>WEKX01023960.1:67185-121028 GCA_013390025.1 Pitta sordida | reverse complement strand
GGATGGCAGAACATACACCTGGGATGCACCACATAGGAAAGCGCTTAAGGCAGGGAGTAGTTACGTTGTTTTTCTTGCATCAGCTGAATAGGTCGATCTATGAAACATGCAAGTAACATTCTGGAGTTTTCAGAATATTGTTCTCTAAAAGTCTGAATTTTCGCAGGTGGCTTCAGGCTCACTTTTTAAATTTCATGTTATGATTCAAAAGTGAAGCCCTTCTTGCTGAGCCCTAGAGAAATAATTGCCAGGTACCACACGGAAAAATGTGCTGATGGGTAGAATATGAGCACTTTAGACAAGGACGGGAAATATTATATTTGATAGAAGGGTCTTTACCTAGTTTATACAATTCGAGCAAAAAATTACATTAATTAGTCTCCTAACATTTTCAGACTCCTTTGTTGCAGAAAGACTACAAACCCAATGCATTGAAGTTCTTCCGGCTTTGCTTTACTGAAAAAAGAAGATACATCAACCCCAAATTCTCTTACAAGGAGTGAGTCAGCGGCTTTCAGATTTTCTTTGCCAAGTCCCAGCTGTAATCCTACACAAGCCTACAGATACATGTAGCATTACCATGAACAAAAATAAGAATAATAAAATGTAGTTTAAAAAAGAAATTGCCACTCTATAATAGAGTATAAAACAATAATTTTGCTATTCTGGTCCCAAATTTGTAATAAAAATATCATTCTTATACGTGTTTTTCAAAAGGAACCTTGATGACACATTTTTGAATAATTTAAAAACAAGAACTGCAAAAAAAGTTCTGGTAAATACTCTTGAGACAAATAAGCATTTTAACACAATAACAATTCTCCCCAAAGGATTCTGAAACATTCACATTTTAGCAGATGTCCAAATATCAATATATGCAGAAAACCTGAAGAGTTTTATCAAACCAAATGCATGCTTCTCTACTGCTATTACCTTTAGAAGTTATAATGCTTGCAGTAATTCATATAGTCCATTCTGAAATTAAAATCCCAAGATTATCCAGCATTAGAAAATCTTTTCATTTCTCTCCACTATTTTTGAGACATCTTCAACTCATTTGAACCCACACAAACCTTCAATTTTTCTTTTTTTTTAAAATAGAAATCAGGATATTCTTTGCAATATCCTTTGCCAGAATCAAAGATTTACATAATTTACCTTCATATAAATAGAACCAAATACTTTCTCCTAGACTATAGCACTGGAGATTTTTCTACTAAGGTCCAATATGTGTTTCTTCACTTGTCTCTTATTTTTTCATACCTCTTTCCCTGGTCTCCTAATATTTAAAATTACTGCAATGATACCTGCTAATACTTGAAATATATTTATTCATTATTTTATGAGGATAAATACAGGTTTTTATGTTTTTGTCATGGTCTCCCTTTAAGGCCATGCTCATCATAAGCTGCCGGAATTTGAGTAGAAAGAAAGCTTTAGTATTAGAAATTGTAGGAGTCTGTTTTTGCAGCTCAAAATCCTAGGCAGTCTGGGTAAGAGCACCTCCCTTAGGGCTTGTTGTGTGCCAACAGTAACCAAAAATTTTATCTGTAGGTGGATTTTAGCTGTAGGTGGAGCTGAGATTCCTGCAGTATCTGGCTATTCAACATAATTCATCCAAAGTCAATGAAGTCCTCAATTTATTTCTAGCATGTCTGGCACTCCAGCACAAGGCAGCTGTTTCCACGACTTCATAACTCATTCCAATATTCTGATTTATAATCTGTTACAGAGTGACTGCCACAGGCACCTAAGCCACAGGCCTGGGAGAGGAGAATCAAAAATGGATTCTAACAGAATCACTAGAAGAACTTTGCAGAAAAACCTGAAGGTAAAAGCCTGGCACTAATTTGTTATATCAGGATTTAGTAAAGTTCAGGAGATATCTTGCTGGTACAGAGCAAGACAGGTTCACGAGAGTGAGATGAACCTGACTTAGCCCCTTACACACCTGAAAATTATCTGATGCTGCGTTTTAATTCCTTACAAATGATTATTTTGTCTTGAAATTATCTCCTTGAGTAGTCAGTGATAACAGAGCACTGTTTCTCTCCCTTGTGCTTATCAGGTAAGAGAATGCATGGGGTTTTGTTTCTTTTTTTACCATGCTTTTCAATATACTCACACAGGATTACAGTTGGCCCTCTTGCACTTCACGCCCCCCATATTGCGGCTTCAGCTCTTAGCAGCATGATTTTTTAGCGATGTAGGAGACCCATTTTGCAACTGTGCATGTGTGACCTGCCGCCGCAGTGGCGATGGCTGCAGCAGTGGCGGAACAGAGTGCTGTGGTGGCGCGGGTGGCAGTGGGGGTGGCACGGGCAGAAGTGCAGCCACCATTCAACACGGAAGTTGGGCTATGTGGATCCCAATTAAGATCACAGGTTCGCGTTGTAGGAGACCCGACTGTACCATGTTTTTCGCATGTATAGGGAAACCAGAACTGATTTCTGTCGAGCATGGGCTGCAATAATGTGTACACAACAGAAGGAACCTGCGTGCCCTTCCCTGGGGCACAGGCTACCAGAATACTTGCCACCAAAGAATTTTTTGAAGAGATGCAGATTTACTGAGAAGTTATCCATGCAAGTATAATAACTGGACCGTGTTTTACATTGAAATGCCATGAACACCAATGATGTATCTAACTATGTGCTTAAATAGTCAAAGTTCGTCTGCTTATTGCCTAAATATTATGTCTTTGAGAGACATAATTACAGTCCCTCTACAAGTGTGATGGCTTAAATTTACTTCCACTTCATACCGTGTCATTAGTCCACCCACTTGTCATGCAGGCATCTAAAAATAATAAGGATAAAACAGATCCATTTGACAATGACAATTTTAATACAATCTCAGCCTTTCAATTAAAAGTGAATAGATATGGAGAATGTAGATAATTAAAGTACATCCCCTCTGGCACAAAGACTCAGTAAGAAAAAAACTCCAAACAGTCAGTCAGCCTGATTCACACGCTGGCTTCTGCTTCTGTAAGCAGGCAGACCCCAGGCTGTCGAAAGCCTTTTGTGTTATTAAATAAGTGACAATAATACAGGAGGCAAAAAATTACCCTGTCAGGTAGGAAAGTTTCTTACAACTTCTGATTCCCTAAATTTCACATATGCAGTTGTGATCTTTGCATTGTTGTTCACACTTCTTGTACAATAGCATGAATATCACAGATTATGCACTGATATATAAAGTGATACATAAATTATTGATATATAAAAGGATACACGTTCATATCCTTTATGCAAAGCTTCAGACATAGCTTCTGAGAACAGCACAACATAAGATTCCACCCAGTCAGTGGTACGTATTGAAAGCCTGAAGGGTTGACTGGGCTTCTTGGGAGTAAATTAATCCTGACTTGCAATTATGAATTAAAGCAATGCACTCATTCTCAGGCTTTGACATTTACAGGCACAAAATAAGGGTAGCAAAGGAGCCTAAATATATAAAACCTCCAACTTTGCAGCTAACTCTGGAAATTTCCCTAGTACCATTGATATTAAAGGCATAACTGGGAGTAGGAAAAGGTGGAGGGGAGGGAAAAAATACTAACTCCTAAATGTTTGAAATTGTAGCTATAATTAAGATTTTTTTTTCTTTTCAAAGATCTTCTAAAGTAGTTGTCATCCTTTATTTTTAAAGGCATGAAACAGATTGGGATGATGCCATTATTAGGCCTGAAGTAGTTTGGGATGGTGCCATTATTTTAGAAAGTGGCACTATTTTTGTCTTGATTTTGTCAGATAATTAGTGCTTGCAAAACGCACTAAGAGCAGCCTAGGAAATGGTCCTGTGTTTCATGATATGACTAAGCTGCAAGAACGTGAACTCCTAAGCTTTCTGACAGTGGAGTTCTGTTTCACACTTGTGGTCCCCAGTTGCTTAAGCTGGGGATCAAACACACTCCATAGAAACGTTACCTTGACATTCGATTCACTTCAAAAGAAACTTGAGAAAAAAAACCCCAATAGCAAATAGCCCTGTTTTTTTCTCAGAGCCAAGATGTAGCAGAGGTATATTCACAGCAACCATGTTTGAAGAAAATTAGATTTTTCCGAGGTTGTATTTGAAGGTTTCAATTATCTAAGCATCTTCCTGCAGCAGTTTGCACATACACCATAAATGCCAGATGGAGTTTACTGAACACAGATGATTACACTTTACAAAATAGTTTTTTTCCATCTGATTTCACTATCTAATTGCAAATAGGTAGGCTTAGAAAATAGGTGACATAAGGAGATGAAGAGGGCCAGAGGAAATTCACATGCAACACTGGCTGAAAACACTAACACCCTGTGAACCCTGGTTTGTCCCAGCCACCCAGAGACATGTTACNTAGATTTTTCCGAGGTTGTATTTGAAGGTTTCAATTATCTAAGCATCTTCCTGCAGCAGTTTGCACATACACCATAAATGCCAGATGGAGTTTACTGAACACAGATGATTACACTTTACAAAATAGTTTTTTTCCATCTGATTTCACTATCTAATTGCAAATAGGTAGGCTTAGAAAATAGGTGACATAAGGAGATGAAGAGGGCCAGAGGAAATTCACATGCAACACTGGCTGAAAACACTAACACCCTGTGAACCCTGGTTTGTCCCAGCCACCCAGAGACATGTTACTGATGTACATTCTATTTTCATCTAAGTTAATTAGGACTTAAAAGTATCTTCAGCTTTTAACACAAGTTCACAAAATTTACTAAATTTTAGATTAATTTGCATGCCTAGATGAATTTTAAAGTGAGACAATTGAACTTTGAAGCCTGACTGAGGTATATGTCCAAGCAGAAGAACGCATTTTGGGGGCGGAATGAGAAATACAGACTTTTCACCCATTGAGATAGTAACTGAAAGGGCATGGGTAAGAAACATCAGATAAATATGCTATGCTTGGTGCTGGGCCAGATAGGTATCCTGTATGGGGATCATATTTAAGGAAAATGTAGTGAAATTGAAAATAATCTGAAGGGGGCTAGCAAGAACATTTAGTTTGGGAAAACTGACAAGAAAACAAAAGAATGAAGAGATGTGTGTGAAGAAGACAGCATCCTCCATGCGTGTAAGTAGCTGCTTTAAAGGGGAGAACAATTACCTGCCTACAGGCAGTGAGGGTAGAACACAGAGTAATTGCCTTAGTCTGCAAGGGTACCTTGGGGGGAGGACATTAAATCTGATACTAGATAAATACTATAAATACTGTACTTAAAATTGTTCACCTCAGGGAAAGCAACACCCGGTACTTTCACAGGAGTTTTTAAGAGAGCAAGCAAGTATCTGAGACTGCAATACACCTCTGGCGGGACTACAGTGCATTTTCTTTTGAGGAACACTTCTATGAATATTTACTTATTAATGCTACACCTATACTGAACATGAAAACTGCTTTCTCCTGTTTATGTCTCTTTATATTAACCATGACAGATCTCTGAAGACAATTTCCCAAAGTGCTATATGTTGTCTATTACTAATAACATAACAAAGCTTATCAAGGTCAAGTAAAGAATAGAGTCCTTATGCCTGTTAAATTATGAAGGTATGATTGATAAATATGTATCTATAAATGTATGTGTGTATAATGTGTAAGAAAGCAGATAGAATTTCTTTACTTATTTGTCACACGCTATTTTATTTCAATCATGAAGAAGACCACATGCAAACTACTACAATAATTGATTGCTCCTGTCAGTGCTCAGGAATGAAGGAAGCCCTACAATACCCACATTTAGATTGTGCTGATATACATTAATCTGGTTTGTACAGTGAAGATGAGATGACTACAAGGAGCAATGCAAATTATACTGAACTAAGATACTGGATATTAATGTAATGTCTTCTAAAGTTAAATCCACTTGCAACAGCATTAAATTGAACAATCAGATATCCCTGTTTAATATCTATGTATAGAAAGCTAAAGGGTTCCATGATGAAATGGCAATGTTGTTTAGGTGAGAACCAGAGGTGTAGCAAATCTGTATTCAGAAGACACCGTGGCATTCCTGAGCTTTTCCTATGTTAACACTATAAATTCTATGTAGCTTTTCAAACAAGATGAAATCCAGAAGAGAAACAACCAATAGACTACACTGTGGGCTGTCCCCTATCTGATAAAAGCTTATCTAAGGGCAAAGCAGTAGGATGTATCTTCATGATATCATAAGCTCTCCAAAAGACAGGTAACACTTCGTATACATGACATAACAAGTACAGGAGGTTTATTACATTGTTAAGCAAAATTTATTTTTTTGTTTTACTCAAGATTTTACTCAATTAGAGGTACAACAGCAAGTATAACTGATACACCCTTGAAAAGCAATAATATCAGTATACTCCAGTCAGACACATATCCCATCACAGTAGAAGACACATAACAAAATTTGATGAGTAGGATTTTTTTTACTGTGTGTGAGCTAAATCAGCAGTGCGACTAAACCCGCCCAAAGCACATGTGAAGTCTTACATTATTGTTTACCAAAACTATTAACTGTGGTAAGCACTGTTTTACACATCCAGAATAAAGAAACTGAGCCAAGAATTTTGCATACTTTAAGAACAGTAGCCAACCAACAGAAACCATATTTTTTGCCTTCTCTCTTCTCTGAGACATGAATAAAAAAGTAGCTGTGATTAGCTTTTGATTTAATGAACATTTCTGGTTATGCAAGACTGGCTGGCTTCTGCAACACGGACTTGGGGACTCTCAGATTTGAGTCTTTGTCACAATCAACAAAAATTTTAAAAGGATAAAGAAACACAGAAACTCACCCTTGTGGTGTAAGCAGCTTCTGGGTCATCTTCCAGTACACGGGAGAGACCAAAATCTGAGACTTTGCATACCAGGTTACTATTGATGAGGATGTTGCGAGCAGCTAGATCTCGATGGACATAACCCATATCTGACAAATATTTCATGCCAGATGCGATTCCTCGAAGCATGCCTACTAGCTGGATGACTGTGAACTGGGCATCATGTTTCTGGAAAACATTTGAAATGTCATTTCAGAGGTTGTTCATGTTCCTCCTTGCTCAGAATTTTTGATAAAGAACCTGGAAGCTCCTCAAATGAAGACATCATGAATGGGGTTATGATTTAAATGCCATATGTGGAACCATGTTGATCTGTGAGGGATAATCTCCCAGTCAGCTGAGGGAAGGGGACAGACTTTCAATTCAGATAGAAATTCATTTTTTCCCCTCTTGCTGTCATCAAAATTTTAATTTCCTAGATGGGACCCGTGCAAAAGCAGGACATAAATTTAAATTGTTTGTGCTCCTGAGATTGTGTCAGGAGTGTCAGGACATTAGAGAAACAGATGTCCAACATCCCTGAAAGGCCATAAGAAATTTTAGTGAATATCTCAGCCATACCTAAAGGACTAACAAATGTTTTCTATTACAAAAAATTTTATTTTTTTTTTTAACAAAAGCAAATGCTAAAACTCAAATCTGAGTCAGTGGCTTTCAAATTCCATTAACTGTAAGTTCATTCCCCAAAATTTTCCTTAACTTCAGAAACACAAAAATTACTAAAATACAGTGCGACAGTCTAGAAACCATTAGTTGCATACATATTTCTAATCATCTACTTCTAGCACACTGTTTAAATCTCCCAGCTCTTACTAATCCTGTTTGTTAATATCTAGCTTTGATATTGATATATAGATACATAGACAGCAGGACAACAGTTATGTCCTAGTGCAGCTCTCCAATTAATTTCCCAGTGCTCTAAATGTGTCATCATGGGCAGCTCTCCAACTCTTCCTTCTGCTGCTTCCAGATTTTTATTAAATGCAAGGGAGTTGGCTCTGCCATGTGAGGTGATCTCACATGAATCAGTCTGCAAGACTGATTGCATTAATTTCATTTTTGATTAGTATACTTAGGGGCAATATTAGCACTGTAAACATTAGACAAATATATGGCACAGCAGATGCTTAAAGAGTCTCAAAATTCCCCTTCATGAAGAAATTAATTATTTTAAAAGACTCTTAGCAGTTCCCTGTCATGAAACGTTTTTTTAGAGCCAACACAAGAGAATTCATATAGATGCTGAAAAAGACTTAGTTAGGATCAGGTTTGTAAACATGAAGAGAATCAGATGCTCAGATAGCCTTTCAAAATGCAATGGGGAAAGCAAACCAACTAGTTTCAAAAGGGTGATATGGCTGGAGTTGCTTGTGATATTAATGAGACACAAGGTTCTTATCTATATTTCCACACAACAGAAGTAAAAAAAAATAAATCACACCCAAATGAATAGACAAGCTTAACAACTGCAAGGTTTGAAATGATTCTCCACTCCTCAGAGTTTTTTTCAAGAATTTTAAACCTAAACAAAATATATATAGTTCAGTACGGACATATTTCATTCAGCTATACTGTCACATTATTTATATGTATTTTACATGCTCCAGTGGACACCATAACATATATAGCACACACTGAAACTGAGGTTGACAATGTATACCCTTTTGGGGTTAAACGTCTACTTCAATGTTATGAATCTGGGGGGTAATATCATTCAACCATGGCAGAACCAAAGCAGTCTCCCAGCCATGGCTGAGTTTGCCCTAACAAATTAAAATTAAACTAGTGTTTTCCCTCAGATGGGATTTCATTTCTTCTACACTTCTTGTTTTGCCACAAGTAAATCTTGGTGACACAGGGGGCGTTCAAATTTTCTTAGGCTCACTACCAACTTCGACAGAAAACAAAGATAAATCAACAACAGTATTAATATGTTTAAAGTTAGAGAAAGAACACAGGCCAATAAACTTTGCTAGCTAAACATTTCTAACATCCTCAGGTATGGAGTTATTCCCTAAACTTGAAAACACTTTTTGACCCAGTACTATTAGTTTACTGATAAAATTTCTGCAAATCCACTCATTTTGGAAACAACTTGCTAAGACGTGGAGGCTGTCAACTAATAACTGTGTTATAGATGTAATTCAGCCTTCAGAAAAACTACTTTCCTTTTTGTGTGCAAGAATGTTGTTTTATTGTGTTTATATTTAATAGATTTGACACACCAATGAAATTAAAATTGTCTTCACTTTGTAATAATGCTTACTGTAAGCAGACAAAATCAACCTGCATATCCCCTACCTGGCTTTCCAAGCCCATCACGATACATACTAACCAAAATGGAAATAATGAAATGTCAAAAAACAAGAAGAGATGATGAATCAGAGTAGAGTGGCAGTAAATTCAGAACAAGTTCAGAACAAGAGCCAGGCGGTTTTCTATTGCACTCACCCGTAGGAAGCTGTCCAAGGAACCATTTTCCATATATTCAGTAACAATCATAACTGGCTTACCTGCAAAAAGATTACAGGGGTAAGGCATTTAAAATGAATACATATTAATCAGTAAAAACAAGCATTTCAGAAATGTGCTCAAACCTTCGAAACTCCAGGGATAATTTAACATTTAGAAAGAAAGTAAAAGACATATGAGGATAGTCTCTCTGTCCACAACATAATTGTGATTCCACTGACATCAACAGAAATATGGTAATTTCAGAATAAACTGGTAGAATTTTTAGCAGGTCTCAAGAAACAAAGTGAAGCACCCTGCATTTTCAGTATACACTGTCTTATCCAAAACTATTGAATATAATTCATCACATAACTGTTGAATTTATGCAACAAAGTTGCTGCGTCTCGCTCTGCATTTGGGCCCAGGTTCCTTCTGAAAGGAAAATGGGCACTTGCTGTGGATGGAGTCACATATTCTCTCAAGGTGCTCTGGTCTGCACAATGGAGATGGCAAGGACCTGGAACTCTACTGCATGGCCACAAACAATATATTCGTCAGGTACAATGGTATGGGAAAGATTAAACAAAGTACGTGGAGAAAACAGCAAACCACTCTCTCCATCTATAATATCTATCTATCTATCTATCTATAATATGGGGTATCTATAATACAGTTAAACTATTGAGCTTCAGTATTTTCCAAGCATGAGCCAAGGAAAATGTTGGGATGGTGATAAAGATGTAAAGGAAAGTGCAGAATGAAACACACAGTACTCGAAAGAAAAGCTGAGCTGTAACACGGTTATCTCCCTGTGCTGAGGGGCCTTCCCTCCAGGCTGTCCTGTCTCCTCCTGCGGTGAGATCACCGACAGCAGAAACCTGAACATGGATGGGAACTCAACATGCTCCATGCACAGGGCAGCTGCACTCTAAGGAAACAGCCCTGTGTCCTTGAAAAGCCTTTAATATCTTTCACGGCTTGTCCATACATATTCAGATCCATTTTTAAAACCATTCTGTCTACCCTAGGGTATTCTGTAACATAACCAGGATTTTATATGAAACTCTGACATGTTGGAGAGACATGAATGCAGAAATTAATGTGATTATGGAGAAGTTTACAGATAAAGGTCATTGCCCTGCTAATATTTTACCATTATGCGGATTCTATTACGTATTTCATATTTTCTAAAACTTTGTTTATTTTCTCTTTGTGGTAGGGAGAAAGGTTGGTAAGAGGATGAAGTAATTTAGGGAGATGAATTATTGTTTCATATGTATACTACAGGAAGGGATCTGACCATTAAAGTATGATGAAGGCCTGCACATTGTATAGCAGGCATGGTGAAACTTTAGCTCTTAAAACTGAACAGAAAGAGGCTGGAAAGAGGTATCCAGCTTAATTTTAAAAAGGAAAACCATTAACAAAGTAAATTGTAACAACTCTTTTTTTCTGTTTGTTTTTCACAAACATTATTTTTAAAAATAGAAATTCATAAAAGACAAATAGTAATTTCAAAGAATAAGCTTAATATAATAAAAAGAAAATATTTTGTCCTTTTTGCATGGATTAATAGGTTCAAATATCTTCTTTCTCTGGTGCAAATGATGTGGTTTACTGTGGGAGCCACACTAATGAGTAATTGACAATCATCCATTAACTAGTAGGAAATACTCTACCCAAAACATTATTCTTGAACTATAAAGGAGATGGTAGAGATAAAAGACCTAACAATGTAAAAGCTTAAAAATAAATCAGTTTGTGCTTGGTCATGTTAGCAAGAAATACATCATTCAAGGAAAAGCTGCGAACTTGTATCGTGTCTGTAACGTTAACCCAAAGGGATTTCTGGTAACACATAGAATATGCTGATGGACCTTTCAAGTACATGGCAGTGCACCAATCAGAATATCAAAAATTTTCTATGATAAATCAATGTGCTTCGAAGCCAGGAAACAGTTACCTGGTTTCTGTACAAACTCAGTCAATTTTATGAGACTTATCAGAAGACTTAAATTAGAGTAAGAAGATATGGCTTTCACATTATTACAGGAGCATCTTCCTGCCTTGCTCACCCTAAGTGCAGGGTTTCACTCTTGTTCAGTTGGAAATGTGCCCATAATAAGAAGCATATGCTTCAAAGCAATATGGTGCAGTTTTAAAAGAACATTCTGCATTCATTTATCAAAGCATAGCCATTTATATATGATAACAAGTTGTGTCAACAGCGTAGCTCAAGTTTATTATACTAACAGGCTACAAATTGCTGTAAATCATTAATAAACTAAGCAGAACATGCATGCTAGTTATTACACCTACAGTGTGCCCAGGAGACAAGTGCAGCCACAGAAATACATACCCCAGAAATCCACAAGAAGCAGAGAAACAACTCTGCACTGGAGCAAAGGATTTAAGTCTTATTTGGTGTGTGCACCTCCTTTGTACTGCTCGGTGGCAAACCAGTTTGAGGACTTCTCATACTAAATCGTCCCATTACAGGGATTGTGACAATTGCAGTCATCGGGAGTTGCTTCAGAAGGCCTGCTTAGTGTGAAAAGCTAGATCATTGCTAAGGGCCACCTGTCAAGCAGAATTTGGTTGGTGAAGAAGAGGTCATATCTCATGTTTATTATGCATTGTCTGTACTGAGAATGACCCAGAGGAGACTCCACAGGCTCTCTACTGACTGTACATAAACTAGTGTCTTTTAAGTGTAATTTAATAACTATCATGAAAAAATATGAACACTTGTTAATTAGTTAATACAGTCTGTTAATACAGTTTGTTAAAAAAAGAACGCACAAATGCCACAAGCTTCTCGTCCTTCTATCATTCTAACAGAATATTAAAGAAATGAAACTTTTAACTTTACTTGCATTTTTGTCATACAATTTTACCCAGGAAAATGGAGACAAATAGCTCCAGAGCAGATCTCTCAAGTCCTGTACTGAAGTTATCTTGAGAGGGTTGTTGTATCCCTGAGGCTTTTATTGACTTCAGCTTGGAATATTCAGAGCTTGCTCTCCCATATGTAGGTGTGATAGGCAGCTGGCACTCCTGACCCCTCCAAAGCAGACAGGAGTCTGCTGTGTATACAGCTAAGAAAACTTACTGAATACGTATTCACTTATACAGAATACAGGTAAAATTAGTAATGCACATTCAAGAGCAATGCACAAATTCCAGCAATTAAATTATTTTCTCAAGTTCTCCAGGAATACAAAATGTAACAAAATAGATTTTAGCTCAGCTGTTTACAGACTGATGCTGGAGTTTCAAGTAATTTCCTGACTGCAAATCTTATTCTGACTGTACAAAGTGTGTGTCGTTACAAAGCAGTAGATAACCTTGATTTATACAAGCAACCCTGGCAGCCCTTTCCTAGTAGGACTGTGAGACCTAAGATAAAGAATAACTTCTTTGTTATTTAAATCAGCAGAATAGACTTTCATGAATTACACATAGAAAAGTCATTATTATTATAATTATGTATCTTCAAAACATACAGGGTTTGACATACCTTTCGCTAGTTATTTTTAGACATGAAATGGGGGTTTATTTCATATACTTTGTCACAGTGTATTATAAAATGCTTTCATACCTGTTTGTGGAACCCTCAATCAAGCAATTTAAAAACAAAGTTTTCTAAAAACCAATAAAACCATCTACTTAAAACCAACTTATATGCTACAATTCTACTCAGCTAAACTGGAAACATCCTCAGCATGTTCCAAGAAGTTCACTGAAATGGCAAAGAGCTGCTTTATCCTAGTTCTATGCCAAACTAGTAAATACTCTAGTATTTCCACTTGCCTGAAAAATCTTGGAGCATTCTTGATGTTTTCTTAAGATTACCTCATATAAAATCTTAATGATCTCCCACCTAATAACTACTGCAGGTATATAAATTTGATTATTAAAGTTATCATCTGATTCTGCAACAGAAATACATAAAAGGTAGCTATTTCTAGTATTTCATGCACCCTCTCTCCTCTGCTTCCAACCTTTTCTGTTGTTCCACCTCAAGGTAGAGGACAATCAGCCGCTCAAGCAATGAGAGCTAGAACTTGTTTACATGAGGCAGTATCACCAGCACCAAATTCCACCAGCTGCACATAAGGAGAAGAACATGCAGTATCTGGGCAGCTTTGGGGAGCTACTATGGATGATTTGGGAAAGCTGGAAGGGGCCCGACTGACAGCACTGTTCAGCAAAACTTCTTACAAATTGCTGTTATCCAAATGAAATCAGAGCTAGAAAGAGTTCTTCAGATATGTTCCTTTTCCAGAAAGGTGTCTTATGCACATGGAGGTTTCAATTAGTACTTTTTTTTGGTCTCAAAAAAACCCCAACCAAACTCATACCAAAAATGCAAGGGCAGATTTAGAAAATGCCTTTAAGTAAATATATCTACGTAATCACAGAAACAAAATCAAGGTTACTATTGATGGCTTAAAGCCCCAAGAGTTGGGTTTTTTGAAATTTTTAGTAAGATGTATAAATTCTGGAGTATTCACAGATTCACAGAATATTCTGAGTTGGAAGGGACCGACAAGAATCATCGAGTCCAACCCTTAAATGGCACCACTGCCTCCCTGGCGGGAATGAAACCCATGGCCTCCCCAATGAGAGGCAGGGACACTCACGACTGTACTATCAGGATCTTAAAAAAGCCTCATACTGGTAAATACTGAATATCACATGGACTACTTCCTCTGCATGACAACCATGTAGGAAAAAAGTTTGGAATAATTTAATAATTTACTAATACCGGTTGTTGCACCTAGATAGGGTGTTCATTAATTTGTGCTAATGACAAGTCTAATGATTTAGTTGAAAGCAGAACATAGTGCTTCAATGCATCTAGGAGACCTCAGCACATCAGACTCAATGACTCCTACCAGAGAGTGCCTTTCAGTCATTTTGTAGCTCTGGAGTTCATCAACCCAGTCAATTTATTATGGAGCTTTGGTGTTCTTCAGAAATGCTGGTGCTTTCACCTGGATAATCTTTTTTCTGCTTTTGAGGAAATACAACATATATTGCAAAAGACAAGCTATGTGTTTCCTCTGTTCTTTCTTTTGAAGGATTTTAGTACATATTGGTATCATTATAAATATTTCTGGAAGGGTTTGCAGAGCACAAACAGAATTATTTAGGTTGGAAGATACCTCCATGACACTTGTCATGCAAAAAGAGATGTCCCTATCATATCTTACTTTTAGTGACGACTCCCTCTAGACGAATAATGTTGGGGTGGTCAAACTGTCCCATGATGCTTGCCTCTCCCAGGAAGTCCCTTCTCTGTTTTTCTGTATAGCCAACTTTCAGGGTTTTGATAGCCACTGAAATTTCCTTTTTAGAAGGCAGCTTTAGGCGTCCACTGCACACTTCACCAAATTCTCCTAAAAAAGAGAAGAAAAGTGACAGAAGCTGAAATGTAGTTATTTCACAGGGATTTAAGAAAGAAGATTTAGGGTTCAGCAAAAGCCTATAAAAGCTGGTGTTTACTGGTGGGCCACAGAGCATCACTCCAAAGGCAGCCTTTGGACAGCTACTTCACATTATCATGCTTGGGTTCTCCAGCTATCAAATTAGACAATGTCACTTATTTACACTGCATATCCAGATGACTGCAGACAAGAGGATTGCATAAATGAGATCAGAAGATTCTCCTTTTGCTTCTGTTGATGCACTTTGAAATATTAGTAAGACAGTTAACTGATTAATGCAGAAGTACCAGAATAGTTGTGCAGCCTTGTGAACATTATACTCTGCATTTCTATCAAACAGTGATAGCACAGTTCCAAATTATTTAAATTTCTTAATTTACAATAAAAAAATAAATCCAAACAAATTGTCTTTGTTCTATCATTATTCAGATGGCTCTAATAATGCAGATGGATCTAATATACTGTCACGTGGGACTATGAGGTCTGATGGTTCACCGTGAATATTTTGCCCATGGTATATTGCAGGAGACCCCTAAATAGAAAACAGCAGATATCATTGAGCGTTTACTCGTATACAATGTGGTCTATTCTTTGATATGCAATACACACGAAAAATGCACAAAGAAAATTATTTTAACTTTCAAATGAGCAAATAAATATTTGAGCAGCAACTGAACTTCTGATTCCCAATTATCCAACTGCCATCTTAGATTCCATATTCTGTATTAACCTGCACATATAATATTCCATTTAAAATTACAGTGGCAACTGTTTGTCTCCTCGTGTTAAAGACAAAATAATTTAAGCAATGGAAAATACAAAAAAACCAGAAAATAGAGAAAGTATACCAGAAATGTAAATACAAGATTTGCCCTACACACTTATTTATATTTAAAAACAAGGGAAACTCTTTACTGATTGGAAAAGAAAGGAAAGGCAGTTTTGGTAGTTTTTTGTCTCTCAAGAAACTTGAGGGGGTTGCTGGAGGCCTGTAAGATTAATTTTGCAATAATAAATGCCTATTTGTATTCTTTTGTCAAAATACATGAGATTTAAATATAAATAACCCCTCATATGCCATATTTTGTCAAGTGGTCTTGTATAGAAAATTTGACTTGGAAACAAACTATAAATCTAAATCTTGTTGGTACAGTTTTTATGCAAACTGGGAATTTTGTTTTTATTTGTGAGCAAAATGTCATGGGAAGAGTAATTATACTACTTACAAATGGGCTTTCCCAATTTAATGTGTAATATGTAACACTAAATAAAATAGCATTATTATGCCTCCAAAGACCAAGGGCTCTTGGAGCCCATTCGCCCACAATGTTTCTTTCCTTATCTCTGCAACTGACTGTTTACATTAAGCAACATCTGTGAAAACTAAAAATGACCAAACCCTATAAAAGTAAGATACTTTTAATAGGCAAATTTTAAATGTGTTGCTCTTCATAGATTTAATGCTTAAAAATGTGTGAAGGATTGACAGCCTTTCTCCACTGACTTCAGACAGGATACCACATGGGATACAATTTATACGTCACATTGAGCCCATATATCTGGAAACTGAAATTATTCTTTCATCAAATTGCCACCAGTGTGGCTGGCATTACAGTCCATGTGCCATTTGTAGCACTGTAATTCAATGATAAAGGGAGTTATAGCAGTGATAAAAATCATAAATGTTATGGCTGCATGTTAACAGAGCGCAAGGAACTAGTGTTTTTTATATACAATGAATGAGAAGAGAGAGACATGGAAATAGTTTTGTCTTATCAAAATTATTGTCATAAATAAGATGGACAACATCTCTTTCTATACACAAGAGGCAAATCAAAGAATGTTGCAAATTACAGTAAAGGTCAGTTGGATCAGGAAAAAATTCTAACAGTACAAGGGAGTGTTTAGGGAGGCGATAAACTCTTTTTATCTTGGAGATTGTAAAGAATAAGCATCTGTCAAGAATGGTACCTAAAAAGTTCTGTTTTGGGCATGGGTAAGGACTTAATCACCTCAAGGTCACTTTTCAGATTTATTTTCTAAGGTTCCTCTGTTAGACAGCCAATTTAATCAAAAAAGGCCTTGAAAAAACGTGTCATAGGGCAACGATTTTCTCTGTAGCTAACCCAGGGTTGATACAAGTCAACAACATAGAAGTGAATGTCATTACATCTTATCACCAACTGCTGAGCAGCTTCATCCTCTAGGCATGATACCATGATATCAAGGTAATACTCATTAAAAGGAAGGTACATATATCTATTTACATATATACTACTAAAATAGCAATTACTTTATATCCTTTGCTTCAAACTTTTGCATTTCAGGCTGCCAATACAGGCAGCAGCTCAGAAACCAAATTGTAAAACCCATTACTAGTAACTAATGGGTGCTGTGTACTTTACAGATTTAATTAAAAGTTTTCAACCTCTCCAACCCAAAATGTCTATTATACTTTACCAAGAGCAAATGCTGCTTCAGTTCACAGAATCACAGAATCACAGAATATTATGAGTTGGAAGGGACCCACAAGGATCATCTAGTCCAACTCACCACCTAACACCCGTACAGAGTCCGAGAGCACATCCCAGAGCGTAACACCACCTAGATCCCTCACAGTCTAGCAGGCCACTCCGAGCCGGAAGGGACCCAGGGTCATCCAGCCCTACACCCCCCAGCTAGACCATGTCACTAAGCTCCTCATCCAGTCTTCTCTTGAACACCTCCAGGGACGGCGACTCCACCACCTCCCTGGGCAGCCCATTCCAATACGCAATCACTCTCTCTGTGAAAAACCGCTTCCTAACGTTAAGATTGAACCTCCCCTGGCGTAGCTTGAGGCCGTGCCCTCTCGTTCTGGTGTCGTCAGCCTGGAAGAAGAGGTCTACACCCATCTGGCTGCAACCTCCCCGCAGGTAGTTGTAAACAGCAATGAGGTCACCTCTGAGCCTCCTCTTCTCCAGACTGAACAGTCCCAGTTCCTGTAGTCGCTCCTCATAGGGCCTGCCCTCCAGTCCCTTCACCATCCTCGTTGCCCTTCTCTGGACCCTCTCAAGCAGCTCAACATCCCTCTTGAACTGGGGAGCCCAGAACTGCACACAGTACTCAAGATGAGGTCTGACCAGCGCTGTGTACAGGGGAAGGACAACCTCCCTGGACCGACTGACCACACTGTTCCTGATGCAGGCCAGGATGCCATCGGCCTTCTTAGCCACCTGGGCACACTGCTGGCTCATATTGAGTTTCCTATCGATCAGTACACCTAAGTCTCTCTCCACTTCACTAGCCTCTAGCCACTCCTCCCCCAGCCGATAGCGGTGCATGGGGTTGTTATGGCCGAAGTGAAGAACCCGGCACTTAGTCTTGTTAAACCTCATACTGTTGAAGCCTGCCCATCCCTCCAGTCTGTCAAGAGTTCAAATACTAACCCCAGCTCAATACCGTCAAAGCACCACAAAAAAGGACCAAAGCACATCCTGAAAACAGAGGGGAGAGGTAAAAAATGTTTGCAATAAATCTTGTAGTGTCCAGCTTCATACTCCACTTTCTTGATGTTTTAATGGTCCAAAAACATATATCAAGCTAACTTCTTAAAATTATTGCTCAGTTACTGTCAATGGAGGCTATAGGTATGATTTCAGCAAGCAGTCCAGCCATCAATCCTTCACTGAAAACCAGAATCATGTATCTGATATTTAACTTTCGTGAAGGAAGAAGTTATGCTTAATGTCCATCAACACAGTTCTATTTACGTATGGGTGAACAATTTAGAACTTGAGTGATTAATTAGATTCCACAACTACTTCAAGGCCAGTAGATGCTTCATGAGAAAAAACGTGCTTTTTTCCCTTTCTAGCAATGAAGCTTACTGTTGAAGCTTACTGTTGTCTGTGAATATGAAACGGGTTTACTTTCTTGATAAATTATTTAATTGGACAGAGGTCACTAGGTAGCCCAACTAGCACCACCTATGATTCCTTTATATACAGGGCACCATGGATGCTACGAAAGTCTTCCTAGTCAACACCCTTAGTGACATGCAGTTACACTACAGTTTCTCCTGCAAATTACATGGTCCCAGTAAGAAATGGACTGGATCTCATCAAACATTGTTTAAGTGCAATAAGGACTTGTATTCAAGTGGAAAACTTGGCACTGGTTTTAAGAGATGAACATGACGGCTTTTCATACAAAGCCTTCCTGAGGCATTTATTTTAATTATGCAGCACACATAAACATAAACCTGCCCTGCAGACTTATGTGTCTATCTACATGTGGAAATCAAGTAGGTATTGTTTAGAAGGGCTATTTAAGAGGTTCATGATATAAAGATCTCTCTTCAGGAGACCCTAATTTTTTTTTTAAATGGCCTACTTAGTACATCAGTGAATGGCAATTTGTTGTGCATTTAGACCCAGGGGACCAGTAAAGGAAGACTCTGAAATTAGCTACTGCCTTTATTTTGCTGCATTTTAAACCATGATTGTACTGCTGTGCACAAAACTCCCTCAGAGCTGGAGAGGCACCAAAACTGAATGTTTCATAAACCTCCTGAAGACCAGCAAATGCTCGAGTTCTCATTAGAGACACTTCAAATCACAGTAAGTTCATGAACAGGTAGCCCCTAAATTATAGAAATAGTTTGATCGACGAGATGTTGTTCTACAAGTATATTTCAACTTGGAAAGAAAAGCAAATGCTTGCTTCATTGCTCTGCAAAGCACATNAGGGCCTGCCCTCCAGTCCCTTCACCATCCTCGTTGCCCTTCTCTGGACCCTCTCAAGCAGCTCAACATCCCTCTTAAACTGGGGGGCCCAGAACTGCACACAGTACTCAAATCAAGAAGTACTTCCTATAGGATTCTCTTACTAATTGGATTTAGACTTCTTAAGTGGCTTGCTGAACTGAAAGCATAAAAATAACTGAGCTATTTTAAAATAAGAAATTACTGTAAAGAAAAATCTGAAAAAGTGGCTCCTGACCTCACTTTTCTTATGCTTAGGCTCCTACAAAAATCCCTTGTGTTTTTCTTGAGGTTCTTTTCGACAAGAGTACTTCCTTATTGCACTTGTGTATGTATGTTTTCAAAGCTGTGTAAGCTGCCCTCTATTCTCAGAAACTTCTTGCTAAAGCTGTGAAAACTACTTGGAAAAATACTTCTGAATATCAAGATTACTTGTCTGACTCGAAGGTCTCATTACTTACGTCACATTTCAACACAGTTAAATGAATCCCTTCTTCCCAAATCACTATCTTTTTATAATTTCATTCACACTTCCCTTGCAAAGGACAAGGGCAGGAAAAGACCAAGTCATTCACTCAAATAAGTCATTGACTCAAGCAAGAGGCAGGAAATGCCTTTCTGTTTTGGGGGAGAAAAGAAGTGTTCCCGAAAAAGCTGCCTCAGAGGCGCTCACTCTGAATGTAAAAGCTACCACATGCTGAGAGTGACAGCAGTGTAAAGTGATGAAACAAACTCATTTGGAAAGCTCTCAGCACTCTGCAGCCTGATTTTTATCTGTTCTTCCCTGTCTGGCTCTTCCTATTGGTATTTCTACCAACTGCTAATAGGAAATGCTAACTATAATACCATATGTACTCCAGGCTACATGAATCTGAGTTATGGCATCCAAAAATGGCATTATTGTATCTTCAGTCCATGTAGCTTCAATGTAGAAGACCTGCACTATTTCTTAGCTCAGATGGTTAGAGCATGGTACTGATAATGTCAGGGTCACAGGCTCAACTCCCACATGGGCTGTTCAGTTAAGAGTTGGACTTAATGATCTTTGTGGGTCCCTCCCAACTTAGAATTTTCAATTATTTTCATTTGAGAGAGCAAAGAGACTTAATTTTAAAACACCTGACTCTTCAGGACGTCCTCCTTTTCTAAAGCCTCCTGGAAAAGTCTTTCTCCATTTTCAAAGGTCATATTGAGCCAATTTTGGTTTACTTCTTATTCTAATGTGTATTATTTCGATTAAAAATAGGTCAGAACAATTGAATTGTAAAATGTGACATATCACTGATTCTTAAGAATTTATTTTCTAGATTCATATACTGCATACAGACTAAATTTAAAAAACTTACATCTGTGAACAATGGCTCTTGAAAGTCTTACAAGGAAACACACGGCTCCTGGACTTAACTTTACAGTAACCTCCTTCTCTATCCCTATACTAATTCTCTATTATACAGAGTAAGCTGAGCTTTGCTGCCTTGACGGAGGATGATGGAGAACAGTGCACTCTTGTGGGGCAAAATTAAAACCAGCAAGGAACAAATATTCTATCTTTCCAAAAAATAACTTCAAACTACAAAGAATTGAGTAGCATCAGTAAGAGAGGAGGAGCACTGCTTTTTTGCTGACTGATTCAGGAGGTGCACTGAGTATAGTAGTTTGGTTCTACACTTTTTCCAGCTGAAAATCTTTTGCTGTGCACAAGGAGCCTGTCCCTCTCATATCTCACAATTTTATTTAACCCATGTATTTAGAGAGAATCAGAAAATTAAATAATAAAAGAACAAGTATTTTCCAATGGATTAAAACTCAACAGTACTTCTCATAAATGCTTTAATATAACAGGAAAGCTAATACCTCATGATCTTTTGACACAATGAGACTATCTGCCATTTCAAGGAGAAGGCACACAAACTATCAGTAACTATATGTTGCAGACATACAGACAATGCAGCGTAATGAGACTTTGAGTAATCCGGTTCCTCTATTACAACGTCTGCTCATATCACCAGTTTGTTTTCTGTAAACCAAACCATCTATGGCATCTGTATGGCTCAGACAATCAGTTGTCAGACAGACAACCCTTTCCTCCTAAATCAATAATTCAGATTCAAAGCAGTGACCAAAATCAATCCAATGACCAAAGGTCACTGCAGTCTGATGGATGCATGGTGGCTGGTATGAAATGAGTTTGTGGTTTCACTCAAGGCATAATAGTCAACAGTATGTTTAACGGGAAAAAAAAAAAAGGAAAATATATTCACAGTTGATAACATTCTCTGTGCTTTGCTGACAGATTTTCAAGAAAGCATAGAAGTGAGGCTGAATGATATTTCACTTCCAACAGTGCTGCATCCAAGTGTGGTCTGGGTCTCTCCTCTGAAAAACTGTCTTGCTATCTGCTTTCTTTAAGGAAAAAAGAAAAACAGAATTGTGTGCCTTTAACTTTTCACATGCAATGAAAACAGCTGTAAATATGGCCTACTAATTTAAAGACCTTAGAACATTTTCTTTCCAAGTATAAAGTATATATACAAGTATAAACCCAAAGATTTACAACAGTATATACAGCAAAATGTTATCTTTAGTTCAATATATCTGGTAGTAATTACCTGCTCCAACTACTTTATCAATGGATATATTAGAAGCATCTAGTTCCTTGGCAAATTCATGCACAGCTTGATTGGGATCCTCATATGTATGCGGATCTACATAAGTTCTCAGGCCTGGGAGTTTTACTGTGTAAAAACAAAATCAGAGAGAAAATATTATTTAGACTTAATTAGTCCTGCTAAAGAAAGCTCATGAGACAATAGAAACCAAATCAATAGAAGAAAAAGGTATTCTTCAAATCAAACTGCTTTTTATGGGTCTTCAGGAATCTCAATACAGAGACACTAATGTATTGGACATAAGTATATATGCACTTGTCTTATTTAACTGCTTTTCAAATATTAAAATACTACTCACCCGTCTCAGGTTGCTACATTTATATGCTGCCTTATATTGTCCCTTTCTAAGTAATGGCAAAGAGGCAGGGACCAAAATGTGTTGCTACAGTCAACCTGAAAAGTTCCTAGGAGTACACTAAAAAGAGCACATTTCCTAAGGCTTGTTCTTCCCAAGTCCTCCAACAAGATATGTAAGAAAAGAAACTTATACATGAAAGAAAATGCACCTATGCCTCCTTCTCTCTGCTAGTACATACAAGGATGGCAGATAGTTGTTCTTAATAAAGACTGGTTCTAGTCCTTAGTTACTCTAACATCCCTGTTATTATTTTGTCCTCCTCTACAGATTCCTGGCCAGGGATTGTTCTGTTTGCTCTGGGGCAAGGGCTAGTTCAAACAACTGAATTATTACAAGGGCAGTTTCAGGCTCTCCACGTCTTTTCCTCCAGTAAGAGATCATTCTCAATTTTTTTCTCCAAGATGCTGAATTGCAAAACACCACCTCATTCCCCCTCCCTGACTCAAACCTCAGCTTGTGCCCATACTCAGTACCTTGTGTGCCTGCCTCTGCATTCATTTTACAACATAAATATGCTTTACTAACAAAAAGTGAAAAAAACAGCCTGAAGTTTTCTGCTTCTGACACAAAACCTACATTCCTGGACACAAATTCTAGCTTTTCCTAAATGTACAATTTGGTGTCATAAAAGATATTAACTCCTCATACAAACACTGCTTTAATTCACTCAGGAATATCCTCTCCAACTTGGCATTAGTATTATGTATACTGCATCAATTTTTTGACTGCTAGAATAGTTAAACATTTTTTTCAGGGATTACAACAGGTGGGAAAAAAATACCTTTGGACCATTAGTTAGAGCCCACAATTATTTTGTCACACAATCCCAAGTGTATGTAAAAGAAAATAAATCAATTTTATGGAGATTTACTGGCCTCAGAATTGACAAAGAAATGATAAAACTGAATTCCCAAGCTAATTTCCTTGAAAACAATGCAGTCTAAGAGCCATGATCTTAACACAAGGGCTGCGTGTGCACGGCATTAAATGCCGGCTGTGTTTCCTTTAAGGGCCTGATGATTACAGAATTACGCGCAAGTAAAACAAAAAGTAATTGGCTGTATATTGCTGTTGGTTAAAAATCTCGTAAATGCTCCTTTCCGTCCATGTTGAATGTACATTACAGGCTCCCTCATACTCGCAATAAAAATAACAATTAAAAGTTTCTGCGCTGTGGGGTTTTTGGCTTCAGATTTTTAATGCTGACCCCAGAGGTTCCCAAGATCAGGTGATGGTGACTGCAAGGAGAATAATCCCTTCACACCAATAATTAAGGGCAGGCTGTATAGTAACTGGGTTCCGTCATGAAATACAGATAATAAACACGTGCACATGTGTTAAGCTGTACTACTTTACAGCTCATTCTGTGCAAACATAATAATTTACATTTTCATTTTAACAGCATGAATTGCCCTAAAGGTAGCAAAAAAATAAAAAGAGCCCAGCCAAAGAAGGCAAAGGGAGAGAATCTGAGGGGGTGAAACATTTTTGTTCCTTTGAAGTAATATTATAGGATTTGTAATAAGGCTGCAGGGAATAGTTCATGGCTGGAGCCTTTTTAAAAGTGATTCAGAATAAACTGACTGAAATAAACCAGCTGCTGTATTTAAGATGCTGAAAGTTTACAATAGCCAGGGAAGTTAGTTTATTCTCTTTTATTTCTTATGAGCAATTTTTTAATTTTTGGGGAAGATTGTAATTTGGTAGATTAAAATTTCAATATACATACATACAAATTCTAACAGATAAATATCTGCAAAATCTGTAATAAATAATTTTCAAGAACTTCTGAGAGAAATGTCAGGTTCGTAATTGGCTCTGCTCTAACTACACAGTGAATCAGCATGGCACTACTCAGAAAACAGTACATAAATATCTAAAGCCAAATTAAAAGCAATTTAATCCACAGGAATTTAACAGCACTGACATGTTTAAGAATAGTGATTGCAACTTTCAATTGTGTGGGAGTAAGGAGAGCAAATTCTGACCTGTTATTTGTCTGTGACACTTATTTTACTGGCTGCTTTTATTTTATAACCTCATTAAATTTGGATGATGAAGCATTAATTCTATGGGCCACATGTAACTGCATAGATTTTTTTGCAAATAGTTGGTTCGCCGTTGTTGAGCTGCATGAAGCAAACACTTTTACAGCCTGTGTATCTCTTGAAAGTCGTGGGGAAGGAGATGCGTTGTAGATATGACTGGTCATGGCACTCTGGAGATAAGGATGGGCCCCAAACTTAAAGTACTAATAATTTGAACTGCCAGAGAACAGTTACTCCATTGTCACGAGGATTTGGAAGCAGTTTTAATTTCCAACTACAGTCAGGTCTTTTTTATCACGGAGCTGTGGTCTTAATCAGGTTCCACGAAGCCCTACTTCCACATTGAATGGCAGCTCATTAATATGCAAATTTCCTCTGCACCCCAACATGCCGCCCGGCGCTGTTTTGGCACTGTCCTGCTGTGTGTCGGTGTTTGTGTCGGTGTTTCCCACCACTCACAGCCACTCCAAGCCGGGAAAAATCCCTTTTCTGCTCGGCCCAGGACACTGGTGCAGAGGAGGCACCTCTGCCGCTGTCCCGGTGTCTCTCCAGGTGGGTAGACGTGGTGTCTCCATACTCCGTCTCTACATATGGGGTAGACGAGTATGTCTTGGAGAGTCATTCGAGAAAGTCTCGGACAGCATGTCTAACCTGAGAGTGTGTAAATCTTTCATAACTGCACAAAGCCTTCTCTCTTGGAGAGGGGCAGGTGCCCGGTTGTGCCCGGAGTGGAGCCGCTGCCGTGTCCAGCCCACCCAGGAGCCAGAGAGCCGCCGTGGCCCTGGCCAGACCGGGAGCCGAGGGGGCGCCGCAGCCCCGGCCAGACTGGGAGCCAAGGAGCCGCTGTGGCCCCGGCTGGACTGGGAGTTGAGGGGCTGCCGCTGCACCCGCTCTGCCAGGAGCAGAGCTGCCGCCACCCTGGCCGGATTGGGAGCTGGGGGGCCACTGCCACGCCCGCTCTGCTGGGAGCTGGGGCAGTGCCACCACGGCTGTGCAGGTTGAGTTGGATATTCATGCTGCCTAATTGAATATTCATGCATGCCAGGTCGCGCACGCGCAGTTGTGAAAAGAGGCTTCCTTCTTAGCTGAAAAATCATGCCGCTAAGGTGTGAAACTGCAATATGGGGGGCACGAAGTGGAAGAGGTCTGACTGTACTGCAGGTAAATCCCTCATTTAAAAGCTAATTCAATTATATTTGGTGAGGAGTCACCTGATTATCCTACCAACAGCTCTTTTCTTGCAGATGGTACAGTATCGCTGTTTTATGGCAAAACCCTTCAAATACACTAATTTTACTAATATGCTAAGCAACAGAAATATATGGTTCAACATAGTCTACATGGTTTAGCAGGATATTCATCTGAAGCTGAGATGTTTTCAAAGAGAAACTACTGCTTCTTATTAAGCACATGCTCATTAGACACCCAAGAATTGTAGGGGGTGTGGGTGGTGGTGAAAAAGGTATTTCTGGTCTTGGTGACTATGAAGGGTGTCATATTTGCCTTTAAGATGAAAAAGTCCCAAATGCAGTGATTAAAAAACTCCAAGAAATAGCCCCTACTCCTGATTAGGAATTTAGCTTCCACCCTCTTTTCCCCCGAGCTTCTCCTTCTCTAAAATTAATCTATTTCTGTTTGAAAGAGTGTATGGATGGAGCTTTCCCTGTGATCTAATTTTCAAGATCCACAATTCTGATGTGGGAAAGTGTGGCAGTGTTATGCACATTGCAGAGAGGATGCGGGATCAGCAACGAGCTGAAATACTGTAGAATGACATTCCTTTCATAGAATCACAGAATTAGTAAGGTTGGAAAAGTCCAATGTATCACCTGTTACCTAACCTGTTGTCATCCTGCTACCAACATCCATCCTACCAATAACACACTACCTTAATATCTAGGTCATGCTACCAAGTACATCATCCAACCTTTTCTTAAACACCTCTACAGTCCCTTTAGTTGTCAAAAAGGATTTAATTGATTTTATATTTTGCTTTGGGGCAAAAAGAAATATTTCTTAAATTTTATACAGCTGATAATGAGGAATTTGAAATTTTACCCTGCATTTCAGTAATTCACAGCAGAATCAATATCACATTTCTAACCACAGGTATTGTTGGAACATAGATAGTGATGTTTTTCTCCTTACTAACCTGAACACAGATTAAAGAATCTGAAACAAAGAATAATTGTTTTGGGAAAATCTTCTTATCCACAAGAGAAGAGATAATTCTCTTCCTAATTTCACCTTGGTTTAAGTGAGGTATGACTTTTTTTAAAATTGAAAAATACCAGTTTTCTAGGGCATGAATTCAACAGACCCAGAAGCATTAAAAGGCTTCAGTAACTTACAATGGCCATTCCCAAAATGCAGTCTTTTCTCATCAGTGCCATGTTTAGACTTCTTGTATCCACAGAATCTACAGGCAACAGAGGAAAAAAAGAAAAAAAGGGAAAAGAATTTTACGTGTTAACTGCAGGTGGAAACAGAATAAAATATTTTCCCTCTACAATTAAATGCCTGTTTGAAAGTTTAATGATATTTACATTCTCTGTGCCCTATAGAGGCATATGATGTTCTCAGGGAATTTGAGGAAATTGGCTAATGAGAGGATTTGTTGATTTTTGACCCCCACAGTTTAATTTTACAATTGCCTAAGAATGTGTTTATAGCATTTTTTTAACAACTGCTGCATGATTGGGGCTGCTCATGTTAACGGGCTCATTACGGACTATGAAGCAGTATTCGAAGCCCCTGGGCAGCAGACAAAGCAAAATGTTGCAAACCAGCCCTGCTACTGCCCGATGACACCCAATTTGCCATGCTCATCAAGGTCCCTCAGGGTAATGGAAGAGGGAGTAAATGTGCAAATCAGACAAATAAACTAACCTCCCAATCAAGACGTACACCACAACTGTGAGGAGAATAATGGCTACCGCTGCTGAAATGGCAATCATTACCACCTGGCTATTCTCACTGGAAATGGAGAATGCTGGAAAATTAACACAAAAATATATAAATAACCTTACACACATAGAGCATTGATTACATCACAATTGACAGGTATATAGGGAACAGACAGATTAAGTCATCACTATGTAGCATTTGTTCTGACAGATATTTAATCTACTACATAATTTTTCATCAAACAAATAAATACAAGGGAAGAAAACATAAGACTGGCCACCTTTGACAATTTACCAAAGCTGTTTCTGCTACTGTTGATTTTTACTTGCTGACTGTAGGAACTATGGGTAAACTGATACTTATAGGTACACATATGCATAAATACAAACTTACATGGCATTACATACATGTATTTTGTCACAGTCAGTAACAAATTTTTCCTTGGCAAGAAATCCCAGTCAGTCAATAATCATCACCCTTATTTTCCCTCCTGTATGATGGAAAGTGCTTTAAGGAGTTTTCCCAGTTAACCTTGACAATATCCACACAAAGCTTGTGTAAAGCCAGGGTGCACAGATACAGATAGAAGGATTACCCAAGATTAATCCGTGTCTACAGGAAAAAAAAAAAAGGGCTATTTCCTGCCTTATTTTGGATACTTCTCTGTGGTCCCTAAACGTGGAGCTTTAGACGGCTATACTACAGCAGGATGACCTTAGACCTTAGGTGTTATGAACTATCTTCAGCAGAAACCTATTGAACTTCGCTGAGCACAGCAGAATTAGGCTCCTCAGCACTATGCCTCAAGCTGGCGGTCCAAACTGAGCCCAAAGCCAGCACTCCTGGTCCCCACAAATTTGATAGTTTCTGTATGTGCCTCTTTGGAGTCACATCATTCCTATCACTGCCTATTACAGACCTAGAACTGCACTCATGTAGTTTCGACTTGGCAACAGGAACAAAGTTGGCAATTTGTTGTTCAGATATGTAACTTCTACGCTTACTATTGAGATGTGCACTGCTGTTTCCTGCCACCTTCCACATTTCTTTTTTCTTTTTCCCTTATTTTTGGTAGCATCACTTGGCAGAGAAAACTCATTAAATTCTAAATTGCTGATTTTTTCATCTACAACTCATTTTTTTTTAATCCTTGCTGAAATTGTTTGTCCTGTCTTGAGTTCCAGTTTCAACTAGAATGCCGAAGCTTCTGGTCACCATAAAAGCAATTTGCAACTATTTTTTTAAACATGAAGATTGTTTGCTTTTCAGAATAAGAACAAAGGTGGAGGAGGGAGAAATGGAGATGAGATGCATAACCTACCGCAAAACTACACAGATGCCAAGCGAAAGACTATTTGGCTTGATGTTACTCTTTTTGGTAGAATGTGTTGCTTTTAGCAGAGAACTTCTTAGATCATGAGTTCTCAAGGCTCAGCATGAGTACATGAATAAGTTTTATGAGAGTGTATCAGAATTACAGTCCTACATTGTGTTATAAATCAGGTACGAGTCTTCTGTGAAAGCCCGACCTTCTACAAAGCAAACAGCCTTTGATTACTCATCATCAATCTGTATCAGTAACAGGGCACCTAAGCAAAGGCTGACCTTTTGATACATTAAGGCACTTTCAGCTTCTTGCAAAAAAAGGTCTGATTAACCATGTAGTACCAAGTGATGAGAAAGTAATATTTATGACTATGAGCTCTATTAAAAGCCTTTCTGATACAATAACAGAACTTATAAAGAATACCTATAAGGTCATCAGTTAAGGAATGTTATTATCTACAAATTAGAGAAAAGAAAAAGAAATGCCAGACTACTAAATAACTAGCCAGAACCACCCATTTGTCAATGCAAAGGGACCCAAATAGCTCAACTTCCTCACGAGCTACTATACTGAATAACTATCCTTTCCAGCCTGTTCATATCAGTTTCAGCTCAAGGCTATATAGGAGGCATCAACAATGCTATCCGCAGTAACACAAAGAGTTACACACCGACCCACAGGAGCAATGGACCAATATAATACAGTACACAGGGTTCAGGCCACAACTGTGCAACAGTGTGAGGCTGTGAATCTGTTTTTCTATCAAACTTTCTCCCTCAGCAAGAGCCAAGGCCCAGCAAGGTATAGATTCTGGCATGAGGTAGACGTAGGGCAGGGAATGGAAGAAAATACCATTTTCTTCCATAGTGCTATACTCTTTATAGCATGTTTCAAGTTTAATGGTAAAATATAAAGTTATACAGTAATGCTACCAAGAAAGACACATAATAAATACTTATGAGACACATTTCCTAAACTAGAAAAAGGAGTGAAAGCAGCCATTCAAATCAGTCAGAAACTGGGTGGGATGTCAGCATAAACCATTTGAACAAATACATACAATCTGGACTGGTTTCAAATTCAAACTTGCGGCTATTTGTTCCGTATCCAGCTGCAGTTCGGGCTCGAATTTGGAAGACATAGGTGGTATCAGGTTTGAGGCCACTAATGGTAACGTTGGTGCCTTTGGCTCTCAGAATCGTATAGCTTGTCTCTTGTTCCTGCTTTTGAAAAAAGAAATTATCAGATTAAAACCACACCCTGAAAAACAGAAACGAGGTAATTGACATTAAACTACCACAAATGACCTGCAGAGAAGTGACATATTTTTTAATATTTACAGCCTGAAAAAATGCTTGCACAAACATTCATTTTCAATCACCTTTTAGCAAGCAATCTAAATAATTAGATCTTCTACAGCCTTGTGCTGTAAATCAAATACTAAACATGCTGAGTATATGGCATTTTATTAAATGGCTTTGCATCATTTTGTCCATAGTGTGTATTACAAAAAGAAAATGATTAAAATATTATTTAAAAAAACATAAATCAGATTTGCCTACTGCACTGAACTGGAAGTTGTAACAGGCCAACTTAGACATTTTAGGGCCCTGCAGAAATATTTACAGGATACCGTTTTTACTACCTTGCATTTTACAAGACAAGTGGTTACCTTCAGAACAATCAGAAGAGAAACTCCACTCAGGGTCTTCAACTCAGTGAAAAGGCAAATTTAACTGGTTTTCTACTGTGCTACTAAAACTCTAAGAGTGATGCGTCCATCCTCATTTGGGCAAAACCTCGCCAAACTAACTCCTGGACTATGCTCACAACCACACTCTGCCCAATTGTCACCTAATTCTAACATAATGACTTTTTATATAAAATAAGAGGAGGACTATTTTGTAATTTAGTAAGTTTGGATACGTTTCATGCTGTGTAAAAAGGTAATTCTGATAAAAGTATGTCTCAGTCCCACTGTAAGCACATAATCTTAAAATTTCAGTATGCATTTGGAGCCTGAGGTATTGCTTATTTTACTAAAGCCATCCTGTACCAAAAGAGCATTTTTGGCTTCCTCAATATGGCAGCTGGAACTCTCTCAAAAAAAATCTTGGACAGCAGCCACACATGTGGGAAACTGTGAGAATCTCATTTGTTTAGGTTCCCCACCATGAACTTTTTTATTCTGGAAGTGGTGGGGATTTCATAGGCTGTCCTTTCACTTTGAACACTCTGCAAAACACTAAACCCATTGAGTTTTGCCTGTTTGAAAGCAGAAACTGAGTTAACGCATGTCGGATGCAAAGAATCTCACCTAATTCCCACTATGCTTTATGGCATTGCATTAGCTTGCAAGGGTCTGACATTTTAACTTTGACAACACTAGAGTGCCGATGCACAAGTACAGAGGTTGGAAAATACTCAACACACTCGTTCCCAAAGCCATTTCACCTTCATGTGTAAAGTTCAAGTGACTAGAGTTGTTTTAGCGTGTTTACTCTGCAGTACTGTCTACAGCAATAAAGTTAGGATATTCTAAGTTAGTAGGTGGACATCAGAAACTGTTCAGTTTGGTGCTACAGAAGCCTAAGTACCCTGCTCTTGGCAGTCTTTGATACAGAGAAACAGAAACATTTACGCCATAGTTAGGGAAATTGCCAAAATCTGCACACAGTCAACATTACACACATGAGAAACCACAGTGAAAGTTAAACAAAAGGGGGGAAAAATAAAAGTAAAAAGAAATAGCAGCTATGCCTGTGCTTAAAAGTGACCATCCAGAATCAAAATCTCACATAGTGTCAGCTGGACCTAGTCTTAAATGATAGATTACAAAAATGTTTATCACGGCCCATATTGTTTGCACACTAAAAAATAAAAAGGAAATCAGCATTGGACTTCCTCAATTTCTCAATACTTCTCTAAAAAGTCTTCTGCTATAAATTCACTGGGGAAAATTTACAGTAAAACATTCTAAAGAGCTAACAGGCTTGCATAAAATTTTCATTTTGAACTAACAAAGGCTTTGTATTATAATTTGCAGGCATCCCTTATCTCATCATTCAGTTGAATGTAGGCAACTATTTCAATTTCAAAGACATAATAATCTTGTCTTTAAAACACAAAATCTTTTGTGTATGCTATGACTGGACATTCATTTTGATCTTGCTTCAGGCTGCTTTTATGAAATGCAAACATTTCCTTCTTGTGTAGATACATACGTGCAAAGAAAAATACAGTCATGGCCCTGTCTGTTGATAATCCGCAATGAAACTTGGAAAATAAACGTTTAAAACAATGGTATGGAGGATGTCATGGTATCTCAGTTTATGGGAAGCTTTTTACACACATATTTTGCAATCATTTTTTATGTTACTCATAATCAAATCAGTGAAACACCACATAAAAGCCCAAGTTTATCTTTCTTGGGGATAAAGTAAAACTTCAGAGATACAGCACTATAGCTGTGGTAAGCAGAGGGAATACACAAAAAGGAGAGTCAAGCTTTGCAAAGCAGAACTTTAATCAAACACTCTGTTTGACGATAAACTTGGATGCACAAAGCATATTCTTCCTGAATATTTCTGCATAGTTTACCAGAAAAAAAATCTTTACTGGGAAGCAAATTCAACTACTGTTGGTGTCTCATTTGCAAATGACATTTCATGCTGTGTTTTATAAAAGACATATTTTGAAGACACTACGCCTTGCCATAAAATAAATGCCTAGGAGTTCCACATGGAATCCCTCTAAAAGAAAATTTTATTTCTTTTAATTTGGGCTCCATAATCAGACTCTAAAGATTTTTACAAAAACATACAAGTCTATTCCAAATACTGAGTTTGAAAAACTGCCACTCNTAGGGCCTGCCCTCCAGTCCCTTCACCTACAATGCTACGAAATAAGTGTTCAAGGCCAGTTGAATGGGGTTTTAAGCAATCTGGTCTAGCAGAAGTTGTCCCTGGCTATAGCACTGGGTTAGAACTGGATGATCTTTAAGGTCTCTTCCACACCAAACCACTCCACGATTCATTCCATAAAGTTAAAATAGGTCACCAAAACGGTAGCTCCTAATTTCTCTAGAAACATATAAAGCACTACTCAACTACACACGTGCAATCACTGATGAAAAAAAACCCCAACAGAATAGATTAATTTCCTTTGCAGAAAATATTTTTCCACATATTTTATGTCAATAATGCATTAGAAACACTACTCAATATCATAATTTAGATACATGCCATTCTATTTTTATTCCAAATCTGTTCTAACATCCTAAATACCAGTAATGTGTAGTTGCCCATAAAAATCACGTGCTCTTTGAAATTTAAGAAGAGTCTAGCAAAATAACTTCATGAGCAAAATTGGGCTGATCTGTATTACTTGATTAATGCTCTATTTTTTAATTTTTAAGAGATTACAAAAGGAATGCCAACTAAAACAAGCAAGATGGAAAAGAATGGCTCACCATAAATCATCTATGAGCAATCAGTTATGACTTGTCAGGAGAAATAATCAGATTGCTAACTTTGAAGGGTTTATTTTCTAGCAATTGTCACTTAACAGCAGTGGGTTTTCTGATGAGCACAACCAAGATGATTTCTGAAGCAGAAAAGCAAACAGACTGGACTGGTTTAGAAAGAAATGTCTCTATTTAAAAAAGGATGGAAAGAAGCATGCTTAGAGATTTCAGAAGAAAAAGCAGCATCTTCCAAAGCTATTTGGAAAAGGAATGAAGAGTAACAGTCCAGCATGGGCTGCTCTGGCCTCAGGTAAATTTAATAGAGTATTAGGTTTATACCTATTATAATTTGCAGAGCTTAAAAAGACAATGGATTTAAGTCTCCTGATAATAGATTTGCCTTTTTTCACCCCTCATAAACCCTGAGGAACAGCCTTCTGACTCCCCAAGGGACTGCAGAACACACATTAAAAACACTGGTGCCAGAAGGCTGGATTTTTAAAAGGCTTTTGCTCTAAATGGTCTGGCTCCTATTGTCAAGCAGCTGGCTCTCTAGTTTAAGAAAACTGTCTGGTGCATATGAACTCTTGATCACTGACTTCAAAGGGAAGAAAACCATGTGCAAGATCAGCCTCATAAGACTGGCTGGTTGTCTTATAAAGTTGTCTTATGACAACCAGTTACTCCATAACAGTGGATACACCCAGTGGGAATAGAAGCTGTGTGCTCCATCTGTACATGCCACAGCGCTGGAAGGTGACAATATTCTTGAGCAGAAACCTCCAACTTCATTGTAGAATAGTGATTGAAACATCCAAACCCAAGAAATACACAAATAAAACATAATGCACATAGCAGCAAAAAAAATCTCTCTCTTTGGAGCAACTAAAACCCAAGAGATCACCTGTGCTGGTTTTGGCTGGGACAGAATTAATTTTCTTCACAATAGCAAATGTGTGGCTTTTGGATTTGCACTGAAAATAAACAGGTATGGTTATATAGAGATGTTTTTATTACTGCTGAGCAATGTCAAGGCCTTTTCTGACTCTTACACTACCCTACTAGTGAGGAGGCTGGGGACGCACAAGAATTTAGGAAGGAACACAGCTGGGACAGCTGACTCCAACTGAACACAAGGATACCCCATACTCTATGGTATCATACTCAGCATATAGAGTTGGGGAAGAAGAAGGAAGATGGGGATGTTTGGAGTGACGGCATTTGTCTTCCCAACTTACCATTACACAAGATGGAGCCTGGCTTTCCTGGGGATGGCTGAATACCTGCCTGCTCAAGAGAAGAGGTGAATGAATTCCTTGTTTTGCTTTGCTTGTGTGCATGGCTTTTACTTTGGTTATTAAAGTGCCTTTATCTCAAACAATGAGCTTTCTCACTTTTACTCTTCTGATTCTCTCCTCTATCCCACCAGCGTGGGAGTGAGAGAGCGGCTGTGTGGGAGCTTAGTTGCTGGCTGGCATTAAACCACAATATCACCCTAACTCCATGATGCAATAGTCACCTGTGTGTCACTCTGTGGTACAGAGCTCCCCCAGGCAAGGGCTTCCACTTGGGGAGACTGGAGGTGGAGCTGAAACAGAGATGACACAGCTCTTGGAAAACAAAGGTATGGCCAGCAGGTGCAAGAGCAGTAAGAAGTAGATCTCAAACAAAATGCAAGTTAATCATCTAGTAAAACAATTTGAGTTGTGCAAACCAGGCTGAAGTTCTGGAATCTTTCAGGCATAGGTTCTTTGTGAAGTAAATAGCTATTTCAAGTCTTATTAACAGACAATGAAAGTTTCTCTTTTCTTAAAAGAAATTTAGAAATAAGGGATCTCAAATAATTCCTGCATCCTTTCCCTACCGAGGATGTACAAATGAAGACAATTGATGTATGTATGGTTCTCCTTTACTTCTCAAGCCCGAGATCCTGTCCCATTGAAATTAGGGGGGAAAAGAAAAAAAGTGAAAGTTTTTTTCTCTCTGTAAAGAGAGACTTAACTCTAATGTTTAGAAAAATTTCTTTTTCTCCCTTTATCATTAGCACTATGTACATTTAGATTTTTACCAAGGTCTTTGAAGGTCCAAGTACTTGTTAAAAAAATCCTCCCAAAATCAGATTACATAAATTTGGAAGAAGTTTTTTCAGCATATAGTCTTTTTCCATTCTTCAGCTGAAGATCAGGTGTGAACTATCATTACCACATTGTCCCACTGCTAAGCTCCATGACAAACTTTCTAATGATTAACTGAATACTCAGGGATGATTTAGCAGCATTTTTAAAGAGGCTAGTAGTACTGTATCTTCCCTACTATGTATGCAATATAAGCCAGATTACTAGATATGAAAAGCATTAGGGAATGCTCAATTAAACCATTATTCCTCACATCTTTTTCAAAGTTTGTAAACTTCAGTAGCAATATAGTTTATCAAAAGGTCTCTCTAGTTATCAGAAAATGGTTAATACAATTCTTCTCAATATTCACAACAATTTACTGTTTTTCAATTCTACTAGTAAGACTTATCAAAAATAACATTCTATTATGAAATTATTTTTCCTAAATACAAATAGACATAGGATGCTTAAATCAACAGCTGTAAATAAAAGAAAACATCAGTAAAAAGCAGAAGCTATTCAATGGCAGATTTTCTTTCATTTGTGGTTATTACTTACAATTTATGAAGAATTCCGTTCAAAGTGCAAACCAGCCCAAAAGTTCATCCACCATTTCCCAAATAATTTTTGTGTAAAGTTGTTTGTGCCACAGGGAAGCACCAGCACATGGATGCTCATAGATTAGTGTAGGGACACTGAGAGTACAATAGAACTGAGTAAGCAAAATGGAGTCAAGAAAAGAAGAAAAGTGGGGAAATGACTGCATTATTTCCTATGTTTGTTCTGATGTGTTTGGGGAGGAATGGTAGACAACACAACAATTTCACTTCGTAATTTCATCATGTTCTTATTACCAAAAATGAACAGTTTCAACACTTAATGTCTTAGAGGTGGACGGTGAGTGAAAGGAGGTGTTTCTGAATCCTTAATATAGGCAAGATGCAATAATTTCATTAAGTACTGCCAAGACAAAAACATCCCCTTTGATCTTTCTTCCCACCTTTTCATAGTATTTGACCTCGTAGTCCAAGATGATCCCATTTGGATGTTCAGGTTCTTGCCAAGAGAGAGACACGCTGTTCCTGGATGTCCTGTCTTTTCTTATGACCGTGATGGGGGATGGAGCTGCAAAGGGGATGGGGGGAGGAGGGGGAAGAGAAAAGCAAACTGAGTTTATCTCTGTTCCAGTTCTTGGCAAAGAGTATGGTTTCCATTTAAAAGACTCATGAGCAAAGGTCTGGACTTGTATCAACATTCAGCAGCTGGATTACAGTCCTGGTACACATGCCTTTGAGCACACTGGCCTCATGGAAAATGAGCTGAGATTTTCTGTTAGACTGGAGAACTAGTGGCAAGACAGCAGATGGTTTTGATCTGCTACTGCAGGGTAAGCAATGAAATATATTCAATGTACTAAAATATAGAACAAAATGGCAGTGTTACCTATTTGTTATAATGCTGAAGCATTATCATTACTAGACTGCAGAACTCTGATAACGTTTTCATATGCTAGTGTAAAACAGTGCTGGGATGCATTCCGTACAAGAAGCTCCTGGCATCCATGTCTAGTAATAACCATCAGCATACTGCAGAATACAGCCTCTTTTGTAACGTTATTTGGTAAGCTTTCCAGATAAAAATTGCTCCCATATACACTCCTCCTTTACCACATTTCTTTGAAAATGAATTTTGAATTAAATAAAATACAAAATAACCTAATTTTTTTATATGCATTGATCAGAGTTAGGCGTGACAACCGATTGCATGCCACAGACTTACCACCAACCACTACTTGGAAATAATATCGGTGTGACACACATACACACAAAATTGTAATTACCGAAGATTCTTGAACACCAGTTCAGTTTTAGACCACCCAGTTCTATGTGTTGTTCCAAGACCAGGTCTAGGTTTCCTGGACTCACTGAAAGCCATGTAATTTTTTTAAAATTATTTTTTCTGGGTTTTTTGGGTTGTCCTCCCATTCCAAATGCTTCTCTTCCAAATGCTTCTCTTCCGTGGCTTTGACCAAAATTCATCAGATTATATCTTACAGATCACACACTAAATGTTCTAACTTTCATTTTCCATTGTGCTAATAAACAACCTTTTATCTTAACATGTAAAGAAAATGTGTTTATAAATTCAACATTTTGCTATCATAATAAAAAAGGCTCTAGGGCTGATCTAAACGATTTAATATCAGCTGAAACCTATAAAGCTTTTCCTGTTCATATAAAACTAGCTGCACTTTCCAGGCATTATATATTTGTATGCCCTTTCTGTTTAGGTTTTCATTTCTGCAAGACAACTTCCCTTAGCCAAGGGGGGGGGGGAAGTTTTAATTAAAATAAATTAGAGAAAATTCATTCTAGTTTTGGTTTTTCTAAACTTCCATCAAAACATGCCTTCTAGTCCTGAGTCATAATCAACATGTTGACACATCCTCCTTTAGCTGAGTGGAGGATTCAGAAAGCTACGTACACCCACATAGGCACATATGTAAGTACACAGTTTCACATTCATTCTGGGTTGAACGAATCTGAGCAGCACCTTCATACGGTCTACAATAGCTTTTTGAAAATACGTACTAAAAAATTGCCTTTCCCCCCACACACTTTCTCCCCACTAGGAAGAATTTATCCTGGAGTTAAATTACTAAAATCATTTGCAGGAGACTTTTTTGGTAAGGTTTATTTATTTCAAGTAGAATGGGATAGATTCTCTCTATTTTACAGAGACACACCGGATCTATGTTGGTGAAGAGCCGAAATGCATTAGGGGAAAGTATACAGGACTCATATGTAACTAACATCCTTCAGTAATTCTATTTGAATTCCACTCAGGCACAAACCAGTGCTAGAGCCAAAATACAAAGTGCTTAGCAGGCTGAACTTCTCTACTGCAGCCAGCTCTATGTTAACTCATATACCCATACTTGCTGCTTTTATGTTCTCATAAGTCATTTTTATGTCTTCTTTTTAAGTCAAGCTATTAATGTTTTTCTTTTTTTTTTTTTTTTTTTTTTTTTTTTTGTATGTGAATAGATTGCCAGCCCCAGTACCCCAGCTGGTAACACTTCCCATTAAGCTAACATTAATACTGATTTTATGAATAATTAATATATGATTAACAGAAATGGGTTTTCCCCTAGTAAATTATGGCAATTTGTGCTATAACAGATTCTCAGGCCAGGCTGAAACAATCTTGTATGCTCCAATACAGTTATACTTTAAAAGAAAAGCTTTCTTCTAACACAGTATTAATTATTTTGAGCTCATTTGCACGCTTCTCTGCAGATGCTACCAGTAACTTATCTCCCAGCTGTTTATTAGAAAAGCATCTGCTGCACAGTTATCAATAACATTATAAAACATTCATATACCTTTTCTAATCCCTTGGGCTCCCAAAGCTGCTTAAAAATTATATGTACAGAATGTCTGGAAAAGACAGCATCCCACCACGTGGGCAAATGGAGGGAAGATGAATAATCAAGGAAACATAATATTTCAGGCACCTTTAATCCCACACCATGATGAGATAAAATGAAAATATTTACCTGCATACAACATGGTATAACCTTTCTTTACTGGTCTGCAAGAAGAAGCATTGTCAAAGTTTTAAATTTTAATGCAATATTTTTTGTTTTTCTTCTATAAATGTTAGATAACAGGGTTCGAAAAGTGTTAGAAGTCTTGAACCTAACTGAAGAAAATATCTTGCTCAGGTGACTTCCAAGTTCATGCTTAAATCTACTGCAGTCAATGGGTTTAAGATACAGTAAGAGTTAAGGTAACCTGACCTATGGTCCCTGCCCAGGAGTGGGGTGCAGTTAGGAGGAATAAATTGGCATTTGGACTACAGAATTATATTCTTTTTTTAATGCATCCACAGAATAAAATGTAAAACTTAATAAAACTTGTTCTAAATAGTGTCTAAACAGAAGCCTTAACTTCCATTTTGTAACACCAGAGCAGCTCAGTTACTGTATTTTGCTGCTTAATTGGAAGAGTCTGAAAATCCAGCAATGAGAAAAAACGTAGTTAAAGGAAGTTAACCATTAAACATTGAAGGAATCACTATATACAGCAATGTATATAGTTTAGTTTTCTGTATGAGAATGAGAGAAACAAGAGTTTCATGTTTCCTGAAAATAATTAAATAACTACAAGAGGATGAGGCTGAATTAAAAATCAGGTTTCAAAAAGGAATAGAAGTCCTTAATATTTAGAATAGCCATTTTTCATTGATGTTCTATGATTTTTCTACCTTAAATTAATAGACAATTAGATTGTGCAAGAACAGAATGTAAGAACAAATATTCTGAATGTCTTCAACTCCCACTGACAAAAGCAAGTTTGTAGTACTATGGGTTACCAAATAATTAGACATAAAACTTCTTAGGATTAATTGAAGTTTTAAAAATTATGTATATTAAATTCTCAATAGCAAGACAAAGGTTAAATTTTTTTATCATTTAGAAAACAGGCATTTAAAGGTAAAAAGCAGAGTATTTTTTTAGACTAAGAAGATGAATAAATGATGTTTCAGTGATTTTTTTAATTAATTCCATATCTCATGAAACTATGCATTTACATTTTTATTCATATTTTGATTAATGTATTAGTACTCTTAACTTCTTCACTTCAATAAGAGCTGTGTTGTTTTGTAATAAACTCTAGGCTTGCATGGCCATACTTTAAGAGGTTTAGTCTCAGTGCTCACATGCAATGCATATAGAGGGATTTTTACATATCATATTATTAGTATTTGTCCGGTACTAGAGTTCAAGTGTTTTAAGCAGTTAATATGAACATTCAAAACTCCCTAGAGTTAAAAGGGGAAATGTACTTTGAGCACTCAGTGTTGTTAGGTAGCATTTGTGACAACTGGGAATGTGGATGTTGAAAAGGTAACAAACACAATGATCCAGGGAGCTTAGACTCGCAAGTGTAAAAACCTCCTCAGTCATGACTATTAAAGGTGAAAGCAAATAACATGAAGGATCTAGCAGACGACAATAAAACTCTACTCAATTGATTTCCCAGCGAAACTGACCCCAACAGATCATTTTTTTCCTACAGTTTAATAGCAGCTATATATAAATTTCCTTATTGACTTTTTCCTTATTCCTTGGTTATTGTTTTCATATGTGACTGGATTACAGATGTTACAGATGTATATATGTACTAGAAGAAAATTCCCTGTCTTGTGACAGGGGGGACTCAGTATTAACTTTGGGAAACCATGTGTGTACAACTGCTGAAACATTTAGAGTCTTTTTGTTTCTTGCTTAGGTCTCTAGATCACAAATTAAATTCTAGGAAAGGATTTAGTTCTAAAATGACTCACGGCTCACTTGGAGCTTTTGCTTGCAATTGAGAGTAAAATATCCTTTACCTAGGAGAGTAAAATATTCCAAACTCTGCTGAAAGATGGTGACCAAGAATGCATCTGAGCCAGCAGAATTGACTGTATTACAGAAATTTTCAATTTCTGCCCTGCTGAACAAATGGAAGGCTTGTTCCTTTTTCTTTCTTTAGAAAATGGATGCTTTTATTATCTAATCATAATACTGTAATCTGATATAACGTATAAATTTTCTTGAATGTCTATGATGCCCCTAGGAGGCAATGTGGGAAAAGAGCAGTAAATAAAGATCATAACCTGAAAATTAAATCTGCATTCTCTGGCAGCAGGATCCACTGGGACCCAAATCCAAACGTCTAAGTCTTAGAGAACCGGCATCCAAACCACAAAACTATCATATAAGTCAAAGTAGAAACAGCAAAGTAGAAATCTCTTGCTCTAAGAAATCATTTTCTCTAGAATACCGGGGTCACATCCACACTTACCCTGGTGTGAGGCACCTGTGCATGGCTTGGTCTGGCTCTGCTCATAACACTGCGCATAGTAGACATTTTAACTCACACAAAAAATATTTCACTACCAACCCGCATTCAATTACTGACAGAGTCCTAAGAAATGACTTGCAAATCATTATAATGATGTCTTACTTCCATGACACAATCACACTAACACCATGTCTGTATGAACAGCTACGCTTGCACTTGGATTCTTTAACATCTCTATCACCTATTCTTAGTGCATCTAAGGGGTCTATTACAGAAGCCTACTCAGAGAAAGCAGTGCCTGCACTGTTTTAAACCTCATCTGATAGAATTACTCTTCACGTTCTCTATCTAGCGCAGTTAAAGGTGCTGCCTCCCTCTAGGTGGTTGTACTAAACCAAGCAAGCCTGATCCCACAGGCACATTCCAAGAAGGCTCAGGCAGCGCTGGGTCCCTAGGTTCCTCCCAGGAGGCAGGGGGAGGAGGAGGAAACAGTCACACTTTAACAACACTTTGGAAACCTGGTAAACCCTACACACTCCTCTTCCAGATACAATTATGCACCACTTCAACGTGCGTGCAGACACAGTCCCTTGCCCTTTAATCTCCAGGACACATAGTTAAACTAGCGCAGTACCTGCGTTTGTGTTCCTGCACCTTTTCCTTGAGCTGAAGCAGGCTCAATATATTTTTATGGCTTGGGCTATAAAATGTCATCTGATTCTGTAACATCATTTGGTGACCATCAGCTAGAAGGTGATGTGCCTTCCCTTCCACCGGGAACCAGGGATTAGGGAATTCAGTCATCTCAATAGCAAGGGGCCCATGTCAGCATGCAGGACTCTTAGTAGGATGCAGTTATAAGGAAGGGGGTGCAAAGGTCCCCAGTTTCTGGGAGAGCGCTCTCAAGATCTGGGCATTTACACATATTAAAACACGGAAGGACAGAAAAAGAACAAAATTTCAAAGAGAATTCAAATAGAAGTAGACTACCTTTGGATGAAACAAAGCTTTGTATGTTTCTCCCAGAAATAGGGCAATTTTAAAGACTGATTTATTCTTGGCTACTTTAATGGATGATTGCCTGCATTATGGCAGAAGTACCCAAATGCATCTGGAAACTGGTGGACTCCAGCCTGTGGTTACAGACTAAAGAGTGGCTGCAGGCATTTCACAGGTGCTGTGAGGGAAATACAGCAGGGAACTGGAAAGGGGAAAACAAGCAGCTTCAGCAGGAATTACACTAAAAGGCAGCTGCTTGATTTCACTCTCAAGTGCAGAGAAAGGCAGCCTTCTGGGCAGCAGCTGTCACTGGACAAGAGATTATTAGAGATCATTTCTCACTTTTACAAATAAATGCTAAATTAAAAGCAAACTCGATTAAGTGCAGCACATTCATGTTCTTATTTCTCCTTTTTTTTTATTAAAAGAGATAGCAAATGCCTTCGACAGAGCACACAAAATGTTTGATTTGCTCATATGTTTAGCACATGTATAATAAATCATGGAAATGCCATGTCCATTTGGGAAGATTCCGGCTGCACAAGGCACTTGTTTCAGAAACTGCAAATTATGGTGACATAGTATTCACAGCTGTTATTTCAGAAAGGAGACAAATACTGTATATGCTTTCATAAGGATTCAGTCCAAACAAATGTTATTCTTTCTGTTCTCTGTTGAAATGGCGATGGTGGGAGTTTTGCAATACTTTATATTTTTCACTGAATGTTCTAAGATCATATCACTTTAAAATAAACAGTTTTGCTCTGCCTCCCCTATCCCTTTGTTGCATGACCTTATAGGTTGTTAGAGCCTCATGCTTCCTGGTGTGAAGTTTATGGAATCAAGAATTCATTCACCATCTCAAAACATCAACGTTCAGGTACTGAGCAGGTTTTCCCTTCCCGGGACAGTTTAATTATTTCCTCAACCAGAGAAATCCTATTCATGATGTAAGAATATATGTAAGAACTATATCTAAAAATAGAAGCTATTTCCCTCCTTTTAAATAATCATTAGTTCCTGAACTAGTGTGTTAGTAAGTTCCATCAGTGTTTTCAGCCTGGTTAGAACACAACATGAAAAGAAACGTTTCTCCATCTTCTTGTCCTGTCATTTGGAGCAATTGCTTTTGTGAAGGTTAATCAGGAGAGAAGAACCTCTGATGGAAAAGACTTGAAAGGTTCTGACTTCTCCTTTCACATTCTTTTGGATTTGGGGAAGATTTACATAATATTTTTCTTTGGTTTAAAGCATTTTTTTAATGTATATAGAGGCATAGTTTACTAGAACAACTGCTAGAAACATAACTCTTTCATATATAGTCTGCTGTAGAAGTTAACACTGCAAGAAAAGTAAAAATAAACAAAAACATGTAACTCCTTGAGGCATTTCTGAAGTTAAGCTTAGAAATTCTGAGTACTGTCACTCCACCAAACTGCAAAGTTAGCACTGGTGAGAAGCAGCAAAATCTTCAATTTTTAGAACAAGATTTACTGGCTTCAGAGGGTACCTGTCTTCATGGGCAGGATGATACAGCCTTTGACTCAAATCAGTTTATGTTGTTGGCGTAAGTAAAGCCAAAGCTGCCTGTATGTGAAGACTGTAACATGGAGGAGTCCATAACTTTGAAACTATAATTTGTTTTTATATTAGGATACTTGAAAAAAAAAATGTCAATAATTCTTATTGCAGGAATAGTTCCCAAACTCAAAGAAACATTTTTTCCCCAGGCTTTTTTCTCAGCCTGCAAATTTTCTAGATGGAATTGCTTCAAGAAGCAAGGGAAGTTGATAGTTCTGTTTATGTACAAGAACACAGACTGTTTCCCTCAATGATTACTCAGAATGCCTGCACAAATAATAGAGAAACACAAGTCTAAGGTAGACTATTTAACTGAGGACTAAGCATCCATTGCTTTATTTTTAATATTTTCCCCAACTAAGATACCAAATGAGAACAGCCTCATGTTAAAGACTAACAGAAGCAAGTAGAAAAAACCATTATCCACTGCAGAATACAATTTCACCATGACCTGTGGAACAGGTAACTAAAAGCATTGGAAGTGAAAAACACTAGCTGAGCCACAAACTTCCCCTTTGAACTTTCTCTAAGGTCGTGAGAATTCACATGAGGACTGTGCATGCACTGAAGAGACCAATGTATGTCACAGACTTTGAACCTTCAGCAGAGCTTCCTTGACATTCAGGAGGAGAGGGATCAAAGGCTTTGCAGGCAGAACATCTCTAGATAATAACAGGCTATGCATGGAGTGACATTGTTAAAACACTTCCCATTTATATTCCTAAAGGAGGAGTTTTATTGAGTTAAAATGATCCTTGAATAGCCTCTGGGCTGAACTGTAAAACACATTTGAAAAGCGTAAAATCTTTATTTATGCTAGGAATGTTTGAAACTCAAAAGATAAATGTCATTCAAAAAACCAAGCATGTCCTAGGTATTCAGTACATAATGGGGCACAGCTGTAATAACAGTCGGTGAACCAGAGACTCCCTACATCATGTCATTAGCTCACTTTTAATAAGTCTATCTTCTTGTCCTTTTTATAAGGACCATAGGGAGGGAAAGACATATATCATCCACCAAACATCTGTGGCTTTCTCAAATTGTCTCTCTTAGAAGACAGATCTACTTAAGGGACTTGCCTTGGGATATATGTTGTAAAGTGCACACAACCCTTTCTAAATATGGATTTTATTTAAACAGGGAGCATCACACATCATTTGCGAGTTACTGAAGACAGTGCAGTCTAGTTTAACAGAATAAAGGCTGAACATATAAATAGCATCAAAGTTCCACTGAAACAAAGCTTGGTGCTGAATTTATTCCCTTGAAGCAACAGATTTCAGGCAAATAAAATTCTAGTTCTGAGGACGTTTTAACAAGCCTTTCTAGAAGCCACATGAGTCTTTGCTTACAACAGCACTGACAAATTGACTGAATCCTTTTCCATTTTAACTGTTTATTCCTGCAAGCTGAAATTAAAATATGGCCTGAAAAATTTCAATGGCACATGTAGATCAAGATATTACCAACCAGCTACAAATGCCCTTTAAGGCTCTCAGTGATTCTAATTTCTCCATCAAGGGGTCACTTGTTCTCAAGTTTCTTGGAATAATTTGTATCCTGGCTCCTTGTAAAAACTCAACAGAGACTTATTGGTTACTTTCTCCTTAAACAACTAACAAAATCCAGTTTAGTACAGTGGTAAGTGTCCCCACCTGGCGTGTGGGAGACCCGGGTTCGATTCCTGTCAGGGAGACAGTGTTAAGAGATGGACTCGATGATCCTTGTGGGTCCCTTCCAACTCAGAATATTCTGTGAACACCTTTTGTGTTTCAAAACTACTCGATCTGACAGCTAGCACATATAGGAAAGTAAATTAGATTTGATTCAATGTATGTAACAGACTGGGCTGTGTGTTTACACTTGAAGAAAATACCTGATTTATGCATTTTTACCACATTGTTATTCATTAACCCAGAAAAAGATGAGAGAAAAAACGGATTACTGAGTCAACCTCCAGCCTGACAGTGCCAACATGGAAACACAGATGCACAGTAGTCACTGCAGTCATCTGTATACCTACAGCTTTTCATGCATGGGTTAGATGTGATTAGGCAAGATGATTAAACAATTTACATGGACTGTTCTGCTTCTCTAGATTTTAGAAATACAAAAGATAAAAGGAGGAGATTCCAGATAATCAAACTGATGGTCTTCTAGGGAAGCCAGACGTGAAGTAAGGTAGATTAGGGGATTTTGTTATTATTTATAATATAGCTGTGCATAAGATGACTTGGTTTGGATTTAGGGGTGGTATTCTTTAAGCATTCTCTGTGAAAAGGGTCAGATAAAGAAAGGAATCAACATTTTACAAGTGCACAACTGAATTGTGGAGAGGCCAAACCTCATGTTTAGGCTCTCTATTGAGAAGCATAATGACTTTCTGTCATTACTAGGAATATACTGACATCTCTAGTTGAAATTTAGCCTTTTATGTTTGCCCTGCATTTCCTTCTACAGCAGATAAGTAGAGATTCCTATTTATACTCTGATTTATTTATCCTTGGCATCCTATTTGAATGGGGTGGAAGAACTGTGTTGAACTGAGGACAGAGTCTGAAGCAGTCTCTTGTTACGTGTCCCCTTTCTTCCTCTTCTGATGACAGGACATGTGACAGCACAGAACTCTTTGGAACTGATTTAATGCTGACGTTGGCTTATCAGAGCTTAACTCAGTTGTTACCCTTATTTGCAGCTGCACTGCTGAGATCTTGATTTAAAAGGCCTTAAGAACTAAGCAAACCTAAACCTACATTTAAAGCTGTTACAGTGGGTTGTTAGTGATTAAAAGAAAACAATCTATTTCATTATCAAGGAGGCGGCATGCAGTAAACATCTGAGGTATAGAAGAAAAAAAGAGGAAAATAGTTGGGTATCAGCACGCGTTTACTGGGAAAATATAGTAAAATTAATTATTTTCTTTAAACCTTAATGCTAATAATTATTTTGTTGAAACCCTGAATATTGAGTCATCAGAAATAACAGAAGAGGAAAGAGCTCAGGAAGGAACACATGTAAAATTAGGGTTTTGAGACAGAATACTCAGCTTGACAAAGAGTAGCTCCTCTACTCAGGAAAATGTTGTTGCAAAATGAGGGTCATAGATTTAATCCCTGTGCTCCCACCTACCCTGCGCAGGTTGTTCATTTTGCTCATTCTGCTTGCTATGCCCTGGTCTAACCTGGACAAATGGATTTTTTATCCTTCATGGTGAACGAGACCCATTTGAATATGGTACACAGAAGTTAAAGCTGTAGACAAGCTCTCTTGGAACAGCAGTTAAAGTTCCAAAGCTTACAGAATTCTTCCAGCTATGAAGCCTAAATACATCTTCAAACAATCTGTCTCAATAATAAAACTGTACTAGTGTAATGTAAACTTGTTTATAAAACAGTAACTTTGTTCAGATCTGTTCACATCCCAAAATGAGCACTCTTCCTTTAGAGTGTTCTAATTAATTTAACACAAGAAAGTAGGAAAAATCCAATGCGTAGAGCAACACAAGCAGTAGTTTAACTAAAATACTCAAGTGCAATTTAAAATTGCTTTCCCCTGTAATCATGTATCCTAATATTCACACAGTGTAAGACAGTTAGTTGAAAGTGGTCTCAGTTTACTCATTGCTGACTCAAAGGGAAGTACCAAAGGTTTTTTTTACAGTACTACAGCATACAATAATTCTGTACAATATGCAGATGAATAAGACAGGATCCTGCAGGCTCTCTGATGAAAAACCTTAGGAAGGAGGTGATAAATCAAACCTCTCTCTTTAAAGCTATCTTGTCTTACAGAAGTATTCCATGAAATAATAAGTCAATCTCACTGCAGTTTTCCATATTCATGTATGTATAAACACTATGGAAAATAGTAAGAGTTTGGAGGCTAACATTGCCAAATAATAAAAAACGTTCAACAATACTATCCTCAGATTGTTTGAAGCAGAGATATTGAGGTTTACAGCCCCGCTGCTCCCATATGTTTACCCTCTTACCAACCTGAGTAAGTGTATAGGGAGTTTACTCCCTTAAATTTCTTTGAGAAGGTCTTGCTATGTGAATGAAAAGGTCAGAGTTAAAAGAGGATAGTAATTACTAATCAGTGTCTTACCTGGTCTCATTCCAGTTGCACATAATCACTACACACTGACTGAAGTGGAAGGGGGCCTCTTCAGGGCACTCAGTCCAAGTCCCTATCTTTAGCAACTTCTGCCAGAGCAGGCTGCTCAGAACCTTGATTAGTCAGGTTTTGAATACATATGTCTNTCCCCGGGTCGAGACCTCACTTGGGAAAGGGGCATGAAAGACTTTTCCTCTCGTGAGAGAGAGAGAGAGAGAACGTTATGGAAGGGCAGAGAGATGGTTCCTACCCTGGATCTGGTCAGAAATACCAACTGGAAAAAGGGAATATGAGAGCTGTTGTAAGAGAAGGAGGGGTGGGGGGAAAAGGTTGCCTTTTAAATGATGCTTCTCACATAAGTTCCGATCTTGTTAGTTAATAAATAAATCCTTTATATTCTTCACCTGTAGTTTGCCTTGTTTTGCCTGTGACCAGTTTTATTTTTTCCAGTTTTTTCCTCCAGGAGAGGGTGTGGGTGAATCTCTGGCATCCAGCCAGGGTCAAACCATGAAAACCTACCTCCACAGATAGAGATCTCTTTGGGTTACTTGTTCCTGTGCTCAACCACACTTAAGAGTAAAAATCATTTTTCTTACATTTAAATGGAATTTCTTATTTTTTCAGTTGGTGACCACTGCCTCTTGTCCTGCTACTAACCAACACTGATGAGTCTCACTCTGTTTTCTTTATACTCTCCCATCTGACCTTTATATACAGGGACAATGGACAAGATCCACCTGAGTCTCCTTTTCTCCAGGTTAGTAAGTCCAAACTCTCTCTCCTTATAATTGCAGATGTTCCTTTCCCTTAATCATCCTAGTGGCTCTTCACTGGTCTTAGTTCAGAATATCCACGTTTCTTTTACTGGACTGAGGCTAAGCTGGGCACACCACATGTGGCTTCCCAGTGCTGAGAAAGCACTACCTTGACTTGCTGGTAGTACTCTCCTACTGCAGTCTCAGTCCTAGATGTTCTACAAGGACCTTCAAGTCCTTTTCTAGAAAGCTGCTTTCCAGCCAGTTGGCCTCCAGCATGTACATCCTTCCCAGTGGCAGAATGTACCCAACTACAGGAATGTTAAAGATTAACACTGAAAGGAAGCTCACAAGAATTACATTCCGGAAAGTTAGGAAAAAAGAAAGACTTTAAGCTTCTTCACAGTGCTAAAAACGCGACTGTTGAGAAAATGTTTTGTAACAATTTTACACACCTAATTGAACTTTGGGACACAAACATAGAATAAGAATTCTTTACAAACCAATTATAACACATTCTTCAGTTAAAACTAGAGCCTTTAAAGGTAGGAGCCAGCAAATGCTATTGTTTCTGATGTCTTAATCAGTTAAAGAAGTTCTTATCACTAGGTATACACTTGTTTCCAATAAACTTATATGGATTGTACTTACAGAGATATACAGTTATACCCCGTCCTTTGCAAGGAACGAGTCAGGCCACGGGCCTCGAAAAAGCTAAACTCGCAAAGAAGTGCAGGTTGTTCATATGCATGCAGGCATATGAACACTGGAGCGCTGTGGATAATTTTCTGCTTCTCCCCTCCACCTCTCTGAGCATAGGGAAGCAAAGGGAACTGTTTCTGAGCCCCTATGACTCGGGAGACCCCCCCACCCCCAAGAAACCGCGGGTCTTTCTGGGCAGCCACGACTGCGTGCTCACAGCCCAAACTCCGTGCCACTGCTCCCTCCCCCCGCCCCTGGCACTTGTGCCTGGGCACCTCAGCCCTGCGCCACGGCCCCGCGCTGGCAGCCGCCGTGAGGCGTACTAGCCCCGTGGCCAGTGCGACGCTGGCAGCCCCTGCAAGGCGTACTGGCCCCACAGCTGGTGCAGCGCAGGCAGCCTCTGAGAGGTGTACTGGCCCCATGGTCGGCGCAGCGCCGGGACGCCCAGGCATGGGCCGGGGGGAGGGAGTGGCGGCGCAGGGTATGGCCTGTGAGCGCACGGTCGCGGCGGCCCAGAGAGGCCCATGGTTTCTCAGGGGCAGCGGGATCTCGGAAACCTGACTGCTGCAACCACACACGCTTGCCATTCCTCCACGGCGGGGAAGGGGTGTCCCCGGGGGGTGGTGTTAGGTCGGTTTCCTTCTCTTTAACATCCACACTTCCCCGGGGAGGCAGCTCTGCCTGTACGGACCCAGAGGGCAGAGACAGCTGCCCTCTCCCAGCACACAGCTCTTGCCCAACCTCGCTTGCCTCACATTCATGGGGCAGTTTCCCGGGTCAGGGCCAGGGGCAAAGTGCCACCCTTGTGAGCCCCCTCCCCGCAGGGCAGGGTGAGTACCGCTCCACAGGCATCGCGGCACTGCCCCTCGGCAGAGCAGATGCACCACTGCGCATGCGTCGCCTGGCTAAAGTCGCAGACAGCTGAATCAAAATTGCAAAAAATTTGCTTCACAAATGGACGAGGTTGTAATGGAGAGGTCGCAATGCAGCGGGGATTTACTGTGTTGATTTGCTATAAGGAAGTACAGCTTCCAGTCAGAAACATAACAAGGTATATTTGTTATTGCTCACTTTGGGAATTCCCTGTTTCAAGAAGTTGATGATGCTTTCAGCATTTGTTTTGTTTTACACAATAAATACAGTGCAAAATGTATTTTTTAGAGGTGCCACTACTGTATTGTTTGCTTGAGTTTATAGTTTCTAGAACTAATGAACACAAAGCTAAACAAAACTAAGCAAACAGACTTCGGGTCCAACAAACAGAAACATATCTCACCCAGTTTGCTGGAGGAAAGGATGGGAATGGCGTTGGGATACCAGCGCAATGGGCAGTGGTTCCAAGGACCCACCTGCTAAAGGTACAGATTTCTGCAAATCCTGGAAGTTCTCCTTGTCTCCTCTAGACTGCAAAGAACACTATAGAGATGTCTATTTAAAAGGTTGCTAAGCCAATTGGGTCCTTGTTTAAAATATTAATCTTTTGCTCAGCATTCCCGAGTTATAACTTTAAGTCATATGACAGTGTAGGATACCATAAAAGAAAGCACTGATATGGCAGAAGCACTGTTACTTTCTCAGGCAGCATCTGAAAAACATATAAAGTTCATCTATATCTCAGACCTAATGATTGTGTTTCATATTGGAAAACATCCTGCTTTATTTTTGTAAACTGATTACGCAGCAGCATGACTGCATTGTCACTACCAAATCTTAGTCTTTCTTCAGTGAATTCCCATTTAAATCCCTTTGGGCTCCAGTGTGAGTTTTCTGCTTGTAACAGGCCAAAGACTATTAGACTTTCCCTCTGGGTTGCTTACAATGCTCCAAGGAATGTACAACTTTTACAGTATTCACAGTATAGATAAATCTGGAAAGGACCTCAAAGACCATCTAGTCCAGCCTATAGTCCAACTAAACCTAGTATCTACATCTAGATCACTCAGTACCTCATCCAGCCTCCCCTTGAACACCTCCAGGGTTGGTGACTCAACCACTTCTGTGGGCAACCCATTCCACATCTGGATCACTCTTTCAGTAAAAAAACTTTTCCTAATATCAAGTCTGAACTTACCCTGTTGAAGCTTAAGACTGTGACCTCTCGTCCTGTCTCCAGTGGCCAGGGAGAAAAGACCAACCCCCGCCTGACTACAACCTCCTTTTAATTAGTTACAGACAGTGAAAGGTCACCCCTGAGTCTCCTCTTCTCTAGGCTAAACAGACCCAGCTCCTTCAGCCTCTCCTCATAGGGCTTACCTTCCAGCCCCTTTATCATCCTCATTGCCCTTCTCTGAACTTGTTCCAGCACCTCAACATCTTTCTTGAACTGAGGGGCCCAGAACTGGATACAATACTCAAGGTGTGGTCTAACCAGTGACGAGTACAGGGGAAGAATAACCTCTCTTGACCTACTGGCCACACCGTTCTTGATGTAGGCCAGGATGCCATTGGCCCTCTTGGCTGCCTGGGCACACTGTTGGCTCATATTAAGTTTGCTGTCAGCTAATATCCCCAAGTCTCTTTCTGCCTGACCACTCTGTAAACACTCCATCCCCAGCCTATAGTTCTGCTTGGGGTTGTTATAACCAAAAAGCAGAACCCGACATTTGGACTTGTTAAATTTCATTTTATTGGAGTCTGCCCAGGTCCTCTGCAGGGCCTTCCTACCCTCGAACGGATCAACACGAGCTCCGAGCTTGGTGTCATCTGCAAATTGCTCAAGATGGACTCGATCCCATCATCAATATCATCAATGAAGATGTTGAACAGGACAGGACCCAACACCAACCCTTGGGGGACACCACTAGTCTGGTCTTTACAGATAAATAGATTTTTTTAAAAGCCCATAAACTGCATTCAGGAAACCCAGTGAACCTAGAATACCTGTGCCCAGACACCTAATTCACACTGGCAGCAAGCCAGGCAGGGAGGCATGTCTGTCAGCATCTCTGTGTGTATTCACGATTAGCATGTCACCTACAACAGGAGTGAATTTCATATCCTCTTCTGTCGTAGCCAGTGACCCTTTCTAAATGAGATTGATTGGCATTATTAGGAGATAACATCTACATAGTGCAACACGTTGATGTGAGGTGAGAGCTTCCTCTGGGCAGCAACACTGCTTCAATAGAACTCAGACAAAGCTGTTTCAGGCAGCAACTTAAGGCAAATATTACAGTGCAATCAAAGAGGATGATCAACAAACTAAATTAAATAGAAACATTTGCCCTTTCTCCTTTACATCCAACCCAAGATAGAAAGACTTACAGCAATTATTAATATTGCATTGTCATACCTGTCTAGCCTTATTTCCAAGAGACCCGTGTTTTTGTTTTGCTTTTGGTTTTTTCCAGAGATGTCTGCTCATTAAAATTTTTTGGAAGGGAAAAAAACCAAAATGCAAAAAAACCCCACAGCAAAGCTCAAAATGGACAGTTGGAAGAAAAAAATATCCATTTTGTGAAAAAATTCTGGATTTCCCTCAATTCAGGGGACTGGATCTTGACTTTATAACAGTTATGTACTGCAAAATCCATCGTCCTCTTTGCATGTACAGCGCTAGCAGATTCAGAGTTTGGATGTTACCACCAAAGTGACAACAAAGCACACTCTTCCTTTACTTCTGGATCAGGTTTAAAAACCTTTTAGGAAAATCTTATGGAGAGGTATCAGTACATTTTTCAGCAACATTTAAGGTGACACTTTTTCTCTGTGTATGTATGCATATACATGTAAATTACAAATATTTGTATGTATGTAAATATGACCCATTTATGTACAGAAATAGAGCTTCTGTGCAAACTGACTGACTCCAAACATATCAGCTGAATTGTTAACACACTCTGGCAGATGTCCCAATTGCTGCATTACAGAAAATTACTTCTATGCAAATTCTGAACTATTAAGCACGTGATGGATTCACAGGCAGAAATGCCGATATGTATAGTGAGAAACATGGAAAGAAATGTTTGTTCAATATTCAGTAGGCCTTAGGATCTCAGAGACACACTAAACATATTGCCAATCAATAACTGTCTACTTCATCTGAAGTAAAGATGTACAATGCCTGATTTTTACCACCAAGAGAACTGCCTCCCACTCCCCAAATCATGTATTTGTGATTAGAAAACATGAAACACTGCAGTTGGAAACTTACATACTTAAAAGCCAGTGTTTTGGGTGGCTGAGAAACATTCTGCAGAGCAGCTTTCACTAAGTTGGAACAGTACCTGACAGTACTTGAAAAAAAGCATATGGATACGGAAAATCCAGGCTTAAATCTGCAACTTCACCATACCCATTGCAAGGGTAAAGGCTTCTCGTACCAAATTGTAAGAAGTGAAACACAGTTATACCCCCTCCTTCACGAGGAAAGGGACAGGCCAAGGCTGTCGTGAAACACTAAACTCGCAAAGAATGGCAGGTCGTTAATATGCATGCAGGCCACGCCCATTGCTCCATCCCCCGGAA
>WEKX01023960.1:36058-58367 GCA_013390025.1 Pitta sordida | reverse complement strand
ACATGGTCTAGATGGTGGGAGGCTTGGATGGATGGAGCGTGGTGCCCATGTTTCCACGCTTCTGGGCCTGATCCCTGGGTTGGGCGTTTGCTTGGGAGTTGGACTAGATGATCCTGTGGGTCCCTTCCAACTCAGAATAATAACCTGTGAACCTGTGAGTACTATGGCTTTGGTTTCATTCAGGTTGAAAATGGCATAGGAATTAGCATAGAAACTCTACAAAGAATCTGTGATTTCAGCATGGAAGTAAGCTGTGAATAGCAATTGTTTTTTCGCAACAATTTTCTCTAAAAGCTAAGAAATTTTTCTTTTCCTCTTAAAAGGGAATGATGCAAGAGGAAGGAGGAAGTAGATGCAAAGGAGCAGGAACAAAAACCTCTTAGCACACTAAAAGTCAGTAAAGGAAACCTTAGGAGTTTCTATATATGTGATTTAAACTTCACAGCAAGGCTGTCTGGTTTTGGTTTTTTAGAAAGGCCCTCAAGCCTGTTGGTGCCAGAGACTGCTGTAATAACTCTAAACTGCAATATTTTAAAACTCTATCCAGTCTTATTTCAATCAGTTTTATTTAAGTGCAAGGCCGCAATGACTTTTTTGAAGTCACCTACTTGTAAGAATTTCAGGACTGCTGCTGTTCTCATTACTGTATAAAAATTAATTCCCTTAAGTTATGGGCCTTTCTTGGAGATAGAGAGCAGGGGAAGTTATTTCAGTGAAAGAAAAAATGCATGTAACAATCTATGGTAGCTACTGATTAAAGAAATGTGATTGTCTTTTCAACAGCAAAATGAATTTTACATCTGCTTGACTAATCTGTTTGAAGTGAAAACATGGTCCTAATGAAGGGTTAAGTGATTCATTTAAATTGAAATTAATTTTAAATTAAAATATAAACCTGGTAGTAAATAGCAGCATTTTAGTATTCAAACCCTACAGCCCTCTACACACAGAGCAGTATCACCAATTCCCAGCTGTAAATACCAACTTACAACATGAGCCTGTGCTGTCTAAGCAGATGAGTTTCCAGCCCCAGCACTCCAGGCCTGACACGGGCCCATCTCCCTGCACAAGGTCAAAGCTACTCTTCATTTGCAAACTGACTCGCACTCCCCAGTCCTGCAGGAGGAGCTCTGCTTTTTGCACTCTGAATTGAGGCACGATGCTTTGACCTAGGCTCCCGCACCACAATACACGGGAAGTGGATGTACACATATACGACACCAGTTGTCCAACATCCATCAAGTGATTTTTACCTTCCTTTGTTCCTCCGTTCTTCACTGAAACAGCCTGGGATGAAATGCCACTGTCGCATTAATCCACAGCATTTAGAAAATAAGGGAATTCAATCATAAATATGTACAGCTCACAGATAACCTTTCCTCATAATGTGTGTTAACAAGACACATGAGAGCAACACTTGGACAAACCTGCTGACCTCTGCAGAGTGCCTTTGCAAACTATTTCAACAGTCATCTGTGGAAATAACACGCCAATGAACAGCAGAACAGGTCCTTAGGCTGGACCTGATGCCCCAGCATGGCCTTTGGCTTATCTCCATGCCCACATACAATCTTGCCATCTTCGCACTGTTCTCCAATCCCTTTTTAAAGTATTTACACAGCTGTTGTGGTTTTTTTTTTCCTTTTTCACTATGGGACCCTGCTCAGCAGGAAACAGTGCTTTATAATGTAGGTTTCCCTCAAAATCCCGCAGAGCATTGAAACTTCAGCAGCTCTCATTGTTCATTAATGTAAGAAAAGCCACATAATCTGTAGCATTACATATGTGTAAATACCATCCTCTCTCTCCTGGGCCTCAGGAGAGAGGCCTAGCCCAAATAAGCTTCTAAAAATTACATTGTATTTTTGACTCATAATTCTATTGAACTTCATGCACATTCTCGTCATCAGGTCTGAATACATAGTATGACACCACTCAAGTGAGTAGATCTCAAAACTAAGTATTACTCCTTACAGAGGAAATAGAGGTACAGGTCTGAATGTCACTACTACACTTTGAAAAATCCCTGTTCCTGCTATGGAGAAGAAAAAGGAGGAGAAGGTAGGGGCAGGCCCAATACTTGTCAGCAGCTTAGGATCACCACTAAAGGCTACTGCTACACAGGAAGAGCACTCTCTCTTTGCTGGGTGGTGTTGCTGGCACACACACTGTCTGTGCTCAGGGGAAGAGGGAAATAAGGTTGAGAAAGACTCTAGGGAGAGCTAAAAGCTCATGTTGGGATTGGACCCCATTAGCACCACAATAAGAATACCCCACGAAAGAGGTAAGGATATTGACTTTCTCTCATTGCCAGTAAGAGTCTGTTCTGTTTGTAACTTACAATTATTCTTAGTATTCTTACATTGCCTTCCCCGTCGTCATCGGTACGTTACACATAATATCTGAAATAATTACAAAATAGGTAGTATTGGGAGCAGCAACAGAAGGAACCTAGCCATTTTTTGCTAAGCAATATAAGCAAATCCATAAAACCTTGTATCACAGAATTAATGAGGTGGGAAAAGACCACAGAGACCTGTTGTCATCCTGCTATCAACACCCATCCTACCTATAACACACTACCCTAATATCTAGGTCATGCTGCCAAGTACATCATCCAACCTTTTCTTAAACACCTCTAGGGACGGTGACTCCACCACCTCCTTGGGCAGCCCATTCCACTGAGAGATCACCCTCTCTGTGAAAAAGTTCCGCCTAATGTCAAGTCTAAATCTCCCCTGACGCAGTTTAAGACTGTGTCCTCTTGTTCTATCACTAGTAGCCAGAGAGAAGAGACTGAACCCCACCTGGCTACATCTCCCTTTCAGGCAGTAGTAGAGAGTGATAAGGTCTCCCCTCAGCCNTATTGAACAGGACAGGTCCCAACACTGAGCCCTGAGGCACCCCACTAGTGACCGGCCTCCAACCGGACACAGCACCATTAACCACCACTCTCTGAGCTCTGTTATCCAACCAACTCCTGATCCAGTCCACTGTAAACCCATCCAAACCACAAGCCTCCAGCTTCACCAGGAGTTTGTTATGGGGGACAGTGTCAAAGGCTTTACCAAAATCCAGGTACACCACATCAACAGCTCTTCCCTCATCAACCAGGCGGGTCACCTGATCATAGAAGGAAATGAGATTAGTTAGGCAGGACCTTCCTTTCCTGAAGCCATGCTGACTAGGTCTGATCTATTGTCTTCTCTGTGCAAAAGATATACTTTTTACTCTGAAAATGCAGTCATAAAACTAAAAGTTGCATTTTAAATACTGAAGTGAATTCACAAGTTCACAGGTTATTCTGAGTTGGAAGAGACCTGTAGGATCATCTAGGATCATCTAGTCCAACTCCCACAAGGGATCAAACCCACAAGGGTGGAACCACGGGCACCATGTTCCATCCATCTGAGCCTCCCATCATCTAGGCCATGTCACTGAGTTCCTCATCCAGTCTTTTCTTAAACACCTCGAGGGATGGCGACTCCACCACCTCCCTGGGCAGACCATTCCAACGAGAGATCCTACCACTCCTTTCATTCTTAGCTGTGGAACAGCACTGGAAGAATGCAACTGTTTATAACTCGTCTTTGCTGGGGAAGCTACTGCAGAAGGAAACATGCATCATGTGTACTTTTGCATCTCTGGAAAGTAGAGTGATCAGCCAAAGCTGCCAACAAATGTGAAGAATTTCTCTGTTAGGAGAAATCAACAATTAACAAAACTGATGCAATTTGTTTCCTGTTACCAAGCCTCCTCCAACAGTAAGAGATCAATAACCTGATAGCTCAGGAAATCATCTCTCTCCCCACTGTCCAACCCCTCCAAGCCTTAGTGGCAGCAGGGTGGACTGTGCTGTACATGTGGGGCAAGGATTCAATGCATTGCAACATGGAAATGGCTTTAGAAAAATATACTTTAGAAAGAGCACTTTTCATTTTTTACACCTGAAAGCTGCTCTTAGCACAAAAAACATTCAGTAAATTCATGAGTAAATTCCTGCTTTTTCCTCCCCACTTCATATTTTATAGTGACCTGTGACCTTAACATATTTTAATCGGATGCTTTTTAAATTGGCTTTACTCCCAGGTCAAGTCATTCAGCAGAAACAATTCCTGTTCTTTGTTTAATAACTGTTACTGGCAGACATATTAATTATATGTACATAAGAGATAGCGTTATCCTGAGGGAATAACATTGCACCTTTCAACCACAGTCTATAATAGCTCCACGTTATGCCTTGCAGGCTTCTCTATCTCTTTTTATGCATTGCATTGCAGCCGTGATCACTACCAGTAATATTGTTTAAAGTGCAATGTCAAAGGTAGTAGGTCTAAAACACAGCATTACAGCAAAGATGTTCTCACTTCTGGGTACACAAATACCTTGTTTCAAAATGTGTAAGGCATTTGAGCTTATTTGCAGGCAGTTCTGGGGAAAAGAAATCTTTAATTAAAAGGGAGATACTGAGTACTACAGCCTTGATTCAGAGTTAAAGGAAAATACACAAAGCTCTACCTTAATTCCATCCATACTTAGTGAATCACTTAAACAACTCTTTGAATGGGGAATTTAATAAACCCATGTTTATAAGTACTAGCTTTCACTGCCCCTAAACAAGATGTTTTCCTGAATCAAAGTCTGGACACACTGAGATACATTAAGCTATGATTTTGCCAAACAAAGAAATTTCCTGTTCTGTTGTTTAGTTTTGTTTTGGTTTTTTTTAATCATTTAATCCACCGAAAGATGAAAAATAGCTCCTTAATTCAAGAAGCATTGAAAAAAAACAATAAACAAACCCCAAAATTCCCACAAAAATCCAAACAAACAAAAAATTAAAGAAATACCAGAAAAGTAATCCACCAACACGGACTTGAATGAGGAAAAAAAAGGCTGTGCAAATACACACACAAGGAATTTTATATGATTGCTTAGCAAGGATAAAAATCAAAGAAATACTTTTTCCCTGACACAAAAATTACACTATATACTCCTCAGAGGCAAACTGCACATGAGTTCCCAATAGCTTCAAACAATAAATTTGCTAACATCAAGCCAAGAGTGCCACAAAGGGACAACTGTGGCAATGCTCAAGTTTAGTAAACCTTCCCGCTCTTTTAATAAATCAAAACAGTAACTATCAACTACCACCAAAGTAAGCCAATAAGACCCAACAGACATGGCAGCCTCTGCCCCACAGGACAAGAGCTGTTGGGAAAGTGTTTCCTTTCCAACTCAGTGGAAAAATCAAGGTAGTGCCTGTTAATCCTCATGGGCTAGATGTAGCTAATCAGTAAAAACAAACTTTCATGGCTCAGGGATATTTATGTAATTTCTCCGTACCTGAATGAGGCCAGATTAACAGGTTCAAAACAAGAAAGCTACTATAAAAAAACCAATGGATTATCATATGGATGATATCTAGTCCTAGCATTTATCCCACTATCCATCTTGTACCTAATAGTAACACCATATGAAAGTGGAAGACAAAGACAATGGAATGATCATTTCCCATCCCTCATTATTTCACCCTTACACATACAACCTAGATATAATTTCAAAACCCTAGAAACATAAGGTTTGATATATCTGTTTATTTTTTAACAAAGGCTAACAAGGTTAATCCTTCATTATACTGTCCCTCATGTAAAATATCCAATGTTTGGGGTTTTTTTTCAAGATACTGGTCCCACTAAATTTCACTGAGATTTCACTCCAGTATAGGTAGTCAATATAAAATGAAAAAAAAGATATTACCTCCAGTTTACCTTCAGATTTGGTAGCTTTTTAGCCAAATAACATCTCTTTGTTTTTCCCTGTGAGACAGAGCACAGATGCTCTTGATGAGTCCTTTCTAAGCCATTCCTTACCTTACAAAGATCTATCATGAACTTGTCTTCTCTGTGATGAACAAACACAAACTTTTCAATCAGCTTTGATAGGAATATCTTCTAAGCCTTTGATTAAATCCATGTCTGAGTCTGCAGCATCATTTACCAGGTTGAAAATGCTCTCATTCTTTCTATAATGTGTCTGACGAAATGAATTGATTTATATATTGAACTACATTTTACCTCTAACTCTCTAACACATTTGGGCCTTTGTTTTCTTTTTTATTTTCAGCAATCCATTGACCAAACTCATCTGTCCCAGTTGTCTCTGTCAATGCACATATTCCAAGTCAAAACAACTAATTCAAATGTACAAAAGGTATATATTTTCTCTGAGGGAGGGAGAGAAGATGATTTGCATTTACTGAGGCCGAGTGTTTCTTTGCAAATTTCTACCCTTGTCAGAACACACAGAAGTCTGTTGTTGTCCCCATTTTGCAGGTGAAAAAAATAATGCAGAACAGGCTCCAAATCCAGTCTTCTTTTTTCCAGTGACACCTCCTAATCAAAATGCTGCCTGATGTGTTCTATGTGATGCTACAAAGAGCTCAGCCCAGCTCCCTGATGACATAGGTCCACTACTGCAATTAGCATGAATTAGTACTTTTGTTAGTAGTCTCAGCAGAGCTGTCAAATTAATTGGAAAAGAAATTTAACAAATGTCTTTCCCCTTAGAGATATTCTCTCAGGTCAGGGTTGAGGCATATTGTTCAGGCAGTCTGGGGGAAGCTTGTGTTCCTTACTCCCTCGCTGAACCTGTTTTGTTAAAAAAAGAGGACTTTGGTTTCTTGCACTGTTAATCCGAAACCTGTCACAAGCAGCCTACTGACATGAAAAAAGACAATCAATTTTTATGCTAGTTTTGGCTGGGTTAGAATTAGCTTTCTTCCAGTAGCTCTGCCTTGGATTTGTGTTGAAAATAGTGTTGATAATTCAGGGATTTTATTTTAATTTATTTTTTATTGCTGAGCAGTGCTTGCAGAGCGACAAGGCATTATCCCTCTCACTGTGTTGGAGTGAGAGGCAGAAAAGGGTGCACAAGTAGTTGGGAGAGGACACAGATAGGATAGCTCATCTGATCTCACCAAAGAGATATTCCATACCACATGGTGTTACACTCAGGGAGCAATGTTTGGAGTGACGGTGTTTGTTTTCCCAAGTCACCGTTAGGTAAAATGGATCCCACCTTTCCTGGGGATGCTTGAACACTTGTCTGATGATAGGAAGTGATGAATCAATTCTGTATTTAGTTTTCTTTGTGCATGGCTTCTGTTTTCCCTACTAAACTGTCTTTATCTCAACTTACAAGTTTTCTCATTTTGCTCTTTTAATTCTCTCCCACACCCCACCAGGGGAGAGTGAGTGAGCAGCTGGGGAGGGGCTTAGTTGTCACCTGGGTTTAAACCATGACAATTTTACAGCACTGAAATATACCAGCTGCTGATAAAATTAAATCACAAAGGCTTAGTTAATGGCCAGTGACTAGAATATCTACACATTCATTTTTCACGAACTCTCACTTTCTCATACTTCAAAGTTAGTTCTTTCAGTGTATCTCTAATTTGCAGTAGTATCAAAAGATAGCACACAGTTTCCTTAGTTTTAATATATTTTAAAATTCAATCTCTGCTGGTAAGACATGGCTAGATGCATATAAGTCTTAAAGTTTAGGAAGCAAGCACTGAACATGCTATACTCTATTCCCTTATAAAAACCAACAAGCCAGAAAAAAACACCCCAAACAAAACAGAAATAGCCAAACCAACAAAAAAAAAAAGCAGTTGGCATAAGCACTGAGATTATCAAGGGATGAAAACCTAAAATTGTGTGGCTAGGCCTCATTCAATGAGGAGGCTATTCAATCTCTTACTGTTAGTTTCACTGCCAACCGTTTGACATATTGCTTCTTGAATTCACTGGGAGGTGGTGGTGGGAAAGGGAAGCTCTTAAAAAGAGAAATGGTGCTGCAGTGGCAGGCATTTAAACCTGTATGAAAAAATCCCTTTGGTTTAAGTCACTGTCATAACTTGCTGATGTAAGTCTGGGAGATAATTTAGTGTATCAGAAGAAGGCCATAAATTGTAACAGCATACAAGGAACAGCCGCTGCTTTGCCTAGAGATGCTGATAATTCCACTTAATGGGTGCATCTATGTAAGTATTTTAGCCATACTTTTAAAGCAAAATTCCAGTTCTTCCCTCTTGCCATGCATTCACAATACAAAGTGTCTCCAGACCACAAATATATATATATATTCCAGAATACTGGAATATGCACTCCCTGCTACAAGAAGTCTATAGAACCTGATAGAGATATTCTGGAGCAAAACTGTTAGGGCACAGAGTTCTCCGCTTTAATGAGGTGCTACAGTGCGAGCCACACTCCCAGGACTGCCCCTCCAGACCTTATTAGTGGAGGGTGCGTGGCTGCAGTAGTTGAATATTCATGGGTTCGGTATCTTCACAGATTTCATAACTCACGGGACCTGCCCAGACCCGACCCCCAGCAAATTCTGGGGGATCACTGTATATTGTTTCATAGGATGTGGAACAGGCACAGAGAGGTTTCAATGATTCCTAAAGAGAGGCTTCAAGCAGAAAACCAAAACATTATGGTTTCACCATTGTCAGAACAACATCTTTTCAATGCCTTTTTTACTGACTGTATTTTAATCCTTACAGCAGAAAGCCTGAAAATGAAACAGTTACAGTCTCAAGGGACATCTGTGCACTGACAATCTTCTCACAGCGCCAAGAAAAAGCCTAAGGCTATTGCAAAACTATCTAACCACTCAAGTGCAGTATTTATACATTGTATGCTTTAGCAAAATTTTACCTGTTTCTCCTTGGTACTTTTTCTTTTTAAAAGGAAATGCTTAATTACTTAACATGCATTTCCTATGCATGTATTAAAAAAAAGTCTGGCTTTTCACAGTAAGCAATTATCCACGGAACAAAAACCTAATTAAATGAAAATTTAAAAAATTCCCACAGTTCAACATTCTTATGCACTAGCCTGATACCTGTTTGAATCCAAGGGGAGTAGAATCTCAGCTACTTAGAAAACAAAGAATTGGATGTATTGTATTTTACAGGGTATTTGCTACAGAATTAAAACTTTCCCTGTAGAGGGGAAACTTTTGAGGACTCAAAACAAAAGCATTCACTTCGCAATGCAGAAAATTCATCAAAAGGGAGAGGAAGCAAAGTTTCCAGTATTGGGTTCCAGTATTGCATCCTCTAAAAAATGATATTGTGTGCTAGCACAAAATGCCACATGTTCAACTAAGTTTTCAATTCCACTGAAGCTCAACACTAGCAGCAACTTAATAGTACTGCATTTTATGAGGAAAAGAATCAAAGAACAGCATTATAATGTATTTCACGACACTGCATTGTGTTTTATATGAAAGCTTTTTCTGTATAGACATTATGCCATTTTCTGAATGAAGAACAATATTGTAAACACAATATTCATTTTTTTCAGCCAAGGAGGCTGAAAGGACATACAAACCCCCTCAAAAGTTGAAAGCATTTAGACAAATCCACCATGAGATATGAAATTCTGCATCCATCAGTACTAATTAATGGGGCGATGGTGGTTTTTTCCCCTATTAGGAATATTCCCAACTCCTCCCACTAGATTCCCGAAATAATTTTTCTGCTTTATCCTGGAATTAGGGAAGTCAAATTACATCTAGTTACTTTGCTTAGTAAAGCTGATCATATATCTATTCTAAAAGACCTATTTTACTTTTTCCGACCAAATCAGGTCATAAAACTTGATGGCACATTTGATAATGAAGTAAGTTATATGATAGGATATTGAACCAAAATTGAATCTTACTGGGTCAGTCCATTGCGGTCTAGAATATAAGTGATATACTACCACATTGATGTATATAAAACACAGGAAATTGTTGCATACTAACAGAATAGTACTTTAATCAGCCATCTGAAGAATAGCCAATATATTCAAGCACAGACCATATTTTGATCTCTAATGAAAGTACTGCATTTTATCATTTCATAAAGTCTCTTAAATCTTCTATTATGTGCAAAAATGAAAAAAAAAAGTTACAGACAGAGAGTAGAGAAAATCTAAAGACAATGGAAAAAGTTTTCTTTCTAGACTCTCAGCAGTCCTACTGATACCAATAGGTAGTAAAGATGGACAAGACCAATATTTAACATGGAGTATATAGTGTATTTCTAACAACCCCAATGTTATTGAACATACACAGAGAAGCTAATTTCTCCAATGAAAACAATCAAGAAAGTCTGTTCCTGAAAAGAATTTAACTGAAATAATTTTCTGCTTATTAATATGACTAACTGGGACAACTGGTTTCCAGCACACACAACACTGAGAACCTTTTTTCACTAAATATTACACTTAAAAAATTGTCCAGCTATAGACATCACTGGGCATCAAATATAAAATTCCCCTTCCAGATCCTGATTCTTAAATCAGAACCACATCGAGACAGAATGAAAGTACTATTATTTGTTTTGCAGAAAACATCCAAGTGACACAAAACACTATTTTTTTAACAACAAACAAGATATAAAACCCAGAGACAAATGAGATCCTAAGAATCTCTGCTGTCAACCCAAGCTGACAAGAGAGGAGACTAGGAAAATGTTTTTTTCCATGAGTAAGTGTTTACAGATCTCACATTCAGTACTAACAACGTGCATTTCTGAAATCTCAGTACTGATGGACCAAAGTCTACATCTGATGTAAAGGCTTATTTTGCTGGGGGTTTTTTGTTTGGTTGTTTTTTTTGTTAGCTCTTATATAAGCTTCTCAGCCACTGCTGGAGCTCCCAGCCCTGTGCTAGGATGCTGTGGGTACCAGAGGTTGATGTGAACTTCCAAGGAAACCGGCTACTTTGGTGTTGCTGCTTTGGCGCTGCTACTTTGTGCACAGCCTGCACAAGGATTCAGGTTGGGATAACACTGGACTATTAGAAGCTACTTAAACTGTGTCTTTCTGCAAAACCATGGTCCAGCAGATCACAAGCTCCCATTTCACCATCAAAACCAGAGTGTGTATCTCATCTGTAAGCATCCCATATACAGTTTTTCTCCTATATAAGGCTCTATGTTTCAGACAGAGGAATCCAGTTAGTTGAAGTATGATATAACCCTTGTAACAACAAATATGAAAACATTCATAAACATGTTCTAGAGCCAGTATAAACCCCAGTGTCCATGTAAGTCCTTAAAGCTTTTATAGATTTTTTTTTTCCCCTTGCTCCTCTCCTTGCTGTCTGTCCTGTATGTCAGACTAGAAGTAAACAACAAGTGATTATGATAGGGAAGTATAACTGTATTTTGAAGGTACTGTCAAAATGCATTAGTGAAATGTCCTATTATAGCCTAAAAATCTGAAATGATCTTCCACCAATATCAATGTCACCAGTACTGTGGTCTGCCATACTGACACCATCAAGTAAGGCTACAACAGCTTTCCACAGTTATAAATGTGGCACCACAGATCCAACACCACACCATTGCAGAGGATGAAGCACTTATATTCACACCTGGTGCCAAGAAAATGGCACACACAGCCCTTCATTTTAGATTATTCCCACCTTATAAATTAATTGTATAGTGAACCTCCTCTGGACTGCCTTCAGTACTGATGAAATACCCTTGTCTGAACAACACATGGCCAGCAATGTAAGGGCAGGTATAAGGATAGACGACTTGCTCCAGTACCATCACAATTCTCTCCACTGCTTTCTGTCACTTGGGACAGGGGTTATGATCTGCTCTGTTCAGATCCAGCTATGAACTGAGACGCTGATTTGCATTGACCAGGAAGCCAGTTGCTTTCAGATACAACCACAGTGCACTTTCTAACCATTCCCTAACAAGGAAAACTTTTCTTTTGCATTAGGATTCATGACTGAAGAATGTTTTGCTCTTCTCCCATTTGGTTTCAGTGAACACTGGGTTAAATATGTGTACAGCAAACATCTGAAGCAGTCTAGCAGCAAGCAGTCTTGTTATTTCTGATGAATAATGTAACTTAAGAGCTGTAATACTTTCAACTGATTTAATAGCTGCCAACAGTCCCAGTTTAGAAAAGAGTGATCTAATACTTGTAAATTTGTGTTGAATCATTTAATCCTCCCTGTTACCCTCCAAGCAGTTGGAAATGTTACTGCCCAGCCTGCTCAGTCGCAACCTCCTTTAGTTTTGCTCTATCTGTGAAAATGGTTCTGCTCATGAGAGAGAAGAATTACGCCAATCCTCAACGTTTCAGAAGTTACTCAGAGACCGATACTACCGTAATCAATTCAATAGGTGCCTACTTCCAAAGTTCAGAAGCAATGATTAAATTCAATAGATGACTGTGGGGAAGAAGGAATAGCAATTCCCAGAGCTCTCTCTCCTTATGAACAGAGGGACACGTGGAACACTTAAAGCACACCCTAAAATTCTTTCACTGTGAATCTGCAGGGGGAAACATAAATATGTAAAATTCATGAGAAGAACATTAAGCTGCCTAGTGGCCAGGGGCAGAGTATCTAGACTTCTGGCTTGTAGGAAGATTTGTACATATCAGTTTTTGTACACCTGCACTACTGACAGCTCTGAAAAGAAAGCTAATTTCACAGACATGATTTCTTAGAGAACTGAAGCTGATGTTACCAATTATTTTTTAATGTCCCATTATAAAATCCTAGATTGGTGTTTAATACTGAAAATCTACTGCCACCCTCTGCTTCATGCACTCTCCAAAGTATCCAATAAGATATGGATATTTTTATTGCATTCTTCTTACAGAGATGTTCTTGCATCTTTTACAACTATGGCACAACAAAGTCAGAATAGGCCTTAAGGCTCAGCTAGCAGTAAAGGACAGTGTTCCATTAAAAAATATCTTTCTCCTAAAAGTCCTGGCTTACAATGTGGTCACCTCACAAGGTTATCACAACCCAATTCCAACCTCTGCATCAGCATAACAAGTGGTAAAGGGAAACTCTGAGAAATTAGGAATGCTTATCCATAGTAGTTTCATTGCCTATGGCTAATGATCACCCATTTTAAGAAAGCTCTACCAGCAGCAATCATCAAGCAAACCCATTTTCCCCTCGCATCTGAAACACACAATAAAGGATACAATGAAATTCCCTCTCCAGTTTTTTTCCATTCTTTGACTACCTTATGTTTTCTGACAGAAAATTTTCACTTAAATAATCCTTCTGGCCTTCTCCAGGGTCACTTTTGATGATGTAATTTTTGTCTCAGAAAAGCCTTGTACAACCAAACCAATTTCAAAATGAAGCCTGTAAGAAAACATCAAGTTAAATTTTTTACTAGACATAAATGGAAGTAAGGAAATATTTAAGGATAAAAGAAAATGTAGAAAATAATAATAAAACAAGAATAGGAGGAGAGTCTAAAAATTTTTATTTAGCATTTTACCCATCTAATTTCTATTATTTTCTAATAAGCCTCAACACTCATTTGCACCAAGATACTACAGTCCAAGTAAAAAGTCGAAGCTGCATGCTATTTCTAATATCCTTCCTCATATACAGGGGGAAAAAATGGTATGTTATTTTCATAGCCAAATATTCTATGAATTTCAGCTTTCTAAAATAACTTGGTTTCATAAGAGCTCTTGAAACAGTTCCAGCTTAAGGAAGAAAAGATTTGGCCTGGATGAGCAATTCGGAATCCATGTGATTATTCAGTCTTCATATTCGCTAAATTTAACATTGGCTCTTTGGGGACGGACTCCCAGAGATGAGACAAAAAAAGGTCAGTTAGACACTGCTGAGTTCAGTGGTGAAAAACTTGGAGTGACAGTCTGGTTATCTAATTGTTAGCAGCAGGCAGCAGCAGTTTTAAGCAGGAAATTAATATGTTCAGGGGTTATGCAAAACAGGAATAATTTACAACAAATTGGTATCAGGAGCAGTTTTAATCAGCCACAAAAAAATCCTGAATTCCCATTAAAATAAATGGGAATTGCATTTGTTTCTATGTAGCCCAACTTTGACAGCAGAAAAATTGAGTAGTGAAAACAGATTCGTGAGGGCTTGGCTTTATCTATAGACTTTATCTCTCTAATTATATATTTGAGATGGGGAAAATTAGCATATGGAAAAGTGGAAAAAGTTATTAAAAAGTTACTGTAGAGGCCAGGTTTTTTCCCACATATGGAAAACATGGTACAACTCTTGAGTCCAAGAGATGCCAAACGACTGATCAGCTACTGAAGCAGTGAATAAGTTCAGGGATAGATAAAGAAAACAGAAAACATAAAAGAAGAGCTGGAGGGAATAAATCTAACCCTGTCCTCTGGAAAATTTAAGAAGTTATTTCCAGGGGTGACACCAGTGAAAGGGAACGTGATCAGATTGTAAAATGTAAGTAATCAGTCAGCATGAGCGAAGCAGTGAAAATTGATCTTTCCTCTGGGGAGAGACTGAAAGTCCCCTCAAGATCACTGTCTGCTCTCTTCAGTAGCTCTTCAGTAAGGTCCTTCCTTACTCTCTTCCACTTCAAGGGCCAGGGACATCTTGGGCAGGCCTTTAAAGGCCATAAAAGAATACTTCTGCCTTATCACATATTAACAAATAGAAAAACAGACCACAAACAACAAGCACTTAGAATTTATTACTGTCAGAAAGGGAACACAGGACTAGAAAAGAAAACCACTAATCCCCATCCGTTCTACAAAGATTCTCATCTGCAGTAATCCCTAGATTTAATAGAATTGCTTGTGAATGAGGTATATTTTGATCTTTCAGCAATTGCTACAGAAACCTCTGTGTATCAATATTTTTTATTTTTTTTAGCTACACCTTCATGCTTTAATCTGAAGCTTCTCAGTTGTGTAGTTGGCAATAAGATCACTCCTCTGCAGCAGCTGAAACATATTTTTAATGGATTCATAATAAAAAGTGTTTTTTCAACATTTTGTGTGTTTGGGGTTTTTTGAGGTTTGATTTTCTTTTGCTTGTGCTATGTTTTGAAGTAGACTACAGAGCTCAAACACGAATGACAAGCCAGTGGTAAGAGGTTATCATGAGCAATAATAACTGTATTGTATGTGTTCTTCACCTGGTGTAAATACGAGACTGTAAAATGGACTTGTGTAAGCTCCCTTTGTTGGTTACTGTGGGCTACAGGCTCTGCAGATCCTCACCATTCCCCCACACCACTTAGCTGCAATAACTCCTGTGCACAGCTAAACTGTAAGAGAACAGCTGCAATCCGTATCAAACCACAGCAAGAGCTTTCAGCAGACCCAAAGTAATTCAGCCATGCATCTGTGCACTAAGTGAAAACATTTGAAACAATTTTGGCTTGTTTTGCTGATGCTAATCACATTTCAGATAACTACAAGTGAACGATAGACCACCTAAATGTGTGTATTAACCTATTTTAGCTCCATGGCTCTAAATCTCTCTGCACATCTTTCACTTAACAGTCGTTTCTATCAGTTTATCTCAAATGGCTTCTTAATCAATTCCAGTTAAAACAAAATTAGCCTGAAATTAAGCCAGGATCTATACAAGAGATGCACTAGCTTAAATAAATCGATTTCAAACAACCATCTCACTAAAAGTTAAGACAGCTTGCTGATGCACTAAACAAGAATAAAAGCACAGAATCCAAGCAAGAGTTTCTTATATTAGAATAATGCCTCCATATGTGCTTGAAAATACCTTGTTAAACTGTTTACACTAGTCAGGACATGAGCATATCTAATAGAAAAACTGACATGAACTCGTAGGAATTCCTGATAAATGTAGATAATCTGTGCTGAAATACGTATTGCAAAAACCAGATTTTGGCATTTTCAAAATATCTGCAGGAAAATCCCAACACACACTGGAAAGAGGCTAAAAACATACAAATTCTACAGTAGTAGGTTAATTATTTAGTTTCCAAATTTTAAGACAGGACTGTTGAGTCCCATCTTGTCCTATTTTTCCATGCTCATTGTATTTCAACAATAGAATCCCAGGACTTATCTATCTTTTCATTTTGCTTTCTTTACTTAGTTGAGCATCAAGTCTTTTTCCTCAGCTTGGAGCCAAGCCACCATTATAGCTCCTGTGACAGCTCCCCCACATTTTGTCTCCCCTAGTTGTGCAAAATAAACCACACCAAAACACCTTAGTTGTATTCCATTATGTTCTTCTAATTGATTTCTGTTAATTTTTCTGTGGTGATTCGAATGACTCTTGTTAACTTATATTTGCTTAGATGAATATACATTTAATTATTAATATCTCTAAATACATGTTATATATAGATATAGATATGGAGAAACATATAAGAACTACAGAATCACAGAATATTCTGAGTTGGAAGGGACCCACAAGGATCATCGAGTCCAACTCTTAACACTGTCTCCCTGGCGGGAATCGAACCCGGGTCTCCCACACGCCAGGTGAGGACACTTACCAATGAACTAAAGTGGATAACTAATAAATTAATGCTGTAACATTAGTTGTGGAAATTTCCTATTAGGGAGAACAATGCATACATTCCATTACTTACTGTTTTCTAATCATAAACAATACATATGAGATACTTAACACAATTTTTTGTTTTAATTTGTTTTAATTTGTATGTTGTTAGCTTTCTAGCCATCTCCTTTTTAACTAAGCTAAAAAAGCAATGCAAAGTCCCTTTGTTATCCTTACCGCTAATTTTCTGATTAAGACCTAGCACAGAAGGAAGATAGAAGCAACATTCTCTGGTTTTATTTTGCTGGCAAACTTTGATATCCATAATGGATGAGAGATTATTAAAAAAAAGAACAACAAAGAGAAAGATGATCAGTTATGATAAACTGATAAAGTGCTGAAGTCTTATTCTAAGAGAAAGGCTTTGACTTATGTAAGCCATCAAACAAAAAAAGAAAATGATCTTTGGAACAGCAGTGCCAAAATACAATATAAGAACCTGCACAGAATGTATTTCGTCAAATAGAGGGGTAAGCTGGTAGAACAGGCACATGAATTGAGTAATGTGAAAATAAATGCAACCACGTTCAGAGACATATTGGAATGTCATCAAGGCGGTATCTGAATTCTCCAAGGACCACTAGGCAACTCCAAGGATATTACCTATTCCCATAAAACGTTCTGGGCTAATGCTATTGCAGATGTGGCAAATGCAGTTGACAAGGTTAGATAAATGGATTTAAAACTTCAGCTAATCCATATGGGGCATTTCAGAGAAATCAAGGGTGCACAGAGAAGATGAGCTAACCAAAAGCAGACAGTACTAACCTAAGGCCATAAACAGCGGTTCAACGGGATAATTTTGCAGTAAAAAGACAATTGAGGGTCGGTATGTAGAATGATGTGTTGCTTCAAGATTGTACTTTGAACTTCATTGAATAGTCACAGTGAAGCTACAACCAGAGTATCTTATATTTCTTTCCAAACTTCAAAAAATACCATTGTCTTAGAAAGAAAATGATGACCTCTGTTTTGGAGTCCTTTTGTCAGACATGTCCAATGGAGAATTTGGTCCATCTACCCAGTACTGGTGATGAAGTGCATATGTAAATTGTTTATATGCTATGTTTGCGTAGGAAGTCTAATTTTTTTAAAGTAGATTCACTGGTTAACCAGAGGAAAAACACTGCTAAATTTAAACATTATTTGTAAGAGCATGGGAAGTATTCATAAAAAGTGAGGCAAGTGAAAAAGAAAAATGCCTGTAGTAATGAAATTAAACCTAACATCTTAAAAGATGAAAAGGAAACTATTAAAAACAAATAGTGTAATGATTTGGCAAAGGAGATTCTGAGATCACCATCTCAGACAGAGGTTTCAAGGTTGGATATGACAAAGAACTACTGTAGAAAACTAGCAGTACTATCATGTAATAACACAAATCTAAGCACAAAATTATTCCAGAAGCTCTGTTTAAGCCCTAATATCTCTGAATCTTACTTTCAACCTTCACCTTTTATAAACAAAGAAGCATAATGACCTTGCTCCCTGTCAGCCATTAGACAAGCAAGTGTGAGCACCAAACACTGAAACATGGTTACGACCCACATCTTGAGAACACGTGTTCTGGGACCTTGAGGTCTCCTCTTGCAAAGTATAATTTAAATGACTTGAACAGCTTTGTTCTTACCAGCTAAAACTCAAGTGTCTTGGCAGAGTGGTTGAGAAATGCTGTTGCAGCACTTCCCTCCTGTAATCCTGGCAGGAGCTGCTGTTGTTAATCTTTTGCTTTCCGAAGAACTAAATTCATTATTGTTTTAAATAGACGTGGCAGATGCTGAACTAGGGCTATTCATGCATCCACCAAGAGATGAGGGGCCCTCCTTTTGCCCAAGTGATGCAACTGCATATCCTTCAATCATGCCCTTAAACCCTAATATCTCATAAATAAGATACTTTGGACTCTTGTTTAAAAAGAAAATAAACATGTATGTAGTTTAAAAGATAAGGATTTTAAAGATAGATTTCAGAGTGAGCAAAGCATTATTTACAATCTACTATTAATATTTTAGAGAAGACAATGAGGTGCTTCAGACTTAAGTGCCAATATTAACTAAGATAAAAGTAAGAGGGGAAAAATTATGAGAACAGATAAATACTATCATAGAGTTACTTGAATTGATATTTCTTATTTCTTATGTCCGCTTTCCAAAATTCAGGACATCTTTCTGAGTTTCACCCTCCCATGCTGATCATAATTTAATCTAAGATCAAAGGCTCCTCGGCTTTCAGAAAGCTGGGGTCACCAAATGTTTACAAGTACCAAGATAGAGACATTTTGAAGGAAGACACTGACTTGCATGAAACTGTTATGAGCTGCTGTCTATCACAGTTTCCAGGTCAATAGGCAGTGGAAGTACATCTCATGGTGAAACCCTGCTTTTGTAAGAGGCAGCAATGCCAGCCTTAGGGTTTCTCCCTATTTGTATCAGACACTAAGATAAACGTAAGGGTTAAAACTACACATGAAAATAGCTCTTTCTGTGGGATTTCTTGTGGCAAATAAATTAACACTACTTGGAGTGCTGACTGATGCTATAGGATAACCAGAGTAATTAAAACAGAAAAGAAAAAAAAAAGCAGCAAATTTCACAAGGCTTTCCTTCATATAGCTCATTAACTCAAGCACTGGCAGGTGCCAGTATTAATTCTTCAGTTCCCTCTCCTTTATTTAGTTTCAGAAATAAGCCTGACTAAACACAGTTGAAAAGAAGCAATAGTGCAGGCTGCAAAGGCTTTGTAATTAACACAAGAGAAAAACAGATGAGAAAGTGCTGACTACATATTACAACATCTGAGATCACACTGCAACAAAAAAGCTGCCCAGGCTCTCGTGTACAGCAGCAAGAGAAAACTAGCAAAGTTTGTTGCAGAAGCATTAGTGCTGCGTGGACAGAACACTCTGATTTATTTCATCATACATCAATTAAAAATCTTCATCTCCTGGGGCTTACGGAGAAGATGGACTTCCAGTGATAGCAAGTCTCTACATCCACCCAGGACCAAAAAAACCCCAAACCCAAAATCAATCAAACGATGTGCCTGTGGTTCAGCTGGGATGTCAGCACATTTTTTAAGATTTCATTGCCAGCCATCTCCAATTTATTTCCACTGACTGGGCACTGAAACTGTCATAAGGCAGATTGTAAACCTGCTCAAAATACATCAAATCTCTTGCGAAACAAGAAGTTCATCAGGAGAAGAGATGTTTTCATATATCATGCCAGTTGGGCACCCACGTCACATAAATCAGCCCAAACTTCTAGCCACACACAACAAAGTTTCTTTCTTTTTTGCTGCCAGTAAATGACAGAGTTATGAAGTGCAGGAAATGATCCTTGCACATAATCTCATGCAACATTGCACTTCTAGGTCCTCAGTGGTTTAATAATAGCTTTTCAGCCTAAGTACCTAAATTGCCTAAAAGGTGTCTTCAACGTGCAATCTTATACTGATCTCATTATTCAAATATTCTGTAAAAAAATCTATTGTTTCCTCTCCTTTCTCCACGCTTGGGTTTTTGTTCAGGACTACAAGTGCATTTATTAACTTTCCTCAAGCATCTCCATATATACACCAAATTGTTCTTCAAAATAAGGTTCTGCGGGTTTAGAACATCACAATTTTTAATTTTTTTTTCATGCAAGGGACGCCAGGCATGCCTTGCATGCCTCAGGAGTGCTAAAGAAAACGGTTGTGTAACTTGGATGTTTGCAAATGCTCTCTCCTTTGGGAAAGGTGAGGATTAGTCTTCTCAGAACTATGTGCCCAGTGAAAAGTGCTAATAATTGAACTCAAGAGATAAACTGTTAAAGGCATCTACTCACAACAGAGGACCGAGGGGTATGATTTGCTCACTCTGCCAAGTATTTTGCCTCCCAAATAAATAACTACAAACCAACAGCAATAAAAGTGAGTCCATTGTCACTGACTCAAGTCTGAGTCTCTGAGCATGCCACCTGGTTTCACTTTCCTAGTTTTGAAATAAGGCCTTCAGATGCCTCTGAGATGTTGTGCTCTGTTTGCAGAAGGCTTTAGGATTTCCTGATATTGAAAGAGTTGATCTGTGAAAAATCCTTCTTGTGCCTAAGGTGCTTGTTAAGCTTTTAATTTTACAAGAAGTAGTTAGATTTATGTTAACTCTGCTAGCCTTTAAACCCTGACTTATATTCAGTTATGTGGTCAAATGCCACAAACTGGGTATTGTCATGGATATCCAAAATGGATATACTCCTTTCACTTTTTATCACTTTGAAAAGTTACAGAAATGTGCACCATGCTGGGTCACAGAAAACCAGCCAGGATTCCAAAAATCTAGCTTACAAAGCAAAACCTTTTGCTTGTAGACTGCATTCTCTCTCACATTATATTCCTTAAAATGCAAAGGCATTACAAACTTCATGTGGCCAGAAGTTGAACTTTGAGAGAAGACATTATGCTTTCCTAAAAATAAGTCTGTTGAAACCCAATCATACAAATATACTGGAAAAATGCTGAAATATCTTATAAAATATCTTTTAAAAAATTACAGATAACATGTTCTAAGTTCTACTCTACTGATGGATGTTCAGTGTCAAGAAATACCTTCAACATCACAATGCTTTAACGAGATGCAGTTTAGCAATCAATGCAGCCTAACACAGCAAATTAAACAAACTCATGTTACAGTCACAAAATGACATTTTCTTATCAAGACTTTCTGTTTGAATTAAAAAAAAACACTTTTTTTTCCAATTTAAGTGTTCAGTTCTGAATTAAAATGTTAAAAAATTCTATTCAGAACAGATATTTAACATAATTAAATTTTCCCCCAAGAAAAATATTTTTCTGGTGTAACCAATCTCTGGAATATTATTTTGAACCAGCAGCAGCCATTTCTCTGTGTTGCTCTGTACGTGTTTCCACAGCCTTGCCAGTCTCATGTGAAGAAAATGTAGTCTGTATGTGGCACAGATGATAATAGCAAATGCCTCTCCTTACAAACTTATTATACACTTGGACTTGTAAAGGCCTTTCAACAGGAATCTGAAAACTCTTACCAGAAAACCTAATGAGCCTCAAAGTTCAGCACTGGCACAGCTTTTAATTTTTTATGTATACACAGGTCCAAACTGACCATAATTCTTAAAACTCTTTCTAAGGATTAAGTTTCTAAGATGGTAGGTAGGTACAATCACCATATTTTAGTAAATGCTTTAAAATAAAAGAGGAGCTTAAAAGCTTTTCCCTTATTCATACCAATAGCCAGTGGTAGAGACTGCTACAGACCTTTTGACACCATGTATTTTACATCTGACAGAATGACAAGTTTTCTGATGTTTAAGCTGAGGCCTTAATTTTCCATCAAGTATTTACATCAGAAAGACCCTGTGGATCTCTGAAGAGGCAGCATGTGAGGCATACATTCAAAGGCTTCTGAAAAATGATGGTTTAATTTCAAAGGTTTTGTCTTGGTTTTTGCTGCTGCATAGATACCTGCGTGATACCAGTCCTGCAAGTGGCTGTGGGGTGCTCAGAGTCCACAGAGAGCAGATCAAGTCTTGACCCACAGAAGGCTGCAGAGTCATCACTTGAAGAGTAACCTATCACATGGCAAGACACATTTTTGGAAATTCATTTTCTTAACAAACATCATCATCTTGGGAAAAAGTACTTGATAATAACCTCATGGAAAATGCATGAACGTTCCAAGTAATTATCAGCTATGAAAATAGAGTTTTCACTCAATTAGGCCACTCAAAGGCAATCACACTGATCTGAAACCTAAAGACATCCATTATTTATTGATGTAGTCCAGTGAACAGATAAAATGCACAGCACTGCTACCCCTGTACCTGTTAGAGCAGCAAGGCTGACAATTCAACAAATCACATAGTGTAGTAAGGTTTCAGCCTCTGACACTGAGAGG
>WEKX01023960.1:19936-36031 GCA_013390025.1 Pitta sordida | reverse complement strand
AACAAAAAAAAGTGTTTAATGCTGTTAGGAATGAAACAATACGTACTAAGAAAAAGACCACCCAAGATATAGTTTCTGGGTAGGTTAAACACTTAAGTGGTAATATGCCTTCCGTGACATAAATGAAGCACTGTGGAGCCATTCCATGTTGGCATTCACAGCCCTTTTCATAAACTATCTTAAATGGCTGTAGAGCATATGAAGTGCAACATACTGAAGCATGTGGATGCGGGCAAACAGAGTGGTCATTACACAGAATCACAGAATCAGTAAGGTTGGAAAAGACCATAGATATCATCAAGTCCAACCTATCACCTATTACCTAACCTAGCCAAACCTGTTACCTANCCTAGCCGAACCTGTTACCTAACCTGTTGCCATCCTGATACCAACACACCATCCGACCTATAACACACTACCCTAATATCTAGGTCATGCCACCAAGTAGAGCATCCAACCTTTTCTCAAAGACCTCTAGGGACGGTGACTCCACCACCTCCTTGGGCAGCCCATTCCACTGAGAGATCGCCCTGAGCACCATTGCATTTTTGCACCAACAACATTTATTCTACAAGGAATTGAGAGACAAACAAAACTTTGCAGTGGCAAAGACCTACATCTGTAATGGAACAATGCTCTAGTATCACAGGTCCGAAATAATGTCTTACAGTTTGCTACTAAATACTGCTTTTGTAAGACTCCTTGCACTCATGCAAGCATATCAAACACAAACACACTGCAGTACAGTAATCCCTTGCTACTTCACGGTTCACCATTTGTGGCTTCAATACGTTGTGGACTTTTCCCCCCTAGCTTTACTCCATTTACCCTATTTACCCTATTTACCACTACTTCATAGATTTTGCTCATCACAGAATCTTTCTGGAATTGACCTCTCATGACATTTGAGGGATTACTGTAGTTGCAATCACATTTAGAGATGACTTAGAAACCTGTTTCATCTCTGTAAATTATGCAGGGTAAGTCTGGGATTTTTGACCAGATCTTGAGTATTATCTCCTTCATAAGGATGAGAACCCATGAAAAGACCTAAATATTGGATCCTTTGCCCCTGGAAGCACAGAGATTCTCAGCTATTTCTTAGGTCAGAGAGCAAAGGACAGGATCTTGCCATGCCCCACTCTGGTTTCTGAGCAAGGTTTGGGCTCAAAGCCTTGAGAAGGATGTCCTTTTTCTGATGTCACAGAGCTACTGTCTGGGCATGCACTCTGCACAGTTCCAGCTGGATCTCTCCTCAGCACACTGTTCTACCCCTATGCTCACTGAGCCATAAACCCTGTTCCACATAATTATTAGCTTGTTTAAACTAAATCCATGCCAAATTATTTCATCTGAGAGGTCACTCCCCAACCTGTAATCTAACACCATCTACTAATATTGATCAGGTCTAGGAAAAATAAACTGCTTTGCTACTCCTGTCAGAGCTAAAGGATGGTCGCTGTCAATTCAGGATACTGAGATCTTGTAAAGCATGCAAAAATCACCACTTTTTGAAGTCCAGCTACCACAGGTAGCTCTTTTAACTTCTATTGACTAGTATCAGAGTTATGCTAAACTTTATGTAAAGAATACAGATGGAGCATCGTAAATCCTACAAGCATAGTTTGAAAATCTAGAATTCATCTCAACTGAAAGTTATTATATTGATTTCTCAGCAGTACAACAAGCACTTTAACACTTTTGCTTCTGAAAATGCACATAACACCTGCACAAACAGAGCTCTTTCTTGAATCACGGCTGTTTTAAGGAGTTATGTAAGCTAACTAGTGCCAGGACAACTGGCACATTTGCATTTCATACAAACCACTTGTGCTAAGAATATACTCACACATCTACAAAAGAAGCAAAAATAAAGACAACTCGTCATTATACATATATTAAGTGTTATTCAGTCACACCACAACTAATGTCAAAGCCATTGCTATCTGTCAGATAAAAGAGTTTATTATCACAGACAGGGAACTGAGGAAGAGACTGGGGGATTCAGCTCCCCAAAGGATCCAAAATAGCCATAAACTCAAGCCCACACACCTCAGGGGTTTATTCATGAGACTATTGCTTCTCACCTCTTAAAGGGGAAAAAAAAAGATACAATGAATCCATTGTTAAACTGATGTTAAACTGAACACCTAGATAGCCATAATAAACATAAATATTTACGCTTTGTTTTTCCCCTGAAAACATAACCTATGACACACTTCACATTAGAATCTTGTACAAACCACTTCAGAAAAACAAAACACAAACTTCCATGAGTGGAAAATGCTAATGCAGATCTATCAAGTTACAAAGGATGTTCTTATACCAAGGAAGATTCCAGAACCAAATATTTAAATTTATCATTAAAATGCCCACAGAGCTGTTAACACAGGTTGCCCACCTTCCAAGAAAAGCCTTAAGAAGTTTGCAATTAGATAATAGTAAAAACTACTTTCTGCTAAGATTTTTCTTTTGAGCTCCTGTAGGATAATCTGGGAGCTAAATAGGGAAGACTCTAGAACACACATTGAAAATAAACTATATTCATAGAAATAAAAATTTCCAGTTAATTAAAAACTATTATCGTTCATCTCAACTACTATTAACAACTGCAGTGTTCTAGCCATTACAAAACTAAAATCAAGATTTCACCAAAAAAAATAAACACCAACACCAAAACCCAACTGGATGCTGACTTAAAAAATAACCTCCTCACTCTTCTGGAGTATTTTATCAATATTATGAGTTACTGAAAACAGGAAAGAGACATTTCCCATTAACTAGAGTTGAAAATTTCCCAACTAGTTTTAGATGTTCTTCTCTACAGACAAAGTGAATAGTTTAAAATTATTTTAATAGCATTTATGTCAATTACTTTTTCAATTTCAATTGTAATTACAGACTGATGAATATCACTGGAGAAGGTACTGGAACACATATGTAAAAAGAAGCTATACTGGTTACTCAGAAATTCAGAGGCTTAGACTGTAGCTTATCTGACATCAACATAGTCTTCTCATGCCCATGTTAGTCATCTTACAGCCTTTCTCTTGAGAACATGATCTGTACAAACAAGCCTATTGGCAGACAGAAACAAGAAACTTTCTTTTTAGTTGGTAATTTAGAAAATAGAACACAAAAATTATACTCAACTTGGCACACCAAATTACAAACCAATCATAAAAAACAACCATTCTGTTTCCTCTATGTATCTGTCTTTCTCAATGTGTTCAGTCATCAAACTTCCTCCAACTTCAATGCATGGCAATAAAAGTCAGTGTAACCACCTTCTTTCTAAAAAGCAAAAAAAAACCCCTACAGTCAGACTGAAACTCTATCAAGAAACATCTCTTCCAGAATGGTATATTAGATACAAAAAATGGAGATGGTCCTCAAAATAAGATTTTTACTTTCTAATTTTAAAATTAAGCATCAATTGCTAGACAATCTTAGTCATCACAAGACATGAATGAAAAACTTAGGTGGATATTGGAATCCTAATTTTTTTTTATATAACTAAGAAATAAGTTTGGAAAGAACTCCAAATGACTTATAGGAGTACTGGATTCTACATAGAATTTTGGAGTAGATATTTTCTATTAAAAAAATAAATAAAAAGTGTCATAATTCTTAAGAGCTCCCTTCATTAGTAAGTTAATCACAGAATCACACAAAATCACAAAATGGGTAAGGTTGGAAGGGACCACAAGGAGTCATCTGGTCCAACCTCCCTGCTCAAGCAGGATTATCCCAGAGCACATGGCATGGGATTATGTCCAGATGGTTCTTAAATGTCTCCAGTGAGAGACAGTCCATACCCTTTTTGGACAATCTGTTCCAGTGCGTGGTTACCCACATAGTAAAGCAGTTCTTCCTGCTCTGCTCATTATTTAAAGAAGAAAAAACAGTGTATCTCCATGTCTAAATATTATCTAATTAGCATATGTAACACAAGTTTATGAATGCTTACAAAGATACTCAGACACATGGTACTTAGGCAACATCCAAAAGACAAGGGTTTAACAGTCACAGCAGCTGCCCTGGGCATCTTCATGGTATCTCCACTGCTTCCTCTAAAACACAGGGAGATTGTGCCATGCAGAACATGTTGAAGAAGGCCAAATGCCTGTCTTTCAAATCTGTGTTAACAGAATAATGTCTTATCTGCAGCTTTTGAAAAAAGCAATACTTCAGCTGTCTCAATAGATATCTTAAATCAAATAAATTTACAGGAAGGTCAGAGACAGAAAAATTTGAGCTGTCATTACAGACCGTCAGTGAAAAAACAATACTTTTAGTTACTTATCAGTCGAGAAGAAAGAGCCACCATAAATTCTTTAGCACTGAAGACAGTATGCTTATCAAAGTAGCAACAGGACTGCTTGGATGCTAAGCACCCTGGGTCTGGGACGTGGCTTTAAAACCTGCAACAAGGCCACAAATAAGGAAATGGGAAGAGTGCAAATAGTATTACTCTGTATTTTCCGTCACCTTTCATCTGTTTGTCTTGGAGATGCAAACATGAAGCTACAAGGGGCTATTTGCTTTATTGTGTATCTGTGGGAGCTGAGGCACTGCATCAATGAATAATGTGTCTAAGGTTATGCAGTAAGTTAAAGATGGAGCAAAGGATCCAAGAAGCCTCTTTCCACTCTTTCCTCTCTTTCCACTTGCCAGCTGCAACTTATCTTTTCACCGCCTTCTCCTTTTTATCACTTCTACATGCTAGAGCTAAAACTGGGTTTCTGGAGGTGCAGAAAGCTAGCTACTCTAATCACTGCCAACAGCTCAACTTCAGATGTTCGAATCTCTTACAAAAATTAGCTTGCTGCAAATAGGAAATAGCCAAAGACTATTTAATACCAGATCCCAAGAGGAAAGTAAGTGCTTGCATAAAATCAGTAAATAAATAAATCAATAAAGGAATGTCTCTTCATTCTGACTGGAACTATAGCATACTGATTTTAGAAGGCAGCTAAAAAAACACCAGTCAATGAAGGGTTTAGTGTCTGTGTCCTAAAGGCAACCTTTACCACTGTCACACATCAAAATAGTCATTATTAATGATACGGACAATGTAACTTCTGAGAAATATATTTTGACAGAATTTTGTATAGTTTTGGCACAGACATTTTGTTCAAAAATAGATTTACCATGACAGATGTCCTCATACGCTTCAAAATTCAACAGTTCCTATAAGCAATTCCAATGATAGGGAGTGAAGAAGAAATGGTGTCAATCAAACACTCCATTTCAGCCATTGTATCACTTTCACAACATATGACGATATGTTTACTGTATATCAGTTTCCAAAATTGCATGATGCAGGATCACTTCTGCCTACTGCTGCTGGGAGTGGGATCTCAGCTGGATTTCTTGTGTAGTTTGACATGTAGGAATGGAAACCAGGGCAAAATGAATGCAAAGAAGTATAAAATATTACAAGAGTCACACTCTTCACTCTCTTCTTCCTGGAGTTTATAATGACATAAAATGCATGGTATGTGAATATCACGGTCCCACCTAGATCTCTATAGATTTATATTTTTCCCTTCCATTTTCCTTAAAAGTTTTTACAGTGAATGAAACTCCTCATATAACCTAAGCACCAAATGAATGAGCAGACCAATCAAGACCCACAGGTCCAATATTTTCAGATTACTTACTGTAGCTCCAGTGGCCCGGCATTACCACTGAAATATTTGCCAAATTTCTCAGTTATAAGAGGACACATTTCCATACTGTAGAACACATCGACACTGTAGATAACAATACTCATGATTATGAAAAAGCAGGAAAATAGAACAGTGAATCTTTCTGTCTTCCTCATCAGCACATTAAAACACTGAACGTCTCAAAATTTGTTTCTGCTGACTGCCCATAGCACATCTGCTGCCTGGAAGAACCAAGAGTCCAGGTTCACTGACAGTGAAGATATACCCATGATTTCTACTCAGTAATCCCACAACAGTTAACTTGATTCATCTCTCAGGTTGTTGATCAACTGGATAAAAAATACAGCAAGCACTCCACCATTCACAGTATATGTCCATTACAGAGATGAAAGGCAGGTAGGTATCAACCTAAACTCTGACCATCAGCTGTCCTGATGGGACTTGTAATACATCTGAAACCCAATAACAGGATATCTGTCACTCTGAAAAGCAGTCATTCCCTCCAGGATAGCTCACTGAGCTGAGATCGATTGGAACAGAAACATCGGTTGTCATTGCTGAAGCACTTTGATTTGTATGAGCTGTACGACAGGCAGCAGAGACAAGATGACAATGCGTCCCCAGTTTCTTTAACCAGACCCTGGCAGCCTTGATATTGATCTAGCCTTAAATCTGAGAAGCTCTCCCTACACTGCTGCTTTGAGGATGCAGACATGCTGTCTAATGTAACACTTACCTTCACTCTCTGTATGAAGGTCTTGGATTTTTAGACATATTTTTCTCAGTTTCTGAAGAACAACTTACTGAGACTTATGTGAAATACAATTTTGTACTGAAAGAATTCTAGAGGGCTTTCTAGAGATTGAATAATGAGTAACATGAGTAAAAGCAATGCATTCAATGCCACTCCATGCATTTACAGGTCATGGGTACCCATTAGATTTCTTTTAGTTTGCCCTGTACTTGCCAAAGAACAGAATAGAGTAGGCCCAGACATCCTGTCTTACGAGTTTCAGGGGATTATATTACCTAAATGTAAGAGAATGTACTGAGAAGGGGAAAAGTTTTCCTTAGGGAATTTGACAAAACCAGTAGTTAGTAATTTTTAATTCCCAAATGTAAAAATAGGATAGAAAAAGTAAAGTAAGCTAGAGGTAACTTACATGTGCAAAACAGTGTTGTCAAGAAGCAACACTCGTGCTCATTTAAAAGAGATTAGGCATATTTACTGCATTAAGACAATACAGTAATCCATTGATTTTGTGGGAGTTAAGGACTAGGTGAGACCCATGAAAGCCATAATCTGCAAAGACAGATGGCTCATGAATATGTAAAGAAGCCACGTCCATCTCCCTGTAACACACACGCACTTCCCCAACCCCGGAGTGCTGGGAGGCATTCTCGGCACCTCCCTGCATCCTATGATCCTTCTCCACCCAAGGAGTCCCCAGGGAATCCATGGGCTGCCACCTCTGGGGCTCACAGGGCCATGTCCCCCTACAGCTTGCGGACCTCTGTCTGCCTCTCTCACACAGCTAGAGGGGCTCTGTCTGCCCTGGGGTTGACATGTTTCACGTTAGATATCAAGCAGATTTGCAGGTTTAAATGAAGGTGCCCTCCCGAAGATGGCAGATGAGGAGGGAATTGGTGAAAACAGTGAAATGTGTTTAAACCTGGCAGGGGGAGTGGGGGTGTGCTCGCACCAAGGTCGGCGGCTCCCCGCGGGGGCCAGTGAGCCCCGGCAGCCTTCAGCAGGTGCCACTGGGGCTGGTGGCTTGCGCTGGGGCCGGCGCATGGGACCCTCGTCAGGTGTGCTCAAAGCTGAATTAGGGTGCTTTGAGCATGTGCTATCCCGGGTGGGAGTGTGGCTTTAAGTCCACGCCACAGGCTGCCCTTGCACCCCCTCCCTTGGGAAGCTGACACAGTGTGTATAAGGCATACACTCATAAGGGACAGAGCCAGCCCAACCCCCAGGCAAGCTGCCCCGCTTTGCTGTCCTGCCCCTTGGCACAGGCTGGTCTCACCCAACAGGCAGGTAGAGCCACTGTACACATGCACAGACAGGAAAATGCCGCGAAGAAGCGAGGTGTCTTCACGGAAAAAAAGCCTGCAATGAGCTGAAGCTGCGATAGGTGATCCACGAAGTAGTGAGGGATTACTGTATATAGTTCACAGGCTATCTGAGCTGGAAGGGACCCTCAGGATCATCTAGTCCTGCTCCCCACCAACTGGACCATGTCACTGAGCTCCTCATCGAGACTTCTCTTAAACACCTCCAGGGGTGGCGACTCCACCACCTCCCTGGGCAGACCATTCCAATGAGGGATCACTCTCTCTGTGAAAAACCTCTTCCTAACATCCAGTCTAAATCTCCCCTGTCGTAGCTTAAGGCCATGTCCTCTCGTTCTGGGGTCGTCAGCCTTAAAGAAGAGATCCACACCCACCTGGCAGCAACCTCCCCTCAGGTAGTTGTAAACAGCTATTAGGTCACCTCTGAGCCTCCTCGTCTCCAGGCTAGTTCTGCTCTTAAAACATGGCCAATGGACTGAAAAGAGAATACTTTTTTAGCATTGAACATAAATATACTTGAGATGCTAAAAAGTACTCCTGATCATCTTATCCTCAGCACTCACATGTTGACATCTTATCTAGTTTTAACAGGCTTTAACCTCAGCTTAAGCTAAAAATTAATGAGGGCAGGCTACAGCACCTGAAAGACATAAACCACACTTACTTTAGGTATACTGTAGATGTTATACTTTTCCCCCATAAAACTGTGCACTTTTATAAGACACTTCTGAAGATTAATGCCCTCATTTAAGAAACAGTGGGATATCACTTGTGATCAATTAGTGAAAAACCTATGTGTACAACTGGCTGACACACCAGCTCATTTCACTGAACATTGAGCAAATTGAGCCATTTCTCTGAATTTTCAGCTTCATTTACCTTAGGTATTTTTTAAACAAATCTTTAGGCCCTTAACCAATTATCTACAGAGATCTGCTTAAACGGAAAGTATAAAATTAATTAATGATGGATAGCTTATGATCTTTCTTTTATAAATTAGATCTTATCTGGTACTTTATCTGTAAATATTATAGTACAGCAATTGTGCCTCATTGACCTTTTCTATGTTCCCCCTGAAAGACAAGCAGAATACAGCTATTGCAGTAGACAGGACTGCACAACCTTTTAAGCATATTGCTTACTGCTCAGACAAGAATCTATACCTGACTGATAACAGTTTGCTTTTTAGTCAGAAATGGCCACTTTTAGCTTAACCAAACAGGATACATTTCATTAGGAAGAAGGTCACTCTTTCCAGTTACAAACATATAAATAAATAACAGAGAGCTCCCTACCCCTCTTCAAAAACCTTTTAAGGGATGACTTTTTAAGAGGTGCAAAATGGACTGAACACAACTCACTTCTCATGAATATCGATGTCAGATAAATGTCTGGAAACTGCGCTTGAAAGCCTGCATAAAGAGTTTCAGTTGGTTTGGTTTTATTTTTAATAAAACTGCTGATAAAAAAGGTAAGAAACAAGAAAACTACACAAGACAGCACTTCTGACAGGAATGGCCTCTTAGACCATGTTCTTGCCATTACAGAGCCTCACAAGTATGGCAGGCTGATGCCAGATCCTGCAGCCCGGTCTATCCCTAAATAGTTGCAATCACTGAGGAAAGTTCATGAATAGAGGCAGCAAAAAGCAGTGAACCTCTGAGAAAAGTAAACAGGTAACAATTTCAGTTCCTTGCTGACAGCAAGTAAAATTTATCACTGTGTCCAACTCAGGGATCCCCTTGGCTGCTCCAAATAGCAAAGAGCAGCAAGTTCTGGAGCTAGAGAGATCCTTCTTTATCAAGTCTTGCATCATATTCTCTGTTAAAATATTTCTTGAGGGAGCATCACTCTTTTGAATTGCAAACGTCCCATATCTAGTAAGGTATCAACATTCGTCTGTACTGAGGAAAGTATTTGAAGGACAACCCTAACAGTCTGGTTGAGATATTCCGTTACATGCTGGTCTTCTACATTTTATCTAAACGTGAGTTTGCTCATATACATGATGGCAAGACAGCAAGACAAAAGACAACTGATAATATAGATACTATATGTGACACCAACCAGATCACAAAACAACTTGCTGGTAGATGAAATCAATGGGGAATCTGGAATGTCCTCCCGCTGGGTCTACACATGGTATTCTATTCAGTGAATGAAAAGCTAGATTGTTTCATTGTAACAAACACAGTGAGCACTGAGAACTCAGAGCTGCAAAAGTTTTCATTTAATGAACTGGGTAAACTAATCATGTTTCCATAACTCAGTCTGACAGGTTGATTTCCCACCTGATAGAAGGCAGCTTCTTCAACCTGAAACCACATACAGAGCTAACCACATGCTTGCTGTTGCCTTTATTCAACAGATATGACATAGTTGGATACTGACGGGGAACCAGAAGAGCGCTGGAATAAAATCAAGCAGTAAGTCTTGAAACATTCTCCAGTGTGCTGGATAGAAATACATCTTCAGAAAAGTAAAGGTGACCAAGAAAAGTTATCACAAATCTGTCTGCAGGGTAAGCTTCATTCAGAAGCCAAGCTACCAAAGTCCAACTTAAAAGGTTCCAGGGGAATTAGAAGGTGTATTAGAAAGACACATTGCAAAAAGTACAAAGTCATTGTGAAGCTTCTAAAAGTAAAAATAAGGACCATTTGTGAATCTTTCTTTCGTTGTTGTTTGTACAGTGAAGTATAACTCCCTAGCTAATTAAGTAAGATTGTTACTCTTCACATAAAGATGAAAAACTTTGTGAATTAAGCTGAAAGTTCATAAAATGGCCAGATACAACATTGTCTGAATATCACTTGTATTTAGCTAGTGAAAAATAATGATGCTTTAAATTTCTCCAATTTGTGTTTAGATTTACCAAAAGTTCAGATTTGTAACCTTCTCCTCAACTTCAAGTCATTTTTCACTGACAAGTTACTTTCTTCCCCATTAGAAAAATTCAGACAGAAATGTCATGCCCTGAAGTTAGATCAAAGCTTGGAAAATATGAACTGGCATGACTGGCTGTTCGTTCTATAACAGATACTAGTCATACTTTAAAAGAATTCTAAATTCTCTTCTCTTGCTTGCCTGACTTTTTCTCCTTATTTTTCAGTCTTTATTGTATGTACTCCAGGAGCTCTTGCTCTGTAGCCCTGCTTCAGGAAGTGTGTTTAAAGTATAGTTTAATTTAAGCACATACTTACATCCTATGGAGCAAGGCGCACAAGTGCTATTCTAGATGAATGCCTTTTTCCCTCCTCTCTGCCATTTTTATCCCCTACAGGGTCTTTACCAGGTAAAATACAGATCCAATTGTGTTAATCCCTCTAATTTAGGGTTTACTCAAAAGGGATCAAGACAATTTTAAACCCCCTACTGCTTAACAACTTCTGGATTTTATCATATGGTTACTGCAAATTAGTATTAAATGTAGATGAACTAAACAGGTATTCAATTTCTGGTCCTACACAGTTAGAAATAAAGGTAAACAGCACTGAACTGTTGTTTTTAAAGGAACAAAGTTAAAAAGGAAGGCTTTTTTTGATCTCAGGTCCCTGGAATCTGGAAAAATAAAGATCTATATTGAAATGAGAAGTGGTAAGAAACCATAAAAAGCTGACAGCTTATGACTACAAAACAGTAAAAAAAGCTCTGTGTGAAAATCTGCAAGTTATGAGGACATCCTTCTAGAATTTAAAAATAGTTAGGAGAAGGCAATGATTTTGAATGAAACTATTTGCCAGCAATATTAACACTTTATGAGATGCAACCACAGTCTTGGTACCATTATCCTGAGAAGAATATTAATGCAAACAGTTACTTTGAGAAATTGTTGACTTATATTCTTATTTCATCATCTAATCACAACCTCTCTACTAAGGATAAAAGATACAAAACTCCAGATAAAAGCTTTGCTCCTCTGATGTGAGTTCAATGCCATTTCAAACAGCTCATCCTGTCATTTCTGCAGAAGCAGTCACATCTAAGCTACAAATGGTGAGTCTGGACATTTTAAGATGTTCAGTTCTGTAACTTTCTAAAATGAGTAAGTGTTGCTTATTTGTTAAAAAAACTTTGAAAAGGGAGTGTAAAAACATTATTTTCATAATTCCCTGGAATGAAACATAGCCTAGGATTGTAGCTCAAGAACTCATCCCTGATTTTTTTTATCCGCATTCTTAAGAGATTATTTTAATTTTGAGCCTTCCATTCAATGACGAAAATATCTCAGCCTCAAATCCACAGTGGATCTTCCCTTTAAACACAAGGGCCTGCTTTTCCCAGGAAGAGATGACCCTCAGCTGTCAAGCCTGTTGATATAATGTTGTACAGCAAATTCTCATCTATAAAATTCTACAGAAAGAATGGCCATTTCATAGGATAACCAGTTAAAAATTGTTATTGCCTTAAAAGCTGCAAGTCTAATCATTCCACATGATGCTCACTAAATGTAAGCAGAGAGATCACATAATGGAAAAAAAGTCAGTGTTATGGTTTTAGACAAAACATGATATTCTGGAATTTCTATAACAATCTATGTTCACATCTTGCAAATTAAACAGTAACTACGAAAACAAGCTTGAAATAACATATCTTAAATCAGAGTTTCCTTTTACTTAAGTGCTTGTGTTTTGTTAAATGTCAGGGACAGAATGTGGCTAGTACCTGCAACAACATCACAAGTGCACCCAGTAAAAACTCAAGCAGTAATTGCTTGAGAAATGAAATAAATTTCTCAGGTCAAGTACTGTACTTCAGAAAAAAAAAGGAAAGAAACAAAGACCTGTCAGATGACAGAAATAAAGAGCAAGGTTTTTGAAATATTCATGCTGAAAGTGAACCGTAACACTTATTTGGAAACTGTGATGTGGGGAAGCAATGAGAAGGGGCGGGATGGTATTTAAAGATTCCATATTAAAATTAATTGTCTTGATTGAATCTCCAGTTTAAAATAAATACATTTATTTATTTAAAAATATATTTGCAATATATATATAAATTCATCTTTGGTTACTTTATTTTTATAACTGGGAGTAAAATTACAGGCGTCTGGATTAGTATCACAGCTGCACTGCCTCAGAACATCAGTGACTCAAAGACACGCTTTTTAATGCAGAATGCTCTCTTTAGTGTTACAGAAAAAAATACACAATTTCCTGTGTTCTGTGGGAATTTTGGCTTCTTGAGAGTACCATTTAGCTTTTTCTCATAAATCTTTCCACCAAATGCAGAAATCTCAGTAAAATTCACTCCCTTACTTAATCAAACTTATTTTACAAGGATTTTTTAAAACGACATCCAAGTACTTAAACCAGTACTGTTCACTAGTGCTTTTGGCTCCTGAAAATTTTAATGTATATGCCCACGTGAAACCCCTCTATGAAAAATAGAAGGGCACAAGTTACCTTTGCGTATGTCACTATTCAGGCCTTAATCAGACACATGGTATAGAAGATATACAATACTATTCTTCTCACAGGCAGGTAACCATTTAAAAAATGTCTTCCATTCAGTCACCTTTTGCCCTCTCCATAAATACCAGCTTGTGGCAGGTAGGATGATCAATAATCCATGAAAGCTGGATGTGAAGTCTCAGCATGGCATGTGGCTCTGCTTACAGTGAAAGCACAGTGGAAACTTATTAAAGAGCCTTTCAAATAGCACGGTATTTTCATGGCTGTAGGTCGGGTTGTGCCAGCATTACCATCATAAAAACCTATTCTTCATAACTTGTAGTTTAGACAAAGGTGGCCAAAATGCAGAAGCAACTTTGAATTTGCAGAAGTAGGTTATGAAAGAAATTTATGGCAGTCAACTCACAGCACTGTTAAACAATTCAAATGTATACTGCAAAGCAAGTATAGAAAATGTGTAAGATTAACAGAAAACATTTTCCTTCCAAGTGATTCAAACTGATTTTGCTCAAAACAATTACAGTCTATTAGCCAAAGGTAGTTGCTTAAGCAACTCAACAGCTCAGAGCTCTAACAGGGGTACAAGAACAAATTTCCAGTGCTACATTTAATCCTCCCTAAATTAGGCACAAAACAGTTTGTAGTCTTGCCATGCTTCTCAAGTCCCTTAAAGTAAAAGGTTATCTATAACTTATTATAAACAATACCCAAAAAAAGAGGAACAAAAAGAAAGAAAAAGCAACATTTCATCCTCATGTCCAATGGTTCTCAAGGGACTTTCCATGTGACTACATGCAAGATTATAACCCATTTGGCTAGGTTAGGTAATAGGTGATAGGTTGGACTTAATGATCACTGTGGTCTTTTCCAACCTTACTGATTCTGTGATTCACAATAGCCCTAGTTTTGGCAGTGAAAGTATCTATCCTATTAACCCTTGGGAGCACTGTTGGGATTTCAAACTTTAGATTTTGTAGTTATATGCTAGCTTCACTGTACAAAGGCTAAAGCTATACAGAAAAATTGTCATATTCTATTTCACTTAGCATTAACTTAGCAAGGTCAAGGATTGCTGTATGAAAACTGCTGTGAAAATCATCAGAGAGACTGTAATTCATTTCTTTATTATGGAAAACATTTTTTCTTCTCATTCCAAAAAAGGTTTTCCAAAACCCTGAGATGGAGCTGAAGTTTTCATTGTTTAGTATCAATGATTGCACAACTTTTACTTTAGAACATCATGTTCTCAAAGCAGGTTCCTTATTATTTATTCAACCCTGTCTCCTTCAACCTCCCAAGAGACATCACAGTGTTTTTAGGAACAGAAAATGCATATATGTGAACAAAGAAAATATTAGTAAGTTGCTACACATAGATAGCCACAGTCACAGCTTATTTATAAGCTTTGTCAATCCTTTGGGGAAACCTTGTGTTAGAAGACATCTTTTCCTCAAGGGGAATGTTACTAGTTAAAATCAAAGGGGTCACCTGCAAAATTATGAACAAATAGGTTTCCTTTCTTGAAATCAAAGCCCAGGAATGTTGCACAGCTTTTCTCTGTTATCTTAGTCATTAATAACTTTCTGATACTTGCAGGAAAACAAAGGGAAAAGGAGCAGTAGAGAGACATTCTACTAACTAGGAAGAGAACGGCTCAGACTACCTACAAGAGCGACTAGCAAAAGTTACAATGCAAGACACAGCTTTCTCCCTGAGTAGGTCAGATAGAGCTCCTCCCGTTTTCTATGCTTATGTAAGCCCATCATGTTATCTGAGTGTCACAAAGACAAACTAAATTGTCACTGCAATGCACTCACCACAATAGGGAACATTATCTCCTCTGTAGAGATAGAATACTGAGGCCAAAAAAAAGTCACCAAAACCATCTGGAGAATTTTGGAAGGGGATTTAGTAGAGTTGCTCAAACCCTTCACAATAAAGCACTTTTCTTCTGAAACAACAGCAGCTTAGCTATTAGCACTCCAGCACAAGAAAAACTGCATAATTCCATGCCATTAATGGAGTGAGAGCGAGTAGGTTTTGGCAGGGTTTTTTCTGACTCAGCCTAGTGAATATCAGCAGTGGGAAAGGATTCAAGTGTTTTCCTTCCAGCAATACATTGATTCTACTGGCAGAAAAGCTGGCATTTTCGCGAAGCTCTAGATGCAGAGAAAGGCAGAACAACTTCCTCCTGCCCTAAAGCCGCCTCATTCCAACCTCAGGTGTATGAGTTACACATGAACACGCTGCACTCACTAGAAGAACCAGGAATGCAGTCAGTGGGTCAATACACTTGGTCTGAGAAGCAACAGTCCTTAAGATACAATGCTAAAGGATACTTCAATCATAACTAAAAGGTAGCCAATGGTAAGAAAGGCCAGAGAACACTGAAACACATTGACTGGACAAGAAATGGGTAAGGAAACAACATGGACAACAAAGACATCAACCTCACAGAAGGACTACTCTTACTAATAATTTATTGAAACAAATTTTTCCCTGAATTGTCTCAACAGCTTTCTAAGTATAGATGACAGCAGAACTCTCTGTAGCCATAGTTATAGTGGATAACCAGCCAAATAATGGCAGTTCTAACAAGAAAATGAGGATTTGTCTACAGAACAATGCAAATGTCTTTGATTCAGTATCCCGTACTCTGACTTAAAGCCCAGCTATATTACATATGACACTCAGAATCACAGAATCACAGAAAATTATGAGTTGGAAGGGACCCACAAGGATCATCTAGTCCAACTCACCATCTAATACCCGTACAGCGACCAAGAGCACATCCCAGAGCGTAATACCAACCTAGATCCCTCACAGTCTAGCAGGCCACTCTGAGCCGGAAGGGACCCAGGGTCATCCAGTCCTACACCCCCCATCTAGACCATGTCACTAAGCTCCTCATCCAGTCTTCTCTTAAACACCTCCAGGGA
>WEKX01023960.1:0-19583 GCA_013390025.1 Pitta sordida | reverse complement strand
CTGAAGCTTATTGTGGAAAACCGTGTCAAAGTCTTTGCTAAGGTCCAAGTACACAACATCCACAGCCTTTTTATCATCGACCAGTCGAGTCGAACACTTAGAGTAACCAGTATCTAATTTCTATGGCTTTCCGCTAGTCTTCCATACTAGCCCACAACTTCCCAGGCTCTATAAGCTAAAACAAAATCAGAAGACCTAATAAGTACAAAAGAAGAAGAGGAATGAGACAGTTGGCAAATACACGACCTGCAAATAAAATCACCACTGTGAAATAAGAGCATTGATTATGACATAATCTCGATTTCCATGTCATGCAAATATTTTATATTCTCAGATTTTCCTCCCACTCAGCTTTTTTAGAGTGGGAAAGGCTCAGTACAGATCTAAGGTATTTAAAGACTATCAGACATCAAGAAAATGAAGGGAAACCAAAGACCGTTGCGTCAAGTGGAAGTAAAAAGGGGTTGAAACTAGAGGAAAAAGATTTAATCAATTCCAGGAGAAAGAAATACGTATGTGAGACTGACATCTCTTAGACCACTGAATAATTTCTGTAATCAATGACTTTGGGTCTATTTAAGGCTGGATCAAGGCAAGCACTATAAATAAAAAAAGTACCACAGGGAGCAATCAACACCAAAATGGAAAGACAGAAAAAGTAGGTCCTGTTTCATCTTTAGATTAGACATTTCTAAATTTATCATTAGAAACTCTTGCTAAAGATTGCCTTTTTTGTTGTTGTTTTAATTATTAGAATGACTATGCAGGAATTGAAGGTTAAATACTTAATGCCATAAGCACTCTGGTCTTTTTTATGGTTCTTTTATGGACTTCATAGCTTCATTTCATATAGGAAAACAGAAAAATGTCTAAATAGTCTCTACAGATGCATATAATCAAAATAAAATCTTGACAATGCCGTTGTTCAGAAAATTCATAGCACAGGAAAAAAAAAATAAATCCCTCTGAAGAACTTTTCTTACCAGTTTTAAGAAAGAGGAAAGCCGATATTTGGAGGATCTGGATTCACCCTCGAGTAGCTGTTAGAAATAAGAGTGTGTGAAATGCTTCTGTCGAAATGCAGACCACATAACTCTCATGCCATTAGAGATTTTCTCCAACCTCATTTCTGGTTTTATTCAAGGATTTGGACCAGTTTTATGAAATATCTTGAAACTTGTGTAATCAATTACTTCATATCAAAATTATGCCCTCCATGCATACCAATGCCTCTGCAAACCACTGAAGTCTAAGAAGCTCAACAGAGGCGCAGAATCAATATGTACAAGCAGTGAAACCTGAAGACTTTGATTTTTCACGTTCCTGACTGATGAGGCTTCCAGCAATTCACAATTTACAGTTTATCTGTAAAAAGAAAACAGCTGCCATCAAGAAAACCTCTGGGCACACACAGTGGACTGGTGAACAGGGGACTCTCACTTATTCCACAGGTGCCACAGTCCAACAGGCTGCCGCAATAGCAGGTAGGATGACCCCTTCTCCCTGTAGCCACGAGTCCCTCAGAGGGACAAATTGAGTGGGATGGCTGAGGCTCTGTGCTCCAGAGTAAGGAGATGGATTGAAGGCAGATAAGGCTGAGGCAAGAGAGTCAGAAAGCACAGCACCCCAGCAAAGTACCTGCTTTGTTTTCCCAGGGTGACCTATCTTAGACCATTCTGTACACAGAAATGGGTACAGACCCATGTCACAGGATAGATCTGCCAAGTCTAAAAAAGGTACATAGGCCTTATGTAAGGTCCAAGGTAACAGCAAGGCAAATTTCACAAAAGTTGCTAAGAGATGAACCAGAGCACATAAATACAGGCAGAGCCAAACAGACTAGGATATGCTTGTTAAACACAAATGTCAATCACAAAGCAGACCTTCAGGCTGTGACATCACACTATAAGTGCAGTATATTTTCCTATTATTTGCCATGGAAACCTTTGAAAGTGCTTCATATTTAAGCAATACAGGTTAAGCCACGCTGTCTCACTGCGACTGGTGCACGGAGGCCTCAGCCAATAACTTCCTGACACTTATTTCCTCTTCTATCATTCTCCTCTATGATTTCCATCAGGAATTGCAGTGTGGTTTTTCATGGAATATTTGCTGAGTCTTCATTTTTTTAATGAGACCATTCCAAGGCCCCAGTAAGCCTACTTTATACATTCACAGAAGTTGGAGATGGAAAAGACCTATGCCTTTTTTTCCCCTCCCTCCGACCCTCCTCATTTGTCCAGTATGTGATTGTTTCCTACAACATATTTCTTTCCTGCTTGCTAGTCTGATTTATGCACTGCATAAAATAACCAGTGATAATTAATTACATGCTTGCAGTGAATATACAGCAAACTGCCTACCCTGAACTCAAGCTCCCACAGCAGCAGCCAGCCAACTGCCTTCATTTACAAAGAAAACAAGAAAGTTGCTCACCAACTCCTTAAATTACTTCTGGAAGCCTTGAAACATTTTCTGTAACTTTCAGAATCTGATGTTCTGAGGATAAAGTTACTTTTTCCCACTGATCCAGTTTGATTTCTACTAATTTTCTGCTACATGTTTTACTCAGTTTCGTTTACAATTTAGTTAGCACAGAAAAAAAGCAGTCTCAGGATCTGGTTTGTTGGGGCTTTTTTCCCTGCTTTTCCCCAGCTTTGACCAGCAAGCCTGGCTCTGTTGTAATAGCAAGAGAGTATGAAATGTGTCTAAGCAATGAATAATATCTGAGGAAAAGAATGTAAGGAAAAGAGTTTCACTTAACAAAACTCTCATTTGGCATTTTGTTTTAAATATTTTTTAAAGGTCAACTGCTCTGGAAACACTTTAAAGGTTGACTAGGAAGATCTCAGCATCTGAACAAAATATAATATCCATAAGGTAGTGAAGCAATGCAACAATGTTATGGACGGTGAGTTTGACAAATTACAAGGTCAGTAATCATCACAATTCAGCTCCTTCATTTTTGCAGTTACTACTTCCACTCCATATTCAAAAAGTATCCAAGCTTTCTTACCTTTCTTCTGCTGCTTCATACATAGCTCTCCCCCTCACTCATATATACGTATATCCATCAGGAATACAAAAGACAGTATTTTTGTCTCACCTGTATATGCTCCCAAAGGTATCCCCAGATTTTTTGAAAGAGGAAACTTTTTCTCTTTCAAAGGTACAAGAGAACAACTGCAGAATGAGGCAAAACAGCAAACGCCTACCTGTACCCTATAGGTTTGGCAAGCTCTGTTCGGTTAAGGTATTATCTGGTAACACCAGAAGACATGCATGCTGCACTGATGCATTCTTCCATTCCGGTAACTTGTGCCCAGGCTCTGCTTTTGTCCCTAGATAATAATTTTTAATGGTTTGCGTAATTTTCATTCAACCTTGAGGAAACAAATCCATTAGTGCTGACCAAGCAGGTAAACTGAATTATATGAAAGAGTTAAAATAACTAATATCCATCTCATCCTCTCTCATGTTTCATCTTGATGTTCATTTTCTGAGGAAATGAAGAGGACAGTCTTGCACAGATGTTGTAGACCAGTAACCTGAAAGACTGTTCAAGTAACCCAAAGAACAACTAGAATGATCTCAAGAAGGCATGTTTCCTTCTCTTTTCAATGCTAAACAAAAATTTCCATCACCTATGAACTCTTCCTTTAAGGCCCACAGGATAAAATTTGTATGAAACAAAGCATAACACAATATGGTAAAAACAACAGTAGGCTAACTGACAGTAGGTTAATGGACTAGTCCCTGCAATGTTAGGAAGAGGTCTGTTCTCAACATTCCCTTTAGTATACCATGTCTCCCAAAGTAAGCACCTTTGGGAGACATGGACAAATGGACAAAAATCCATTTGTGAATTGGGGATTTGTCTACTTTTTATAAACCATGACTTCTTCTCTGCCCTACACGTCTCCAAAGGAGAAAGAGTCAACAGTAAATTAGGTTTGGATCAAATATTTCCCCCAAAAGACTGAAAGCAGAACACAAATAGTGACTGATCTACCTCTTGGTCTTATTTCTATTTTGTATTAAGAAAAGCATTACGAATATAGTTTCACATACAAGCCAGTGACAGGTAAAAAAACCCCAAAAAAATCCTACTGCCAATCAGGTATACAAAATAGTTTGATACACCAAAGATCTCAACGATCCAATGCAACCTTCATTCACAGTCTTGTTCCATTTAAATCTCTTAAAGAACTTACAAATTTGGCTCTGAAGTTGCCTTGTCCCAAATCTGCAACGTGCTGCACATCAGTAGAAATTGAAAATCTTTAAACCCCAAGTCCGTGGTTTGGGATGCTATCACTGCATTCTCTTAGGTAGATTTCCTCTTTTTTTCTTTTTTTTTTGTGAATGTAATCTTTTGTTAATGTAATGTTAAAACTAAAGGAGATACATACAGTATGTGCAGACACTCTTTGAGGATAGTCTTGCCTTTGAAACAACTGAGATGTAGTGCGGGATGATAACCTCTGGTTTTTAAGTGCTACTGGAAAGAACAGCTGAAATTCAATTACATATTTTTTTAAGCTACCTACCATACCCTCATTCCCTGAGCAGACAGACCAAGCTTTTATGATCAGCACTTTGGGATTTTTTTTAATTCTGAAAATCTCTCTGTTATCAGGAAAGGTTTTTGAAGCTCATTCACAACGCCAAATATTTGGAAGGGCAGCCTGTGCACCAGTAATCAAGGCAAGGGCTTATTTATAACATAATTCCCCCAAAAGCCTCCCCTCTTTTCTTCAGATGTGAGACCTGAAACTGGCCTTTAGTTTTTAATACACCATGAAACCAGGACCTGATTACTCCCCATTATACATAAGGTCATTTCTGACACACATTCTCTTTTTGATGAATTCAATACATGTTACAGCTCTCAAGAGATTAAGTGCTGTTACAGCACAGTCATAGTAACTTAAGCTTACTCTGACTCCTAAAACCTTTTCTGTTTTTTCCTCTCCCTCTCTTTGTTTAGACAGGGCTTTAAAATTCCTTTATTTCTAAAAAAAAGAAAAAAAAAGCATTCAAATGATAAAGTGACAGTAATTGCTCTTATTTCATAAGCCTGAAAATCCTCTTTTCTCCCATATAATTACATATAATAAATATATAACATTTATTATAAATAAATATAAATATATAAATACAAATAAATAAAATTCCATATAATAAAATGCTTTCTGATCCTCTGAGCAAAAATGTACTGGATTAATTTCTATTATGCATCTCAGGAATCTCTAGGCCAGAAGAGGGGACATTAGCTTCTAGAGAAAAGCTGCACTAAAATAATTTATGATTATTCACAAGAGGAAACTTTGTAAAATCTTCCAAAAATGCAAGCATGCCAGCAACTCCTGCTGAGATCAGGAGTATCACTTGCAGCACTGCTTTAACCACTGTTTCACCTCCACACTTGTCAATGCATAAATCTTTCACTATCACTGGGAATAACTGAATGACACCTGGGAACAGCATTGAAGGAAGATGAAAATACACTCTGAAGACTCTCATGGTTTTTTAACCCAGATGAATCTAAGGGATTTATCAAAATTATTAGGGTCAGCCACATCTTAAATACACTCTTTTTACTTTCAGAGCATTCTTGAAACACGATAAGAGACAAAGAGCCCTACAGTTAACATCACAATATTATTATTAATATGGACTGAATATTTCACTAGTGACCACATAGAGAGAAGCCATTGTTCTCACATGGAAATATACTAACCTATCTCTAAGTAAGAAGAGATAAAATTCATTAGGTTTCAAAAACCAGACTTCAGGTCCACACTGGTGATTTACTGTTAACTGATAAAGATGGACTTATACTACTGTGGAGTTTATTGGACTAATGCTCAAGATATTAAACAATTTAGGAACCGAAATTTTGTGGCATCGTTCAGTCTTTCCAATGTGACATCTGAAGCATGCTTTTTGGAAAGAATGTACCCAAACTATTTGGACTATATTTGAAATCTCATCCATGTATAATTCCTATTCAATCAGACCACCCAGTTTTCCTCACTCTTGCAAAAATCCTGGTTATTTAAGTTCTTGACATTACCTAGTACATTGTATTTAAAATGTAATAAATTTATGTATAACTACTCAGGAATAGATGATAAACATATGATAAACATACAGTAAAAATCTAGGAGTATCACAATTAAAGTGTCAGCTATCAGCCTTTTGGGAAGAAGAGTCTAAAATAAAAATATTGATACATGTTATGCATTTTGTTTTCAACCCATAGCTCTTGAGTCACTTCTAAGATAACCTGCAAAAGTTACCTAAGAAAAGGAGGCACCCACAGCCAAGCTGTAATTCATTGTATAGATATCTCCTTTTCCAAAGGAAAAAAAAAAAGCAGGATCTGATAATCAAAAAAGAATGTTGAAAAACATTAATTCATGTTGTTGCAGTATTCCTATGTTATGGTGGACTGATAAGAAAGTTCTAAGATGCAAGATTATCAGGGAAACAAATCATCTGTCTCCCTGCGTTTATACAATATCTCACTGTTACAAGCACACTGAGTGTAAAAATAAAATTAATAAAATTATAACTATCAGCATAATTAATAGCAAAAATTATTATTCTAACAGACATAAAAATTCTCTATATATCTCAAAGTAGATGAAACACGTGCATTTACGTTTAAATAATAACATATGATGACATTTCAGATACAAACTTTCATCTCCACTCCATTAAGCTTGCAACAGAAACTTACTGGGATAAATCCATATCAGGCCTTTATGAATGCCCTGCGTATGCATTGCTGGTGTTATTTTTAATTTTTTGGGGGGTACTTATAAGTAAATATCTTCTCTTATAACTGTGATAAGCAGGTGGAAGCTGGGAAGGTTTTCCTTTGTGGTTCTGCTTACCAAATGGGCAGATAGTCACAGGACAAGGGGCAACGGTTTTAAACTGAAAAATGTAAGGTTTAGATTAGATGTTAGGAAGAAATTCTTTAGTCAGAAAACACTGAAGCACTGGGTGAAACACTGGGAAAGGTCATCCAGAGAGGTTGCAGATGCCCCATCCTTGGCATTGTCCAAGGCCTGACTGGATGGGGCCCTGAGCAACCTGATTTAGTGAGTGGCATCCCTGCCTGTGGCAGGAGGGTTGGAACTAGTCCCCTTAAAGTTGGGACTTTAAGGTCCCTTCCAACCCAAACCATCTCATGATTCTATGACTGTGATTCTATGAAAAGCCCTGCAGTGATCAATTCCAATATGTCACTCATCCTTCCCAAATTACACTCTTAGCCCAGTTGGGTGACATTCCCATAGTTCACTAAACTAGTGAGGATACATCAAATCCACTTCAACAAAATCAAATACAGTATTCAAACAAACTAAGCACCAAATAGTTTTGGGGCCATTCATGAGTGTGTTCACAGATAAATAATTAATCCATTCACTTTTACTTTTAGCTGCCTCTTACCTCACATACCGATACCTCATTTGATTACTTCACAAGTTATTCCGAGTTGGAAGGGACCCATAAGATCATCTAGTCCAACTCCCAACGAATTGAATATTCAGCTCCAATAAAATTTCAGATGTACAGATTTACATTTGCCATGCTTAATTACAGTTGAATCAACATTTATGGTAAAACATTTTAGAAAATACTTCATACTGACATTTTAAAATGTATGGTTTACATGCACCAACTCTAGAAGGTAAAATATCTTCATTCAGTTTTGCTGCAACTAACCTACCTTCTTTCAACAGAAAGGAAATCTCACAACAACTTGAAAGGGGTTTTTATATGTGCATACATATAAACATTTACATATGTACAATCACACACAAAAGTCCATATGACGTAATAAAGGGATTTCTAAAGGGTTACTATATGAGACTATTCCTCTGCTTTTCTTGTTCTGTCCAGACTTCTAAATAAATAAGCAAGTGCAGCATAGTGTGAAGATGGGAGAGAAACTTACTAATGCACACATTTGTTCTGAGCCTTCAAAGACTTAGTGACCTTCAAATCTGATCAGATAGAGCTATGGTTGTATTCCCACTGGCCACAGCACCAATAAGGAAAGCTCAGCATCACGGCAAGTGAACTCTTTCCACTTCAATTTAGATCAGAAATACACTTGATAACTCTGCTCCCAGAATCATTGCATCATAAAGGTTGGAAAAGGCATCCAAGACGAGGTGTGAAATGTAGTTCTCGGGGGGGACCAAAAGTCAATGGAAATCCATACACATAGAGATAAATTTATAGCAGAAACATTTATGCATAACTCATAATTGCCTAATATCAGTATGCTGACAAAGAATAATGCTAATTGTTTTGTTTTGGATTTTTGTTATATAGTTGTACCTCATCAAAAAACAAGAATCCAAACCACTAAAGAATTGAAAGCATGATGATCAGCAGTGGGAAAGAAAGGGATGTAAGGCTATTGTAACAACTTTATGCCTTTTCAGCCTACTGTTTCAGTGGAGCTTGGAAACACTTTTTGTCTTACTCTTGCAGGGTCTAATTGCTCATCTAGCATTGAAACATAGCACAAATGTGTTGCAGAAAAAAACCTCTGAGATAAGTAACATGCTGTGGTATCTGTGTTCCCATTTGACAGGAATGATTTCCAGAAAATGATCTCCCTACAACGTAAAAATCGCTATGAAGGTGTCTTGTTTTTTTTTTTTTTTAGATGATGGATTCAGTCATGTCAAATTTATTACTTATACCTCTATAAAAGCTTCAGTTCCCTGAGCACTTAAGGGTCCTTATAACTGCTTTTAACTTTTTTTCCCATGAAGGAGTTCGTAGCTTGCCCAGGACAGAAGTGAGCCCTCCGCAGCATCCACATCTCTGCTACATCTTGTGTGAATGGATTACCCAACCTCCACAAACACACCTTTCCTGAGGAGGCTTCTGAAGTGCTATACACTTCCCACAAGCCACAGTAAAGACTAAATTATTAATTTAAAAAATCCAGTTGTTTTTCTCAAGTGTTCCTGCCCTTCAGATCAGCATATAACCTGGTATATTACTCATGTATATTCAAAACAAAGACATTGTCCCTAGGTATAGTTATAAGAGATCTGCACCTCTGAGGCCATCAGCAGACATCACAGATTAACAGCAATGACTACTCACAGTCTTCCCTCATCACCGTCCTATTAACATGTTTAACAAGCTGTCACACTTTCTTCCTTAACCTGAAGCACCACGAGGAGGCTCAGCCTCAGTGGATCTGGCAGGCAGACCCCTGACCCTCTGCCTATGTTCAGACACCAGTTTTGCCTCTGCAGCTTTTCTGCACCCTAAGAGGCACACAGGAGAGACCTATTAGCACTTCCACAGCTCAGGCCACTCTGCTTGATTACAAATTCATTGAAATTAATTAATTTTTAATTTCACACTAACCTCAGCAATTATAAATCAAGTCAGCTAGACCAGGGAAATGTTCACTGAAATACGAAACTGTCTGTCAAAGAGGTGCCTGATCACAGGTTCAACTTCAGTAATCTGTCACTTGAGAGACAAGAACAAAGCAAATTACTTTTCACAGAAATTATAAGAAAACAGTGCCTTGATTAATTATGCTGTTTCAGAAAGGATATACAAGGGACAAAACGTTATTCCAGTTCTGAGCTCTATAAGTCTGGGTCTGGTATTCCAGTCTGTTAAATGGTTTAATCATCTGGAAAATCCATTTTTTTTGTAACTTTTTTTTTTCAAATGAAGGAGTAAGACTCATTTTGCACAATAAAAAGAATAAAAAGTAATATAAAGTATTACCATATCTGTATCTATGAAAACAATATCTAGGCTCTTCATAGATGTTTCTTTCACTGCCCTCAGACTTCTCTGCAAGAGCTCCAGGGGAAAGGAAATAATCTTACTTTGAGATATGGATAGGTTTGATAAAGATTCACTTGATATCCTTCCAGCCTTCTGGTGGCACGTTAACATGTATGCAAAATACACGACCTCCTCTTAACAAAAAAAAAAACAAAAACAAAAACAAAAGGGGGCGTAGAGGAAAACTCCCTGGGGCTGTTGCTTTCTTTCTAGCTTCTGAAGTTCAGATCTACTGTTAGACTTCACTGAAGAAGAGTAACTTCTTCCATAAACTCATATCATAAACCCAAGTAGGTTCAATATTGCCTTTTTAATATTCTGGGCACCACTACATGATAGCATAAAAAACACGGCACTGAATAAGACATATTCAGTGTACATGTAAAATACCAGCTAATCTTAGACAGATAAAATGGGACTGAAGCTTGAGACCTTCTATGCTAATCCTTCCTTTCTCTACTCAACATGCATTTTGCATTTACATCCACATATTTTGAATGTCACATTGCCAAAAAGGTTGTTTTGCTTCCAAAGGATAAAATTTCATAGCCTGCAAATTTAAGAACTACTATAACAGGAATTGTATAAAATAAGACCAGACACCACAGGCGCTTCCATCATTACTGGAGATCACCCCTCTAACTGATTCTGCCTAACAAGATTATAACAAGGCAAATGTTTTCATGCTTCCTCGGAATATTTTCCTAGACTAGAGCTGTTTGTGGAAAAGGGACTTCCTGAGCCAGAGAAGCTGACTTTGCATTTAATAACCTTTGATATAATTTTTCTTTCACCATTTTTTATACAGTAATTTTTTTAATCCACATACATTTTCCAGACTATCTCATGTCTAGAAGTCCTACAACTCAAAGTGCAATAAAACACTAAAACACAAAGTGCAATAAACGTGTTAAAGTAAGGAAATAACAAGAGATGTCTTCTAGAAATGTGAAGATAAAAATCAGTCTCACATCCTAATGTATTATGCATCATTTACACTACTTGCTGGTGTAGATGTTGAAGGAGAGTAAAATTTACCAACTTACCATGATTTTTTTTCCATATCATGTCACCTGCAAAACTAAGAGTGTTCACTGCTGAAGAATCTAATTGCCTGAGCCTGAAAACATCAAAATGAGAAAAATTCTAAAAATCAATGATGCTCTATGGCTGTCTAGCACTTTCAGCATGCATACTTAGAAAAGACCGGACTTTTATATATGTGTGTGCAAGATACATACATGTGTATGTAATAATATATATCTAATATTTATATATGTAATATGCATATGTTAATGTGACATTTCTCTCTCTCTCTGTCTCTCTAAGACATATGAGAGAGTTTTACAACCTTAGTCCTGGTACTCCTAAGAGAGAAACAGGAATGGAAATGCAAGGTTGCACCAAGATTGAAATCCATTCTCAAAACTGACAAGATGTGTGCACGCATACATATATGGGTGTCTGAGAAAGTAAATGAACAACCTATGTTCGAGCATACAAACCCAAGTATGTCATCCTAAAAAGTAGGATTGTTGGAAGCTTACCATCAGGTATTTAAATAGGGTTTTTTTCTCTTTTTTTTTTCAGTTTGTTTAAATTACTGACTCTAACTTGTTTCACCTTCTACACTCAGAGTAGCCCCACATTGTCAGCGGGGAAAAAAAACCATTGAGCTGTTATGACAGTACACATATGAGGCATGATCTTTCTGTATGGATAGGAAAAGGAGACAGTTGAAAGACTGGTCATGGCTGCATATCATATTTCAATAAAATTATTAAAATTATTACCTGCATCAATTACACACACATATAATACACACATGTAAATGCAGCCACAAACATACAAGGCAAGCATGAACTGCTAAAAGCTCTGCTCTAAAACATGTATATACACAAGCGAATTCAGACACTCAACCCTCACTGCTGTCAACAAGCTCCTGGGACGATCAGGATTACAAAATAGTGAGCTGGGACACATTTAAGCACCACAGCTCGCCACTGAATGCTTACATTTAGCTTCTACTTTACCAATTATATTTAGCAATTTTAGCGATTACTTGAAAATCCATCATCAAATTCATAATGACAAAAAGCAGCAGCTCCTTCCCTCCAAAAATCTTATGGGTAAAAAATAACTTTTTTTGATGTTGTCTCTGAAAGCACTTTTCGTTACATGGCCTAAACTTTTATTTTCAAATTTCTTTTATTCCATTTACAGTTATACCCCCTCATTTGAGAGAAACAGGTCATGTTAGAGATCTTGCGAAACGTCAAATTTGGAAATACATGAAGGTCATCAATATGCATGCAGGCCACAACGATCGCTCCACCCCCAGCCAGTCAGGAGCGCTGGGCAGCCTCTTCAACTCCTACCCATGGGTTCTCACAGCACAGGGGAGGAAAGGGAGGCATTTCTGCACCCTGTCTGCCTCAGGAGACCTCCCTGAGAATCCCTAGACTTCTCTTCAGCTACACTGCCGCTTCCGCAGCTGTTGCCGGGGCCAGGCTGCTGTGACCATGCGTGCTTGCATGGTCCTGCTGGCAGCGCAAACCTCGCACCGCTTCTCCCTCACTCCCTGTTCCCAGTGGCCGGCCCTACGCTGTCCCGGCCCCACGTTGTCCCGGCCCGCCAGGGCTGCCAGTGCGGCACGGCCACGGGGTCAGCACCTTCCCAGTGGCTTCTGCAGCCGTCACCTGGCTGCTGCCACCGCATGTGCTCGCCCTGCCTCCGCGGTGGAGAAGGGCTGTCCGTGCGACCTGGTCAGCATTCTTGGAGCCTGGGAAACCTTAACTTTGCAACACNTCCGTGCGACCTGGTCAGCATTCTTGGAGCCTGGGAAACCTTACCTTTGCAACACTGCGACACCCAGTGCCGCTTATGGTGGGGGGGGCGTCATTATCGGAGTTTCTTTTCCTTTAACATCCACCGGTCCCAGGAGAGGCAGCGCTGCCCAGGCTTTGACTGGGCTTAGAGTAACAAGGAATGGCACGTCTTGTGGCAGTGCTGCACTGGGCCTCAGCAGCTGCCTGGGGCATACTGCGGCGTGACCCTTCCACTGTAGGGACTGGGCATGGAGACACACAGGACTGGGTCAGGGACCGGGGCATGGCACCACAGGGTTCTAAACATCACCACGAGCTGGAGAAACTGCGCGCCCTCCTACACAACCCGGCCCGGCCTGCCCCACAGGTTGCGCCGGCACTGCCCCTCAGTGAAGCCGAGGCACTGCACATGCATCGGCCCGGGAACCTCGCAGATCCCTTAAACTCAATTGCCAGAAATATTCCTCATAAATCCGCAGGGCCGTAATGGAGGGGTCGCAATGCAGTGGGGATTCAGTCATTTGAAAATACAGTGTTTTTTCTTTGTACAAAACACCTAATGAGAAACACAGAATGGTTAAAAATAAAGATTGTACGAATAAGAGACAGATTATAGTGCCATAGGAAAACACATATATGCAAACACTTCCAAGCAGCTAAGAACCTGCTATTAGGAGGAGAGCAAGAGATTATTTCATTCAGAATGTAATGTCCATTTGTGGGATGAAGGAGGTGAGATGAAAACAATTATTCTTAAATTCTGTATCAACACTCCAGGTACTCTAAGGCACTGTTAGTACTCTAAAGTACCTTCACCTCCAGAACATTTTCCTGGTAAAGCCTGGGAGATCTATGTGGTCATTTTTTAAAAACACAACTGTCCACAGAATTTTTTTTCCAGTTCTGTATGTTTGCAGTGTAGTGGCCTGGAGAATACAGTAACTGAATTATTTAGAGTATCATAGAATGATTTAGGTTGGAAAAGGTCTTTAAGAAAGAATACCTTTGATTTGAAACAACCTTCAAAACCCAAGTTTAATTAATGTGCCTGCAAAAACATATGTGAAACCCTTCACTAAACTCTTATCATAAGGATAATTATAAGGAATAGCACTTATTACATTCATATACATAAACTGCTAAGCAAATAAAAGCAATGCCTATTCTGTAAGTCACTAGACAGATGAACTATGAAAGTTAAACTCATTAACTGACCTCAAGGAACACCATTTTAGGAACACCAAAAGTCACATCACTTCTGTTGCAAGGGGCTTTCTCATATGATCTCATCCATAGTGATACTACATTTATTCTCCCTCATTCTAAAGGAAAAAAATAAATAAATCTCACTTCTGATCTGTTTCATGCTAGCTATTTTCCTCCCCTGAGGAGGTTTAAACACACATTATGAGTTTGGTCTAGTAATCATTCAAAGCAAAATTCTGACTCAAGCCCACAAGAGCTTTGTCTGCATAAGGACCACAGGCCTGGCCTCTTGTGAATACTTTTACTTAATAGTGAAAGACTTCTTTGTTTACTGTATTACCAGAACATGCATATGAGTATAAATGGGAGGCATTTATCATTCTCAAACAGTGATGAGGTGGCCACGGTTCATGAAGCAAGCAGAGAGATGAGACTCAAGAAATCTGGCTTCTTTTTCTCGCTGGGTGACAGATTTATGTGACCAGGCAACTGCATCTTTTCCTATTTTAGTACTCTATTTGTAAACTGTAGATGATATTTCATTATGCTGCAGAGTGCTTTTAGATTAATGAATTAAATTCCCTGATTGATCATCAAACAAAGAGACTTCTTTGCAAATATAATCATCAGCACAATGAAATATGAATGAGACACTGTTCAATGAGATGCACAGGAAGCAGGAAATCTCTCATTTAACAAAGCTAAAGCATTTCCATAACATTAAGTAAGTTGTGGTTTAGTCCCTCTTCACTAAAAATACATTTTCTGCAACCACCAGATTTTGTGGGCCTTATTTGGAAGGCAAATTTTACAGAATAGAGAAACAAAAGAAAAGACATATACAGGTAACTTGAGCTCTTAGAGGAATTTAACTTCTCACAACACTTTTGGGCTGTACTGTGCCCAATCCTCTTTGACTAGCCATGTACTACAAGTCCTTTCAACTTACAGATGGTTTTGTTTTAGCAGCACCTGTACAGTGTGATTACTGCCTGCCCCATCGTGCAGGTCACACAGGTATCACCACAGTCCTCAATCCTCTCCCCACAACAGAATTTCAGCATGCCTGGGACTGAAGAAAACTCAACGAAAGATAGCACAGGAGGGCAGCACATAAAAAAAAAAAGAGCTTCCAAAATTGGGAAGTGACTCGTCTAGTGTGCAACTGCTATCAGGTTTGAAAAACACCAGCTTGACTGATTGCGTATCAGGAACATATCTCTCAACGGTGACACTTCAAGCAAGAATAGGACATGGTAGAGGAGGTCAGAAAGTAACAATCAATACTATTCTTAGACAGTCATCTTCTCTGGAAAAGCTCCTGTGGTATATTTATCAGAAATACTAGTAGCAATGGTTATCCTGAGTGAAGAGGATGAGCTGCACCCAGCCAGCTCCTGAGCATCATATGAATCCAGATGATAAGAAAAGGTTGTAACAAGAAAAACTATGCAGTATGGGTGCAACTACTGGACATTGAAGAGAGAAAAAAGGGACTAGGGGCTGGACGGAGATGGGTATAAACACAACTAATAACACATGAAGCTAATAAAAAGTAGGTTGTGAGAGCAAATCACAGAGTAGCCTATAGCGGAGCCCAGAAGGTGCACCCTAAGGTGAATTTGGGAATTAAGGTGTGGATGTGGTGCAACACCACAACACAGCACCCTGGACTGTCTGGAGCCATTGCCTTCACCTGCCTGGTGACCTACAACAGCTATATTCAAACCAGGTATTACAAAGAGTATTTCCCACCTCTCCAGAGCATGGTGAGGCAGCTTTGTGACTGTTGTCATCTCAGAAGTGCCAGGACACTTTGTCCTCAGCAGAGGACAAAGAGGCAGGGTGAGCACCTCAGCTCAACAAATCTGCCAGGAACCAGCATCTGGGAATATATTTCAGAGTTAAAGAAGTAAGCAAGAGACTGCTACTTAAAAAGATAACATTTCAGCTCTCATAAAAAAACCGCAACGTATATGCACCAAGCTGAGAAGATACAAACTATAAAGTATTAAGGAAACTCACCCATTCAGATCATAATTTATTGCATTATTTGAATAATTACTTTTAAGCACTGGTCTATAATGAGTTATGAGCTTTAATCAGGGCAAACCAGACTAAAAAAAGCCGTTAAAACTTAAGTAATACAATCACAATTCAGTTTAAGCCCAGCAAATAAACACGAATACTTAATTTCCACATTTTTTTCATTGCACATGCCTTGGTAGCTAGGTCTTTAAAATAAAACTTTAAAACAGACCTTCCACATTTAGAAGTGCCTATTATTATTCAATTCAATTAAATCCACATAAATGCAATTCCTTTTTTCATTAGTACATATTATGCGTTTCTAGATTAAGAGTGTAACACCTATTAATTGCTTTTTAACACACCTTGCATTAGGTAAAATTCCTCTGTTGCAAGTTTTATTATGCAGCATTATTGACAGGGAAATGTATTCCATAGCAGCAGCGGCCTGCAAGCCAAATTCTTTTCCTGGTCACTAAGCTTAGTTCATGCAGGCTGCCAGCCCCAGCATGGGGTCATCTACCCTTACCCAGCAGCTTCTGTTCAAGTTAAGATGGAGCATCCCATGCTGGGACAAGTAGCCTCTTCAGGCTTCACCTCCATGGTTTCCATATGTTTTCATGTAAATCTCCCTGTCCTGCATTTTACAAATTACTCTCTCAAGGCATGCAAAGCAAGTAAAGAACAGACATTCAGTTCTTCTCTTTGTGGAATATATCTATATCTACATATCTGTAGAGATATGTAAGTATAGGTATAATGGAAAGAAAAATATATATCAAGACAAAAATAGGCAGAAAAGGTTAGGTTTTCTTTTAAGGTATTACATCCACTTATTTGAACCAGAGGACTGGACTCAAAGCCCTGAGGCACTCTGGAATTTCAGTCCTGTGAATGAAGTAATTTATGCAAAATTCAAAATTACAGGGAAGAAGCACAACAGTTTCAAACCATATCAATACATTGTTAATTGAAGTATTTTTTATGCATATAGCTATAACAAAGCTGTGATCATGGTGCCTCTGTAAAAATATAAAACCAAAAGCAATAAAGACAAAGTCTTCACATTGTCATAAGTCTTCTGTAAAAAAGACATCTGAGTGCCACTGGTGATATTTTTTGTAATTCACTTATTTTTAAAAAAAAATGTCTTGATGCACAAACATTCCATTATGTTTCTTAATGGCAGAACTGGACCCTGAATAATGAAAGCTATGAAAACATCAGTGTATACACAGCTATCTACATTCTAACCTAAGTTTCAGCTGGATGAAATTACCTTTAAAGATAAAAATTCATTGCAAATACTTGTACTGGTAAAGTTCAGCTGCTGCTTTATTCTTTTTTTTTTTTTTTTTTTTTTTAAGATACTAGTTTTAGATTAAATACTTGCTAAAGAATCTCTTTAACTATGTATGTGCTTACTAAACTGATAGTTTGGAAGTTGGACTTCTACTAATAAAACCACACAGCTTCTTCCTAACTGAATAACATGCACCTGAATTTTTGTCACACAAATGTTATAAACCTTTCAAAAGTTTTTATGTTAATGTTAATGATGGCTAGCAACTGCTATTTAAAAGAATGCCATTTGATAAATATTACTAGCACAACTCTCTTGTACTTTATAATAGAGAAGTGGGTTTGAACGACTGACAGAGCTACACATCTTCTCTTCGTACATTAGCTAAACAATTGATTAATTCATATTTTGCAAATTTCATGGTCTGATTTGTATTATGACTTTGTATTTCACAAATAGAAAAACAAATTTATTCACTAATTTATTGCACTGCCTTCCTAACTGTAAAACAGTATGTAGTTGTTTAAGAGGAACAGCAGCTTACCAAAAAGCCACATGTTCTCATCTGTCCAAGAGTTTATTGTTTAAAATGCTTGGCTTCTTCCCATCCATTCAATGGAAACTTCCCAACAGTTTTCAGAGACAGCACAAGCAACCCTTATATGCAGTTAGAGACTTTGCATCCAAAATGTAAAGACAAAAGAAAAAAATACACACCACCAGGCAGCCATTCCCCCATGCCCCACCTTTACAGAAAGCAAAATCAAGCTTTCTTGATGAGGAAAGCATTCTTCCTTATTTAAGCCACTGCCATTTTCAGCTGACAAACTCCAGAATGCCATCATCTGTCTCTGTCACAGATTTCAGGGACTCCTACTGTGAGCCAGCAATGAGCATCAATCCTCAGCCAACCAGCTTGCCAACTATTTGCTATGGGAAAGCTGGCTTTCCCTACCTACCCAGTGTCTCTTACCAAAACAGGAACACAGTAGACAAGCATAAAAAAGTAGCCCGTCCAAAGGTCTTCAGGTCCATCACAGCATGAGAAGGTGAAGTAAAAAGTTATGTCAACAAAAATGAAGTAAAAACTGAATGCTTTGATGTTATGAATAGCTGGTGATGCACAAGGTGAAGCATGCTCCTTGTACTGTAACCCCTCCTGCCTTCTCCATGTCTCAGCTACTCACAGAGCAGTCACAGCCACACATAGGTCATTTTCACTAGTTACTCTTCAACTGCACTCCAGAATGAACACACATTTATTTGCTAGGAAACATTTTATTAGAAGTTACAAAAGCATTGGAAGCATGCTCCCGATGACACTCCAATGAGACTCTAAAAAAATGTTTTACATTTCTATCAATAGTTGTCTTCATAAACATATTTTTTCCAATCTTTGTATAAAATCACAGTTGTCACACCTTTTCATGTTTTCAACTTGACATAAAGAAAAGTCCTAATGCGACCAGATGTGAATGATTCTGCTTACATCCAAGAGCCTGTGGTACATAAAAATCAAGTTCGTCTCCCTCTAAATATCTTCATAATTACTACAGGAAGGAAAAAAATGACTCAGCTAGAAACTGCCTCAGATTACTGCAGGACATGACTGTTATCCAGAAACAGTAACTGCTTAAAAATTGTTTGCAGAGAGAATACGCAATACATTATTTGGTTTGTTTTTAAACAAACCTTTGGATATAGACAGATTGTCAAGTCATGGAAACAGTCCATAAAGAGTCAACAAACACATCATCAAACACCACAAAACAAGTTGCAATGCCCCAAATCAGATTTACAATCTGTAATGAAAGACCAAAAGCCTCAACTGTATCAAAACATATCGGCTCTAAGATGTCAAGAACATTTCCCAAGGTCTAGCTCACAGCAACAGCAAAAAAATTTGTTTAAGTCTCCCAGATGATCCCACAAAATCAGTTGTATCCCACAGTACAATGACTGTATTGTGTTCGCATGTGTTTTGGTGGGAGAGTCGTGAATCAGATAAACTTGACCAAACTAATCCAGGGTAAAATCGCCTTCTTGCCCTCAAACCTCAAATTTAGCAAAAAGATTAATGTAGAAGGCAGCAGCACAACAGGGTATCCAATGTCTAAGAAAAATAACTAAGGGAAAGAATCATGGAATCATTAAGGTTGGAAAAGACCTCCAATATTATCAAGTCCAACTTTTGACTGAACACCATGATATCAACTAAACTTTAGCACTAAGTGCCACATCCAAGCATTTCTCGAACGCAGCCAGGGATGGTGACTCCACCACTTCCCTGAGCAGCTTGTTCCAATGTCTGATCATCCTTTCAGTGAAAAAACTCATCCTGATGTCCAACCTGAACCTCTCCT
>WEKX01023955.1:0-22381 GCA_013390025.1 Pitta sordida | reverse complement strand
TTTATTTCTCTTGTATGTAAGGAAAATAATGTGCTGGTTTTTAATTTCTTAATCCTCTCAGGAATGTAGTGACTTTAAAGATAATGACTCCCTCCTTATTCTGGGAGAATAAGGAAGAATAAGAAGAAAGCCATACCATCATCTTTAGGGGGTTATGCTGTTAAGTCACCCTACAGCCATTAAAAGATGGNTGTTAAGTCACCCTACAGCCATTAAAAGATGGATTTTATGGAAAAGGGGTATTTCCTTCACATCTACTAAAGTAAACCATATGTATATACATATATTTAGAGAGAGTTATATATATATCAATAGGTACTGGTTAAGTCTTTCTCCTTAAATGATCATTTGCTGCAGTGAGGCAGAACCAGGTACAATACATTACCTGTATTCTGAAATGTTTGTTCATTATTTTAATCACTTACATTTAGACCTTGGCTAAGAAAAATCAATATGGCTGTAAATCTAAAAATGAAGTAGAAATAGATATTGCACCTATTGGAGTATAAATAAGGTACTTCCCATATTATCAAAAATTGTTTTATAAAGGTTTATTGAATTTGTAGATTTTTTTACTTCAGTAAGAACTGAGTCCTGCTGTGTCGGAATTCCTTCTAATACTGCACTCAGTTTGTACTTTTCTGTAAAGAACTTATCGTTAGCACTGTAGTGGGTTTTTTCCATAGAGGAGGACTATATTCCATCAATTCCATTCATCTCTACATTCCATTTGCTGCTTTACCAGGATTAACAAGGCGTTCCAAGTATTTTAACAGGGAAGTAATACATTCACAAAAAATTCTCATTAAAGTCTTCAAGTTACAAAGTTGCACTTTTTAATGATTAAAAACTGCACACTGAGGCAGCACATACTTAGAGAATTGTTCTGATAGCACTTTTGTTGCATGGATTTGGGAAGATCCCTTCCTTTCCTACCACATTCTTGTGTCTTGGAGCTTTTTACTATGGTAATAAATACAGAATTCTTACTCAGGATACAAAATGTGGATATCAGTGCCTAACTAAGACATCTCTTCTGTTATTAAAACAAGTCCAATATGGAACAGTTCAGTTTTATATGTAGAAGATCAAATTATATTTGGGTTTGTATGAGGTAAGGCCACGAGCACAACTGAATGGCACTTTCCCAACTAAGGTGCCTTGCAAGATTTATGTCTCTGTTTCATAAAAATTGGTGAGGATTCTTAATTCATACTGTATTTTTCTTTTAAATTCAGAAGGGAACTCTGTGTAAGTCTTATCAGTACAGAAGTACATTATGTAAGGAGCAGACTGGGTGCCTTATCTGTTGGAGCAGACAAACACCAGAGCTCCTGGAGATGAGTTTCTGGTGTTTCTCCACCTCCAAATAAACAGAATTCCCTACAAAACATTCTGAAACAAGGAGTTTCAGAATCAGGGTGTGCTCCCAGTATGCATCCTCCAAAAAAAGAAAAAACGCTGCTGGCCTGTTGTTTTAAATGAAGGGGGCTTTGAAATGCCTTTGTAGATTATTTCTGTACTGAAGTGGGAGGAGAAGAGCTGACTTCTCAAAGGTGATGTCACACACTCAGATCTTCATTTTGATCCAGTCTCAATGCTGAAGCAAAACTCCTATTAACTTAGTCAGGCAGTCAGGCCTATGATGCTGCACTTCCTAATGCACTTCAAGTTATCATTGGATGGGCCAAAAACCAAATATGTCTCATTGCTTTGGGAGAGCCACACAAAAACCAAACCAGCTGTTAGAACAACAAGGATGTTCCTCCTGCCTAAAGAATGTTGGTTATTCTCAGAGAACTTAGAAATTAAGAAATGCAGTTCCTAATTGTTATTCTCCAGGCACTTTATTTTATTTCTCCCTGAATTTGTGATGATTTATGAAGGCACAGCACTGTTTGCTGCTATGTGCACGTGCTTTCTTTGCTTGCCTCCCTCACAAGTTGCCAGAGCTTTGTTTCTCAAAATTAAGGTTTCAAAAATTTTGTAAAGTACTGGGGTTGCAGATCTGTGAAAAGTGACAAGAATTTGAAGTCAGGATTTGAAATGTTCATCCATTACACAGAAAATAATTTTCACAATAATGTGTACACGTAAATATATGGATAACTAGGAATCATTTGGACACTGAACACATCTTGCAATATTCGGTACAAGGCAAATTCTCTTGTACATTGAGATGTGATGTAACTTGGCATTATGCAAATCCCTACTGGTATTTTGCTCTTGTCTTATGCGTTTTCAGTCAGTGTAGAAGAATAGGGGAAAAAAAGGAAAAGCTGCCTCTAGAATTATTAATCTGACTGCATACAGAAATAAAGTAATTCATGAAAACAATTTTATATATATTTACACATTTGCAGGTAAAGCACTTTTGGTTCTTTCTTCATTCATGCATTTAATGTAATAATTTTATAAGATGCAGATGGAATAGTGACAGTTATATAATCTCCATTTTGCCAACAGGTTTCTTGCAAGAGTGTTCTCCTGAAAGCCAGTCATTTCAGTCAATGAGTTTGTCTTCTCCCCCTCAGCACATTTCCGTGGTCACTGTCACCAATGGAAATCACAAGCTCCTTATTATCACTGGAACTGGTGGATATTATAAAAATAGTAGATCCAACGACAACATGAATATGAGACAACAGTGAGTTGTCTTAAAGCATCACAGTCATACTTACATAACCTTTCAGAATTACATCAAATATTACATGGAGGCAAATACGATGCTGTTTTAGCTTTCCTTTCATTTTAAAGTCCTATTTCTGAATATTTTGATATTCATTCTGCATTAGTAGAGAATTTACATTCCTGTATGAAAAGATTTGGATGTAACTGCACAAGTTAGATTTGATAAGACCACTGAACCTATAATATGGTTCAATTAAGACTGAACTTTGTTTTAAAATAAAAAATGGTAAGTATGTCAATGTTGGGAACAAGGTATATAAATTCTTAGGTAAGAAAAATATTTTAACTCACATTCCTTAACAACATTATTTTCAGAAAATGTTAACTTCAAACTTTACATATTTGGCAAATATCTCTTAGTTAATTATCTTCTGGTTAAAAACAGTAACATATTTCCCAGCTACATTCCTGCTGGCTTATATTTCAATGTAAAGCCAATATGCAGACATAATTCAGTATGTCCATTTCGTTCCCTTTTTTCTAAAAAAAGGTCCCCAGAGATTTAGATTTTTCTCTCTCAGATATTTCAGAACTGATTTGTTGATAATAATTCTTGGGAAGAGAGATTTTCCCCTAAATGGTGGTAAAGTATTCTCTAAGTTCCAGAACAATCTGAGCAAAAGCCTGAGCTGATGTGAACTGCCTCACTATTACTGAACTTACTGCCGATGTTACCAGCGACCATGGGAGCCTTGGCTTTTCTCTAGGCTTAAGTCTAGGTAACAGAACAGTTATATAGCTCATTCCCCACTAAGGTCTCCTCATTACTGGAAAATTGAACAAGACTTTGAAGATAATTCAGGTAAAATTTTGTGTCAAAATCAGTGTTCAGTCTTGAAACAGGATACTTGTTTTGGGAGACAGGAGACAAATGCCTGGTGTGTCTGTGCTTGCCATATGTGATCTATTCATCTTATGAAATATCTGCAGCCAACTTGTTGGTGTGAGGTTGACAGTTTATTCTTTAAGCAGTGATGTTCTGTAGGCAGCCAGTCAGCCCATGTGGGACATTTCTCCTTTGCTTCTGCATTCTATTTCTGTTACAGGCCTACAGGAATTCCCTTGATCCAGAGCTAAAAAGCCAGTGGGCTGATGATCCATCAGGATCCTGTTTTCTTCAGGCTGCAGTCAAGGTACAGGAGTTTCCTAATGTGTTACCTGCTGATTATCACAGTATAGGTTATGACAGAACAGATTATGAGATGATTACCACAGTACAAGGTCTGCTGCCATGAAATACCAGACACTCTGGGGGAAAAGCCAGGAGCTCTTGACCTCACAGAAGACTTACATAGAAATGTATACCTTGTAGGCCATCTTACCAGACTCCTCACAGTCTGAATCTTTTAGAGATACTTTTAGCCCCTACTGCTTAATAATGGAACTGTCTCCTGTACCAGGAGACCTCCAATTTCAGTCTCCTGTTTGATAAAGGACATATCCCACAGCCGAATTTACATGCCAGAGTCTGGTCTGTTGCTTAAATTAGTCTAGATCTGGAAATCAGAAGAAACCAGGATAAACAATTAAATAAATGAATTTAATAAATAAATGATTGAAAAATAATGTATTAAATTAGTGAACTTATTTACTTAATTAATTGAAAATATCTAGCATGCCAATAGCAATACTTCTGTGCTATCAGCCTGACAGCAGTTCAATTAAAAAAATAATAACCTCTAGTTGACTAATATTAATATGGTGAATAAATACGCTACCAAGAAAACTGTTTACATTTTCAAAGCAGCCAAGCATCTGCAAACAAACAATTTCTGTCTTGCAGCAGAATGTCATTCAGTGTCTGAGAATACAGAGGAAAAATAGCCCTTGCCCCTTCTCCTTCAAACCAGGAGTGTGCTTACTTTCACCAAATATCCACGTGTGACACTCTCCTGAGCATTCCCTGGCTGTAAAACGTTTTTATTCTTTTCCATAAACATCCTGCACATGAATGTCCTGTGTCTGTGCCCTCAATAAAGGAGGAAGGAAGTCTTGGCAGACTGTCTGTGTGCTCAGTTATGAGCTCCCACCGGGAAGCCAAGGCAAAGGACACAATTCTTATACAAATGGGCAAAGGTATCTGCATTCCACAGCGCCAAGCAACCATCAAATCCCGGAGAAATTCCTAGTCCTCCTCCTTGCCCTACTTCAGGCATCTGGGAATCATTGAAGTCTTGCAAATAACTGAAGATATGAGCTGTCTGGTCACTGCTCACATCTTGAGTATACGTTTCATCTACCCATCCTAATTTTCTTGTCCATTTTACCCCATATTGTGAGACAGGATATTAAAATAAGTTTTTATTTCTTTGACAGAATGTAACAACATTTTACAGACAAAATGTGTCTCAATTTTCTCCTAAGTGTATTATTGTTATTTCTCTAGAGCCATAGAAATTGGCATACCATAAATGTCAGTGGTGCTTAGGAGGCTGTCTCAGTGAGGGAAAGGAACTACAAACTAGTATAGTTACTTCTGTAACAAAAAGAAAAGACTTTTCTAAAGTAATTGTTCAATTAAAAAAAAGGATCAAAAAAAGTCATTACACTCTAGGATATAAAACTCTTCCTGAAATCTATGAAGACCTTTTTCCTTAGTTTTTATTGTCTGTGATTAATATACAGGTTTTGCCAGTAAGGCCTGATACTACATCACTGCCTTATCTCTTTGTTTCTCCTGGTTTATATTATGCTGCATACCCTACAAAAAGGAAACTAAAAGTGACATTTGGGATGTATGGCAGGATTTTTAATATTTACTTTGGCAGAGTTTAGTACAAATACAAATTTGGTGACAACACCAAAAGTCAAACACTATCCATTTGTTGTAAGGAACACAGGCCAACATCAGGAAAATAACCAGACAAGAATTTAATCAGGAAGTGCTGAATAAAAGTGAACCTATCATAGCACTTATTTTGTGCCGTATCTAAATATACCATATTTAGTTTCCAATAACTCTAACAGGCAAAAACATGGAAGTAAAATCCCAACATCTACAGTTCATGTGAGAAGGCAGAGCAGAAGTGACTAAGTCACTAAAACAAATTCTAAACCTTAACTTAGTTCCTAAACAGTGCAGAATTTAAATTGTTATATCTGTACCACCTGACAATACAGAACCACAACACGGTGGTGTCAGGTGTACAAAGGAGGCAGATACATTGAGGAATTTACTGCAAACAGAAAGAAAAATTGTCTCCATCAGTGAAAGCTCCAGTTACTAAGAACAGAAAACTTGTTTCAGTAGAACAGTTCTGGGCATTGAGAAGTTATTTTTCTTTCTTCAGCAGCACATCAAAACTCTCCACCGCATTTCTCTCTGGTTCAAATGAACTAATAAACTCCTGATACGAGTTTTGATACTGCTTATCAACCTGTCAGGCATGGCAGTGTTTGTTAAATTGCAACAAGAAAATGTTTATCTTTTTGCTACACTCGAAGCAAGCAGCAGAACTGAAATTTCCTGTAAGAAGCAGCTGGCAAGTGGCCTGCATCTGAATACTTTGGTTTACTCTATTTTAGTTTTTGTCCCCATGCCTTTTCACACCAAATTTTTCTATATTCTAAGATTTGTAATAATTTTCTAAAGACTCAAAAAATGATATAAATTAGGCACAGCACCTTAAAATTATTATTTTTTCTTTCCAACCTTTTAACACCTGAGCATTAAACACATAGCTCAGGACTGGGAGACGCAGAGTCATAGAATAGAAACAAAACCCCCATCTCCCAAATATGTTTAAATCTCCCTGTTTCTGATGTAATGGAATTCTGGTGTGTAGCATAAAATACTGAAGTGTTTCTGTGTTCCAGAGGTTGAATGGGAAAATCCATTTTCCCATCCTATGGAAAAGGTAAGAATATACCCTTGGAATATGTAATAATGTCAATGCCACGCAATAATATGCTTCATTAGAAATGTTTGTTTTTTCGGTAAGAAGACTTGTTCTTGCAGGTATTGTGGCACACTGTGCAGGGCAGTGAGGAGGCGGGGCAGTGAGCGGGCAGGGCAGTGAGGAGCCCAGGGCAGTGAACAGCCAGGGCAGTGAGCGGGCAGGACAGTGAACAGCCAGGGCAGTGAACAGCCAGAGNGAACAGCCGGGGCAGTGAGCGGGCAGGACAGTGAACAGCCAGGGCAGTAACAGCCAGGGCAGTGAGCTGTGCTCCCGAGCCGCCCTGTGCAGCACAAAGGACAGAGGCACAGGCCGGCCCTGCGGGAGGGATTGGGGTCCCCTCACAGCCCCAGCCCCCAGCTCTGGGACACCTGGCAAAGGGGAGGGTCCTGCTTTCCCGGGAAGTCGAGAGCCTTGAGCTGACTAACTGGTGTGTTGTTTCCACTCCCACGTTCCCTCCGGGGTGTCTGCAGGAGGGGTGTTATCAGGGAATTGCAGCTGGGGCTCACTCTTTACTCTCTGGCAGGACGGGTTCCCTCCGGGTTTCGTGTTTTGGGGGGTTTTTTTGACTTCTTGGAACTTTGTGTTTATGAGCTGGATAACCTGCGAAGGAGGACACAGGAAAGGGGCTGGACAGGAAGATACTGTGTTTTAGGCCAGAGTTGAGTATCCCAGATTAAAATGTATTCTGAAATGAGGTGCTAGCTGTCCCTCTCCCTGTGGCAGGTTCCTTACCTGGCTTAGCTTCAGCTCAGGGCACTTCGCACCTCCCTGTGACTGTCCAGAGAACAAATCCGGGCTTAGACCTTGTCTGCAGAACCTCCTGATGTAACATTCAGTCAAAGATCTGCTGCTCAGACAAACCAGAACTCCAGAATTCTCATTTCAGATACATTCTGAGAAGAGATTTCTTTCCTTTTGGGTTTTAGAAACACCCAGAGTTTTAAAAGGATAAAATCGTGAAATTCTGGTACGAGTTAGAAGGAATTTCTAAGATAAAATGATTTCATATAAATTATCAGGGTACTGAATCTAGATTATTTGACTATGAGCCCAGATTATATCACAAAGTCCATGTTTGATCCAAACTATAATCTGGGGATCTTCTGGACTCAGGCAGTTCTCCTTACTGCCAACTGCAGTCATGGGATAATTCTGTTATGGATTACTTCAGCACTCCAAAAATGACTAGCACAGATTCCCTGGCTTTATATATGAATATCTTATTGCTTCCTCTGAAGCAAAATTAACCTGCTGCAATCTAGTTTGATATTTATGCTGTTGTCACTCTTGAGATCTCCAAAAGCCTGACAAAGCAGTCACAGCAAAGCTGTAGATTTAATTTTTAAATCAATATACAAAATACAATTTGTAACTGGAAAAGTAAGGAAAACTTTAAAGTGGCTTTTTCTTAAAAAATACTCAACCGAAGTCAACCAAAATAGTCAACCAAAAAATCATTTTGATTAAGAATCCAGTTTCTCAGATTATTTCCTGGGTACTATCACCTGTTAAGTCTTACTACTGAATAAGTCAATCATCTCCAAGTATTTCCATTTTAATTGTGTTCTATCTATCTTGATGAAAACCTGATTACAAATGGTGTGATTTCTTTTAATGATCTTTATTAATTTACAATGATTCCTGTACGCACAATCTACCTCCAGCTCAGAGATCATGTCAGCACTGACTTCATAACTGACATTTGCAGTTGTTTATAATACAACCATAAAGATCCACCTCAGTCAGAATCTTGGCACTGGTGATTTAAATATGGGAATAAAATTGTTTGTATACTTTTAAAAGTGAAGGAAAATAAAACCATTTGCACTACTTTAATCAGCCATCAATGGCAACACATTCATTGTGTATTCTGAGCAGTGTACATACAGTTGAACCAGTGTTCAAAATTCAGATGATAATGGGTTTATTCAATACATAAATGAGATTGGCTTCTCTTACTCAGCCTATTTAATAACTGCATGTCTTTTGGGCTAGTTTTGTTTATCTATTAAGGAGACTGTCGGTAATCACAAGAATTTTATATATAATAAAAACCAAGAATGCTGTTAATGCTCTTCCATTTTGTAAAAGAATCTCAAAGTATTCTCATATTACTCATTTCTTGGCACGTAACAAATACAGATCTTTTCCAGTGTGAAAATTCTACTTGAAAAATACATTACTTACTTGCTCCTGTTCTAACTTTTAGACCAATGTATTGGTTCATGTCAATGTCTCGTGGTCGTGTAACTAAAAGAAATCAAATCCCTTAAGAAGCAGCTAATAGAAATCTTAACTTTGCTCATATTAAAAAATAACAGAGAAAAAAATCTTTTACTAAATGTTTAATACTGAAAGCTACTCACAGCCTATTTCCAAAGTGCTTTCAGCTTCAGTGGCCAGTTTTACAGATGAGTTTTGCAGTCCTTCCTCTGGGACTGTCTCAGATCCAGGGGCTTTTGTGACATACTATTTAAACCCAAAAGGATTTAAATACTTAAACAATTTGAAGCAAGTATTTGAATTGAAAAGTTTAAATACACGTCTCAAACCATGTGCTAGTCCCTCATTTTCTTAATGCTTATTCTTCAGTGATAAAAATGTGTAAAAAAAAAAAAAAGACAATTGTATGTCAGATTATTCCTATTAGATATAACAACTACTGGAATATAGTGTAACTTTATTTGGTTCTTTTTCACTGAATTTAATCTCAAGATTGCTAAGTCTAAACAAATATTTTTCTAGACAGTAGTGTCATGAAAAATGTGTTTTTATATATTTACAGAGCACACATTCAGCAGGAATCTGACTTTTGCTATGGCCTGTGTAAGTAGGTGTGTATGCAGGAATGAGCTGTTGAAACCTACAAGTTATGGAGGCAACAAATATTATGAAAGATTGCTTACATTAGGAAAAAAAATAATTATGATATCCTTGAAAGATTACATGTAAGATAAGATGCTGACATAGGACAAATACAAAATTAGATCACTTTTAATGCTCAAATCTATCACAGTATTCTTTACATTGCACTGTGACTAGCACAGCCCCCAAAAGACTTCCAAAAAGTAATTAAAACTCCAGTCTGTTCATATTAGGTCTTCAATATCAAGGTGATACATTTTGTAGCTCTAGGAGTGCTCCCTTCACCAATCCTTAATCCTGCAGAACTCCACAGAATATATCCTGCCTCATGTTTTGGAGTTTTTTTAACATTTTCAATTAAATGCAGAGTCTTTATCTAGGAGTAAAGTTACTTGGAAAATAGAAAGTTTGCTGAACAGGCAGCATTGACATGTGCAGAAAAAAACATGCAAAAAACTTCATGAATAACGTTCATAGTTTAATTAATACTTTGTAAATCATGTGTAATTATAAAGGCTGGATAAACCTCGAGCCTCGAGCGTGTTACACCTTCCATTCATGTCAGAAGGTGCCAGGGATCATCTTGTGATCAGTAGTCCAAACAGAAACACTGAAATATTGATATGAAAATTTAGAATTCATATAATGACTGTTTTCCACTGCTCTCTGCCCATCCATTCATTTAGAGAGGCTGTTGCATGTTGCAGTGCCCTGTGTTGGAATGCACATGCCAGTGTGCTTTGACCTGTGAATACAATATTTCAATGCCGTTCATTCTGGTTTTTCTGCAGAGGAGGTTTTTTGTTATTGAGGTATTTATCTGGACATCAAAATTCCGAGTTTCAGTCAGGACTGAAGTCTGCTTTGTGAACTACAGGACAGGACTTGACTGGTAAGATTTTCCTGCCTGAAAACACTACTTTAGCATGACGAAAGGAGAGCATTTCCTTGGAGATTAAACTTTAATATAAAAGGGGTAGGGTGAAGCTACCAAGTTAGTTTCTTTCCTAGGTCACCAAATGTTTTGAAGGCTATTTAAAGATATTAGCAGACACTGTCAGAGGACGATGCAACACCATCTACAGTATTGTTCCTGTGAAGCTCCTGGTGAAGTCAGGAGTACATTTAACACAGAACACTAACATCAATGTTACCAGCACTGCACGTGTCAAACTGGTGATATATTGGGCTGAAACACCCAGACACAAACAAACCAGGTTTACATGTGTATGTTCTGCTTCCTCCTCCAAGAACTGGAAAACTGCAGACTCCAGGGGAACTGACACCTAGCAGGAGGAAAGTGTTCCTGGGAGATCCCTGGAGATGTCCCACACTCGCCCAGAGGGGCAGAGAGAGGAGCCCCACAGGTTCCCAAGGGCCTGTGCCACCTCACCTTCCTCAAGAGCCTCAGCAGCAGGAGTGCCCACACACAGACCTTTGAACAAGCACAGGATAGCTGAGAACACATAATGGCTTTTCTAGGTTTAATCATAATTTTATTTTGGACTGTATGAAAACTTGATTTGAATATTCTGGTGCATTTAATCTAAACAAAAGCACTGGACAGATCTATTTGTCTGATAAATGGCCTGATGCATGTTCCTAAAATTGATAAATATACTAAGTGAGGTCCACAATAGCAGTCACTCAAGTTAGCTTGCAAAGCATGTCATGTTTTCAGAGACACAAACACTAAATTCTTATGCTAAAAACAAGTTAATGGTACCAAAAGAATGAAGCTCTCACACTTAAGCCACAGTATATCCCTCTTCATAATAACATGCAGTTATCGGCATGTCCCCGGGATTTATGACTTATGACATTTGTTTACCAACAGGTGGTTGCATATCTTGCCATTTATATTTTAAGCAACAGTAAACACAACTAAAAATAATATATATAAGACAAACAAAACAAAACTCAGTGGTGTTTTTAAAGTGTTTTTAGAGAAAAGCTGCATTTACAAGCCAGGTCTTCAAGTAGTTCTCAGCAGGCCCAGCAACACAGAAGAACACTGCAAGAGCAATAAGGATTTTTAGGGGCATTATGATAGTGTAAAGGAAACACATCTGCCCCCAAAAGTCCCTCATTTTCCCTGCGGTGAAGAGCCATGCAGGAAGTGGTGAATGCTGTGGAACATCAAGAATGAAACTATAAAGAGAAGATTTTTAAGTTAGAACAACTTTCCAACAATAATTCAGGATTTCATGATTTTCTGCTGGTCCACTGCATAGGAAAATTGTAGTTTTTCAAACCGCCTCTAACTCATTGTTCTGGATGTATAAAATGGTTCTGTCCATTCAATAAAGTGAATTCTGAGGCAGCTTCTTAGAAATACTTGGTATTGGGAAGAGAAAAACATTTTGCAAGGCCAGACAATACAGGACAATTTTGCTTCTTTCAGCTCCCAAAAGCAAAAAATAAAGCAGAATAATCATCATTAACTGTTGACTTGCATTTCTCATTTTTAAGGATACTTCAGTGACAGAGTGAACATTAGTTTATAGAAGAAAATTATACATAATAAAATCATAAAACATCTTTCATTTTAAAGAATGTAAAGATACTTTCCATCCATCTGGGCAGTTTCCCATACACACACAAAGACCACTCAGAGTAAAAATACAAAGTGGAATTCCAATCTAGTGAAGACTGAATACTCTATAAATACCCTTAGTAAAACAGGTAGTACATTTGAACTTTGAGTTATTCTTATTTAAATGGCATGCCAAATGAAAAGTTCCTATTTTAAAATAACCCAAACTGAACAGCACCTAACAGGAATGTTCTTCACAGGTTCTTGTAGCATAAGGTATAAAATATAATATTGTTGGAAAAAAGCAAAGCTCAGTTCCTCATAAATGATTTAATATGATGTTCTGTGTAATACTTTTGCTCCTTGTTTGTGATACAATATAATAAAAAATTAACCTAATTCTTTCCTCAGGCTCCAGAAATTTTAATGTGATCTCACTTGCATTTTTCATGGCTGTAGGTCCAGCAACTTCAGTGGAGACACTTGTGACTTCCACCCAGGTACCTCCTGGCAGAGATGGGTGAGGTTTGTGTGGTTCAAATAGGCCTTTGATTACAAAAGGAAGCTTTAGTACAAACAGCAGCAGCACCAAAGCAAAAATCTAGATTTTGCTAACCATAATAGACATTTTAACAGTAGCAATCTATAACAAATGGAAATGCCCCTTCAGTGTAATTACTGCATTCATTAATTTTTCCCGACACGTGGACCAGTCCTGAAACATCCTGAATGGATTTTTCTCACCCTTTCCTAAAACCCTTTATTGTGCCTTGTTGTAGATGACAGAACATGTTTGGGTTTTTTTGATGTGTGTGTGTGTTTTAATTCTTATTGTGACCTACAAAAAGAAAGAAAGGTTTTACTTAACATGTTGGTGTCTAGGTACTATTTTATATTGGAACCTGTCTGTACAGAATGATTCTAGTGTCAAACTTTCCATGTTGGCAGTTGAAAAGCCTTTTATCCTTATTACTACTCTGTTGATGTTGTAGAAAGGTCCTTAAAAAACCCCACCAGCTGAGTAGAGCGTATCCATTTACAGATTGCCTACAGAAACGTTGCCCTTGCACCAAAACCTTGTCAATAGGAATTATTGGGGTATTTCAACAACAGTCAAAACCCTCTGATTCCTTGTTTCTTTTTTCCATACCCTTTAGCAAATTCCCTACATATCTGCCTTGTTTAACTGAGGAAAGCATATAACTGATGTGCACTGTGAACTGGGCAAAGGATGCTTTCAATTCATTCATTTCACCAGAAGCTTCAGTCCCAAGCCACATGGTCTGAGGTGGATTTAGCATTTCATGTAATACAACCACTTTTCTACCACTTCTTCAACTACAGGTGCAGCTTCCAGGTGAGAGCAGTATTTTTTCCCTCATATTTTGAAGCCATTAAAAAAAAATTCCAGTTTTTTTTGATTCATAACCTATAAAATAAGATTTGTTAAGGCAAATAAAAAATGACCTTTTGAGTGATGCCTTTAAAAAACATGCCTGGACATACTGGTGTGTGTTCACATAGATTCTGTTTGCGGTGTGAGGTCCAGGTTTTACACAGGCAAACACTGCAAAAGGGAGGGAAGGATAAGGCACAATTCAAAAGTCAGCCCTTGGCTGTCTGTGTTCTTGCCCTGGAAAAGCTCTGGAAAGCTTCCTAGGAAGGGCAACTGATTTTGTAGCCTTTACTGAGGCAAGATTTTTAGTCGTTCCAGGTCATGAGTTTCCAAACTTGGGGTCGTTACCTCTCTCTCCTTTTTTCTATGGCTGGATCAGAGGGGAGTCACAAAACTTTTCTGTTGCAACACGAGGTCAGGAGATGTCAAAGGTTGAGGCCCTACTTCAGAAAAGGCAGGCCACAGCCCAATCCCCAGCCAGCCACTGGATTCTGCTGCAGATCCTCAGCTTTTCACTGCTTTCAATGAAATTTCGAAAGTAAACAGATTAGGCCACTTGATAATCCTCTGCTGACTCAGTGTGTTTGTAAGCTGGTTTTGTAAAGGTTGGCTTCAAAATGCAGAAAAGTCATACTAAAAATGTAGCTTAAAATTTATCTTAAATAGAAAGATAGCTCATAGGATTTTCAATTTTATAAATAATAAATGCAATAAATACATAATTTGGGTTGACATTTCTAAATATTTTCTCATTAATTCATGACATTTTCTATCTCAAGAAAAATTAATTTTTCTTACAAACATACCACCTACTTTTTATCTTCTGTAAATTTCTTTTTTCATATCAAATAGCAAGCAAGACTGATCCCAGGTATTTAATTATTAATGCTCTGGATGCACAGTGCACTTCAGGAGCCTCAGCTCTGAGGCCACCACCCCAAGCTGCACGCAAACCTGGGGGGAACACCAGTGGGAGGGAAAGAGATCACATTTTTATAACACAGATGTTTAGGGAATCTGTCACTGTTTTGTCTGATCATCATTAATTTAAGTAACACATACAAAAATGAACGTACATTTAAAGTTTAAAATATATGCATGATATCTGTAGTGGTAGAGAATTATCTGTTTTGCTGCACACCAGAGACAAATAGGAGCTCTTTCTGTAAGCTTCCTAATGGGAAAACATGTGAATAAATATGTTGTGTGAGGAAGGCCTACAGTGTTCTTTAACACTGCTCATTAATCATTCAAATAGTGTATTAATTCTATAGCCAGGTTATTGGGGCTGGAAGGAATGCATGGGAATTTATGTATCATCAACAGAGAATCAAACAGAACCCATTTTAAAAAATATTCTAAAAATAGCTGATTAGCAAAGTGTGCTACAAAATTACATGTTTTAATTTAAGAGCTTTAAAGTAACGGTAAGAAGCAACTGCTGCATTTCAGCAGAGCAGAGCTGATTTTTGCTGCTGTTTGGATATGTTTGTTTCTCTCCTCACAAGATCCTCACATTGATCCACTTTCTAATCACTGATTTCTGCTCTTACATTCTCAGAATCCAGCTGAAGAGACCAAAGGAAATAAACCACTCCAGATCTGACAACTTGTAAGATTGGGCAGGTCTAGAATGTATTCACAAACCACGTACGTACTATAATTCAGAAATAGAAAATTTCTACAGTTAAATTCGTAGCTTAATTGGCTGATGAAAATATAACCTTTCATAACTGCTGCCTTTGAACACCATTATTTCATGCAGAACAGGAGCAAAAAGGCATATTAGCAGCACAGTTCTGACCTAAGCTCCTCCAAATCAGATTTTGGTCTTAAACAAGTGAGGAATTTGTTGCACTGAGGTTTGGATGTGTCCTATTTCACTTGTTTTGCTATAAAATGTAAAATGTACCTTGAACCTTCGTAATTCATTCTGATATCCATCTGCACAATATAAACATATTTAGATATATACTCACATGTGCTTTAACAGTGTATCACTGTGTGAGTTCAGCTGAATTCCCAGGCCTTTTTGAAATATTCCAATTGATTCAGCCTGAGTAGGTCAGCACTTAAATTAATCTGACTGCAATGACAGTGTGACCACAATGTGAATGTCTAGATGTTTAATGTGTAACTTAAGCAGGTGATTAGCTGGCATAAAATGTCCAAGCTATGACAGACAGGTTTCCACCAGCTGAGAGGATGCTCCTGTATGTATTTTGTGTGCATTTGCAGTGTATAAAGTATATTGTGTGAGTGTCACGTGTTTCATTCAGTGTTCAGGACCCGTGCAGGACATTTGGAACCACAGAAAGTTCACTCTGTCTACTGTCATTGTTCAACTCTTACTAGAATCCCATGAGGAAGGTACAGCTATAAAATTTTTAAGTAAAAATAATGATTAAATTATTTAGGATATGATACAAAAATGTAAACAATCACATGAACTTAAGCAGCTCTACCAAGCTCAGCTTTGCAATGCCTTACTCACAAAAATATATTCTGCAACTTCTACCAGTACAAGAATCAGGATCCTTAAATTGATTCACAGATACAGGCTGTACACATGTAGACACACAAACACACACATAAAGAAACACCTACTTGAAGAGGTACATTAAAACTGAATACTTAGTGAGCAAAAAAAAAAAAAACCTGCTTATATGATTTTTTTAAGCTTTAAACTGCCTTTCTTTTCTAGGGATTTCCTTTTCTCCCAATTCACCTATATTGAGTGACCCCTCTTTGAAAGACAGCTTTTTCTTCAGCTTCTGCTGGCTTTTTGAAAGGAAAACACCACCAACAGCTAGAAAACTTTTAACTTTCGGAATGATAATATTTTCTATCCACTTTTTATTGCTAAAGCCAACATTAAGGCTAGAACATGATTATTTATTTAAAGTGCATCGCAGCCTTTTACTAAGTGCAGCAGTAGTTTACTAAAGTTTAATGTCCAGTGTAAGAGCCATAATGTGCTGTTTTCTTTTGCAGAACAAAGTGACCACCAAAAGCGGGACTTTGTGGGCCAGTTGGATAAAACATAAGCTCATCTCGCCCCCAAAACCCCGACTCTGGAACCACAACCTTCCAAGATTCAATTTGTAAGTAAAGTATCTTTGTCAGATATGCCCAATCAACTGAGTCGCTGCTTATAGAGTGGATAATTTTCACACTAGTAAAAAGAGAATGTTGTAGCCAAGTCACAATATACTCTCCTTCATTTTCTGGACAGCAGGAATTGCTAAGAGATACTATTTGCTTTTATTCATATTTTATGATTGATTTATCAAGCAGGTAAGTGTCTTCTCTAAGTGTCTGTAAAACAACACAGAACTCCCCGGACCAAGTTATTTATTGGACCCAGAGTAAAACTAAAACTACCTATTAAGTTTTCTTCTCAAAGTGGGTAACAACTCATTGTGTATCTGTTCTACTGTATTTCAGACTGAAGATGACACACTATAGTCTGTCAATATTCTAAATTTGTTATTTGTATGATAAACTAGAAAATATTTTCAATTTACTTGGAACAGGTCTCTTTCCACTAACAATGATACTTTCAAATATTCAGCTGTGTGTCTACATCTTACTGCCCTCAATACTATGTTCCTTAAGAACCTAAAGATAAGAGGAAACGTAGAGATTCATGGATAAAAGGGACGTACTTTCAAAATCCTCGCTTTATAATTCCAACAAAACATCTAAATAAAATCCAAGTTTAAAAGCGTTACAGTTCACACTTGAATGGCTGAAATAGGTAAGTGCTGTCAGATACTTTACAAGAAACTAATTACTGTGCTTGAAAAGCCACTATTGCACTCATCCCGCTTTCAATAACCAAAACACAGAGCCGAAGAATGCTGTCCTAGCTGAACTGCTGCATAATCAGGAAAATACATCTTGACAGGAAAACGCAGAGAAGTTGATGGAAATTCTGTCTCAGTAGAAATGTTTGAATAATTCCTCTTTCTACAGGCCATACATTTTAACCGACTGATCTCTGGCTCTGCGGATCTGGGTTTTTCTGGCCATCATTTCACACGAGCTGCCCACCCGGGACCGACCCCTCTCCCGCACTCGCGCAGCCGGAGCTCTCGGGGCAGGGCGAAAGTCNGCAGCTCTCCGGTCCTCGCTCCGAGCCGGCTCCTTCCGTTGGCAAAATCCTGACTCATTACATAAAAAGATCACCCTGCCAGGCGCCCTGAAACATTTCTTCATCACGGTCACGCCACAAGCTAAACAAGAGGCCACATCAAGGGGAGGGGGAGAGGGGGAAGCGGAGGGAAAAAAAAAATCCATAGGGTTTTTTTTTTCCTTAAGATCCTCTTCCTTAATAAAGGGAGAGGGGAGGAAAAAAAAAAGCAACAAACAAAAAACCCCAACAAAGTGCAGGGGAAAAGGAAAAAAAAGAGCAGCCACCAGGAAAAAAACTAGAGAAGATTCACTCATTGTTGCCACAAAGACACCTCTCCCCACTCGCTCTCCATGCTCATTCCTCCAACAGTGCTACAAAGACGTGCAGGCTGCGCCGGGAGTTGGGAGCCCGAGCCGCCAGCTCCTCAACTCCGCGGGGGCCGTGCCAGGTGAGCCGGGGCGCAGAGCCCTCCGAGGGGAGGTGTGGTGAGTCCAAGACCGTCCGAAAATTCTTTTTTTTTCCTAGAAACTACCACCAAATATAGTAACAGGGAAGGGGTATTCCTAGAAATTCGGGAGACGTCAGAAAGGGAAGATTTGTGACATTCAGCTTCACTTCCTGCAGAGGGCTCCCAGCACAGGGAAAAAAAAAAAAGGCAATAAAGTGCTTTTCATGCTTCTCTGATCACATAATTGTTAAAAAAACCAGACTGGTAAAACACTTAACTCACATTTCTCCGATACGATCTAGGAGTTTCGTATGGGAAGAAAGCTAATCAGTAACCCCCTCTCCTCATTTTCTGCCAATGTTTATAGATGTCTATCTCCTGTATTTATTTTCCCCACGTCCTCGTATCAGACCTATGCACACAGCAAATAAAAGCAATACGCATATGAGTGAAAAATGGGGCAAATGATAAACCTCCCACGGATCACAGGAACACTAATGAGTGTTTGTGTGTTATTTTAAACAGGCTTTGCCGTTTGCATCTTTCATGCTACACTGATGTGAATAATTCATGTCCCTACTGTAGATGTGCAATATTGTTACTCGCATGAATGGGAATTTGTAGGTTGGCTTTTATTTAAGGGCCCCAATGCTGAGAACTGCCGAGCACTGTCAGTCCCCATGGACTTAATGGTATCTTAGGCTGTTAATTAATTCAGCTCTGCAATTCGCAGGATCGGGCCCTGACTGACAAACACAGCCCTGAACACTGTCAGGAACTGCCATTATTCCTTATGTGTCTCCTAAATCTGTGTGTTTGCTTTGTGCTTGTATCTGAAACCCAATTCTTCTTGAGTGATTTAAAAAAAACCCCAAAACCACACTATCTTGGTATGTTTCATATGAAGCAGAATTGAATGTCTGCAAAACAGAGATGGATGAAGATGTTATTATGTGCTATTAATGATATAAAGATGTGAATTCATTTGTAACAAAGCATTATTTATGCAGGAATAGCAAAGGTTGTTTGAAACCAACAAAGGCAGCTTTTGGGGGAAGGTAATAGATTTCAATGTTTGCAACTCTTGCAGGTTAATTGAATTTCTGTAATTAAATTCCCCTCAGCCACATGAAATCCTTGGGTTTGCTCTTTAAATTTCATTAGGACTTGAAGAGTCTTCTCTGCCCCCAAATCAAACGCAATAAAAACACTGGAGTCCAGCTTTGCTTCAGTGTTTTATGAACACTCACATTTAATCAAAACTTAGTTACAGACACCTTTTCCGTCTGCAGTTTTGGAGGGGAATTAGCAGAGTTCACCTGACAATCCTGAGTGTGCTTTGACTCCTAAATATGTTCTACTGCCGTGCTCAGTAAACAGTTGTGTCAAAATACAGACCCAGCTTTGAGACAGGTGCACCCACAGTGTTTGTTAGCAATAATGCCTGGTTAGAAATAGATTTACTTGGAGTAATCTCTTGGAATTCAAAACAGCTCTAGTTAATTGCAGAAAGGCCTTTTTAATCTGGCTGGGTTGCATATGGCACACTGCTCCACTCTGCCTGTCACTCTCACTTCCTGAGTGAAAAAGTGAATGGCATCAAGTTCAGGATCTCTTAATCATTAAAAGAAATGGATGTGCTGTCCTCTGTTGGTCATAGTGGATGTCACATGTAAAATTCAATTAAAAGCAAGGTGCTCTGTTAAAACAACAAAATATGAAACTAAATTAAATTTGCTTCACCGTCTGCTTTCACCAATAAGACTGCACAGTGTAAGGGATTTTTTTTTTAAATGATGCAATGACAGAAGCTGGATTACGGAGAGGACTCATTTCACATGACTCTAGTAGAGCTTCTGCCCTGGGATTCATCCTGCTGCTGCTTTGCTGCCGTGCCCGGTGCCACAGGGAGCCGCGGGCTCCCTCGGTGCCAGGGCTGGAGACGAAAGGCGAGAGGAAATTTCTGGCTCACATTTCACAGCCCCGCGTGTGCCTGCTGGGATGTGTGTGCTCACTCCTGTCGCAGCTCTGCAGCTCCTCGGGGCCCCACGGCCGTGGCAGCCCGGCCTTCGCTGGCTGTGCCCAAAGCAAATTCCCACTTTTTACACCCCTCCTGGTGTCCTCCTGGGAGCCGGGATGTGCGGGAATGCTCTGCGCCCTGTTGGTGGGCAGTGCTGTGGGGCCTCTGGGTCCGCATTTCAAGAAGAATATGTAGCAACTGGAGATCGTTGCAAGGGTGATTAGAGGTGTAGAAAACCTGACCTAAGGAGAGATTTTAAAATCTGAGCATTGTGTTGTCTAGAAAGGAAAAAGCTGAAGGCAAAACTTTAGGTTTAACGTCATGTAAATTAATCTGTTGTGTGATACATCAACAATTTCTACCTCTAACTGCTATAGGAGTTGCAATTTCTTGGCTGCACTAGTTTCTCTTTGGCTGTGAGTTCACAGGTAGTTTTCAAATTACAAAATTAACACGTCTTAAAATGTTACTCAGCAACATTGTTTTGAGGCTAATAGTTCAGGTGTGTTATTCAGCAAAAGATAAGTCCTGTCTGCAGACTATGGAAAGCAGGCTCCGTGTTACCTGATTTCTGTGTGCCATCCAACACAGACTCCCAGGCCTCAGACTGATGTTTAGAAGGTGAGACACAGCCACAGCTCTCACACATACCTGGCTTAGTCCTGTAAATATACCTATTTCTAAAAAACCAACAAGAATTTCTGAAAGCTTTATTCATCACGGACAGGGTGGCTCCTCTCCACCACCATGCCTGTGAGGTTCCCTGAGGTTGCAGTTTTGTCCTTGTGTCTGTTTTCTGCATTTGGTTTTTAAAAACCTCTTATGAAAGCAGTTTCAGGGACGTGTCTGTTCCTCACTGTCCTTTGTATTCACAAGTAAAAATATCTAAGCAAACTGAAATCTGTTTAGAACGTTTTGGGTTGTAGTCTTGAATGTGCTCTGTGCTGCAACTGTCACTGTGCAAAATCAATAATTTACATCTTTCTTCTCTGTAGGGAGGTTGGGCAGTGTCATAATGAATTCATACTAGAAATTTCAAGTTTAAAATGAGCTGGAAGGTAAGCACTGTGATTTCCTCTCTCAACGTTATGTCAAATTTGCTAAAGAGCAGTTATGGAGACTTGTGAATATTGACAGTAAATTAAGTGCAAAAATTGTAATTTTTAATTACACTTAAGTAACTCTGATGGATAATCTCTCTAATACTTAAGGGGGGGAGGGCAAAAAATGTGCTTTACGTAGAATTAGGTTTGGCGTGAGACAGCGGGACAGGTTGCCCAGAGATGGATGCCTAATCCCTGGAAGTGCTGAAGGAGAGGCTGGATGAGGCTCTGAGCAGCCTGGCCTGGTGGAAAGTGTTCCTGCAGGAGTGAGATTGTCTTTAAGGTCCTTTCCAACCCAAACCATTAGTTGATTCTAGAACTGGCTACAGCTCTTCTTTAAACCAAAATACAGCTTGAATGACGATTTTGACTTACCAACAGAATTTACATATGTAATTTAAAAAAGATTTTCCACAATGCAGTGTCAATAGTTAGTGACAGTTATTTCTGATCATTTAACAATTGTACAGTGTTGATGATTGACAACAGTGGTGCAGAATACGAGAGGAAGATTTATTCAGAAGAAAACAAAGCTGTGGACACAGGGACCAATGAAATTTCAAAAGGTAAGTAAATATCCAACACAAATCAATAAAGATTTCCTTCAGTTAGTAATGCTGTCATTACATCGTTAGGGTGGGTTTAAGTGCTGTCAGCCCTTGACTGTGTGTCGGGGTTTGGTGTGTGGTCCCATTGGTGTTGCCAGGTTTGTCCTCTCGGCTGCTGGAGCAGGTGTGTGTGAAGGACCCAGGGTTTGCTTCTGCCTGGAGGAGGTGGAGTGGAACCGACCTGCCCTTGCCTTACCCGGTTTTAGTGTCACTGCGAGTTTTTCTGGTAAAAAAAAAAAAATAAAGAAAATGTAGAGCGAACACTAACCAGATTGCAAATAATCCTTCTAAGTGGTTAGTGATACAGATGAAGAAACCTCGTGGTTTACTAATCAGAAGACAGAACCAAATTAATAAATAATGAATTACATGGCTGCAGAGTGGGGGTGGAAAATACACGTATCCTGGAATTACAGGACTATCTTGGAAGCTACATTCAAACCTGTTTTGTACGTTTGCTTCCTCAGGCCGAGCTGAGGGTCTGTTGACAACAGGATTAGGCCCCAAGAAGAAACGAAGACACGTGTTCGTGCAGCCTCAGTCCCGCGGGAGGCGGGAGGGGCAGAGCATCCACCGCCGCCTTTGTTGGGGCCGCGGGAGCCGCAGCCGCCGGTGTCAGACCCTGCGCAGGGCGTGGGACCCTCGGCGGGCCGGGGGCGCTCCCGGGGCCGGACCCT
>WEKX01023951.1:979-13104 GCA_013390025.1 Pitta sordida | reverse complement strand
TGGGCTGGCAGGGGGGGGGACCCTGGGCTGAGCAGGGCAGGCGTGTTAAGAAAACCCTGAGCAAGCGGAACGAACAAAAGCAAACATCCCCTAACGGGAGAGCAGGGCCAGGGGATTATTTCTGCTGTGGGGTTTTTTTCCCCTATTTTATCCCAAATTACATCACTCATCCCCCTCTGCCTCGCAGGGATTTGCCAGCTAATGCTTCCCCACGCTCAGGGATGTTCGGATGCATCACTCAGGCAAACCCCACTCCAAACACCGGGAAAAATTCCCATAAAATTCCCAAAAAATGACAACTCCCGACTCTTTCAGGCTTTTTCTCCCCTTTGCACTCTTTTTTTTTTCAAAGCACGAGGGCACATTCCAGCTCTGTCACCAAGTGCTTTTATCCAAAAGCACCTCCTCTCCTATTCATATGTCTGGAGGCACCGAGACATCACAGTTTTCCTCAAACCCTTCCCGAAATGGAGCGTCTGCCCAGCCCACGGGTGGCTGTGCCCCCGCACTGCACACCCCGATCCTCAGCTCCCAACACGAGATTTCAGAGCCTCAAACTTGGCTGCACTTTCCAACGGGAGGAAAAGCACAAATCTGTCAATTTTTTTTCCCCAGGAAGGAAAATAAAATAAATTTCAAAATAAAACAGTGTCACAGACTAAGTGCCAAGAGATTTAAAAGAAAAATAATTAAAAAGCCCAAGTGTTTCTTCCCAAGATCTGCTGAAGAGGGATATTCTGGGAGGCAGAAATTTATTCTTGGGGTTCCTTTTTTACTTTTTTTTTTTGGTCTGAGAAAGCAGAGCACAGTGATTCAGGCTGGCAGAGCCCTGTTTCCCGAGGAAAAAGTGGTTCCTTCACCCCCAACAAACTGTTCCCAGCTGCTAAAAACATCAGGGGGGATGCACCTTCCTCCTCCTCCTCCTCCCAAATCCCCCTGGTGCAGTTTCCCCAGCGCTCCATCAGCCCGTGGCTGGATCCTTGGCCACCCACGAGATGATGCCCAGGCTCCAGAAGTTTAAAATGCAATTACAGAGTAGGTTTTCGAGCTGGCAAAGGCACAGCTGGCCGAGCTCATCCATCTCCCTCCCTGGACAGGTTTATTGCTCTGGTTTTTCCCAGCACGAGCCTTTCCCTCCCATCCACAGCACAGAACGAAGGCAGCTCCACTGGCCACTCCATCTCCCCGACTAATTTGTCCATGATTTGTACACGCAGGGAAAAAAAATGAAGGGTTTCACAGAGCCCTGGTTTCCACGAGCTGTGGGATGCTCCTGGCACCATCTCTCCCCATCCCAGGACAGGGCTGGGGAGAAGTGTGACCTCCAGCAGCCACATCACAAGATTAAGGGCATAAAAAACAACCCCCATGGCAATTAAATGCCACCAGCCCAGCTCCAGAGTGGGAGGAAACTTAGTGCTGTGGGAGACTGGGGGGTCAATTCCCTCCAGGGAGGCAGTGGTGCTGTTCAAGAGTTGGACTCCATGATCCTTGTGGGTCCCTTCCAACTCAGAATATTCTCTGTGTGCGAATCTGTGTGAAACCCAGAGAAACTTGCAAAAAAATTAAGGTTTCATCAAAATGTTTTCAAGGGAGGCCGAAACCCCAAATGCCTGTCTGCAGGAGGGTTTTCTCCACTCTGAGGGCTGAGGGCAGGCTCTGGGGGAGGTGGGTGACACTGGTGTGGCTATGGATACCCCCTCAAAGTCCCCAGGAGGTGACAAGGAGCCCCCAGTTCCCTGGGCTGGCTCCAGGCCAGGGTGACAGCGGCTCAGGGTGGGGAAGGGAAGGCAGGGAGCTGGGGAGGTGTGATCCGGCTAAAAGTACTGTGGGGAGCCGGAGGGGGGGTCTGCTCACGGGCTGGGATGTGCCCAAAACTAAAGCCTGACCACCCCAAAGCTGCCCAAATCCCACCAAGCCCAGGGCTTGTCCCATGGGTGACCCTGTGCCAAGGATGAGATGAATCCCGTTAAACGTCCTGGAGAAACCCCCACGGCGGGTCCAGGCAGAGGGGAGCAGAGCGAGGAGTGCCAGCACGGGGGTTAAACACCAGATGGACCAAAGTTTTCTTATAAAAGACGGAAAAAAATAGGTTGGTTGAGGGATTTGCCATGGAGATGGGGATGAGCGCTGCTCAGCCTCCTCCCTGGGCACTGCTGCCACCTCCATGGATCCACTGCTTAGCCAAGGAGAAGGGAGCAGAGGGACAAGCACTAACACGGGGGATAAACACCAGATGAAGCAAAATTATTTTAAAAGAAATCAAAAAAAGGTGACTTGAGGGGTTTGCCAGGGACTGGGGCTGCTCAGCATCCCTCCAGGTACCACTGCAGCGGGCAGAGGGGAGCAGAGGTGTGAGGGTTAAAAGCCAGATGGACCAAATTTTCTTTAAAAAGAAAGAAAAAGAGCTGGCTTAATGGATTCAGCAGGGAGAAGGGGACTGCTGCCACTCAGCATCCCTTGGGAACCGCTGCCACCCCCTCGGCAGGGCTGGAGAGGAGGGAAGCGAGGGATTCACAAAGAAGGAGGAAAAGAAAGCCCGAAACAGCCAAGTACAAAGGACAGAATCTCATTAATTCTCCGCGGCCACCGAGGAACGTGGCCGCCTGCCCAGAGCCCACCCCGAGCTCTTTCATCCCCCGAGCCTGCGCTCCTCGTGCTTCAAAGTTAATTACACACTTAAACCTTTTGTGTTTAACCTCCTGCACCGGGGACACGCTCCACGGGCTTCTCCTTTCTTCCGTGGAGCAGCCCTGAGAAAGCTCCTGTGCCAAAGGGCAGCCTGGCACCACCCGGGATGGGATCACAGCCCGGCTCCATCCCGGATGGGAATGTGTGTTCTACACCCAAGGTGCCACCACTCACACCCTTCAGGGCATCATCTCCTGGGGATGTTACACCAGTAACACACCAAAAAGGGGCAGGTTTTATTTTAAAAAAAATCGGGGTTCACGCAAACTTTAGCTGGCAGCCTCCCCAGAACTAGGGAATAGGGTGGGCACCCTGAACTTTTCCTGATGGGAGAAAGCCCGTTTTGCTCCCAGCTCAGCTTAGCCAGGGCTGGATTAGCCCCACGGTCACCCCTGGGGTGCAGCATCTCGGGGGAACAAGCCCCGGGAACACATGGCACAGGTGCCAGCCAGGGGAGCCAACACCAGCCACCTTTCGGAATCAAGATGCATTTTTATCCCTGATCTTTTCCAGCAGCTCCTGTCCCCCATTCCAGGCAATTACCAAGAGGAAATTGGGAGGATTCAGGTCCCCACAGGACACACCACACATCACCAGAGCAAACACTCCCAGGGCAAAACTGGGCTGTGACCAGTTATCCACCCACACCAAGATGTGGCAGGGGTGAGCAGAGCTCCTCTGCCACCCAAATCCAGGGATTTCACCACTTTTAGGGAGCAGGGATGGAGCAGGAGGCACACAGCCTCAGACTGTCACACCCAAAGATCTCTCCTCTCAAACCCACCCGAGGAAGATGCTTCTGCTGCACCAAAGGATGAAGCTCCTCACACGAAATAAATGAAGTAAATGGTTCATGTGCTGCTGCAAGTGGGAAACTGAGGGTGATTTGGTGAAGTGCCGTAACACCAGGATGCCACCATCCCCCAGGAGCCAGGGTTTTCTGGGATCTCAGTTCCCGTGGATGCTGGTGAGGTGCCATCCCTCCTCCAGCACCCCCTGGAGCAGAGCCAGCCTCCCACCCCTCACATCCCAGCTGCTATTTAAAGGTGATTTCCTTGGCACACTCCCACGGGAATGTGTCCTGGGAAGGAAACACTGGGAGCTGCTTTCCAGACACGTGGGACAGGGAACACGTCCTGCAATCCATCTAAAATTAGGATCTTACCCAGCGAGATCCCACTCGAGGTCATGGGATACAGGATCAGAAACCCCATTTCCATCAGGCGGGGCAATGATGCCACAGGGGGCTGGGAATCCTTTGGCACCGAGGAATCCAGCGGGGAGAGAAAACCCAGACAGCGGCATCCCAGCACCTCACACTGACAGGGCATCCCAACAGCTCCAAGGCCAAGCCCAAACTTCCCAGGATTTCAGCCTCAGCAGTGGCAAAACCTCTTCCAGCCCAAGCAAAGAGGAGCTGAACCCTCCTGAGCTGCTTTTTGCACACCCCCAGGGCACAGGCACAGCAGGGACCTCACAGGGGTTTTGTGCACTACACCAGAGATGAGGATAAACCCCCTCCCTGCTCCTTGTCCCCCACTTCTGCCAAATAGAAACATTTAAAAAAATAAAAATGAATGATTTCTCAGCCCCAGCAAAAGCTGCTTAGAACAACACGGAAAGCAGCCCCATTAAAACTCTCACCAGCAAGTTTGTTTTGGTGCTCCAAATCATTTTAAATATTGTATTTAATAGAAAAATAATTTGTTCAGCTGTAAGAAACATCAATTTGCAACTCGAAGCCTTGTGTATTAGCCAGAGAAGTTAATGTGTAAACATTAGCAGCTCCAGGAAGGCGTGGGGTTTGGCCACTGCAATTCCAGGGAGAGAGCAGCCAGATATTAAGACAGAGGATTTGCATAATAAGTCACTTATGCCTGATAACCTCAGTGTTTGGAAAGCTCAGGACTAGGAGAACAATATCCATCTGCCAGCAACTACAGAAGACATAAATCTCCTTTTTGCTTTTTTTTTTCCTCCCTCACTAAAGACTCTTTACGGTTTTTACCTGCAGCTCCCTGTGGAGGTGTCACAGCTCCCAGTGCCAGCAGCCTGCAAGAACCCCCAGGGATGGGGAGATCTGGGAGATCTGGATTCACTGCAGGCATTTCAGAGTCAAGACAAACTCCAAGGCTTTGGAATGCCACAGGGATGGCTCTTACCTGGGCAAGGCCCAGGTGTGCCACACGTCACTTTATGGTGAAGGTGAATTTAAAAGCAAAGCGGGGAGAATTAATCTCGTGAGATTCCTTCCCTGGGGCAAATCCAGGTGCCCAAAGCAGCTCCGGAGGGATCAGCGCCGCGGGGACAGAGATGCTGCATCACCCCAGTGCAGATCCCACCAGGAATCCCTCCCTGGAATGCACCTCCCTGGCTGTCCTGGAGCACTGAGGGGGCACAAGGCAGGAGGTTTTAATCCCAAGGCAGGAGGGGATGTGGGAATTTCACAGCCCATCCAAGGGCTGCTCCTGGATCCTGCCCATGCTGTTCCTGCCTCTCGCTCTGTTACAAAAACACCCTCAAGCTCCACACCCAGGATGCCCACTAACCCACAACACAAGTGCTTTAATAATGAACCATCACTTAATTAACGTCATCAGGGCTGCCTCTTCCACTCCACGAGAAGGAAAACAAGGCAGGCCCTTGGGAAGCTCCATCCTGCCATTATGGATCTCTGGCTGTGCAGTTACAGGCCACGGAGCTGTGTGACACCTTCAGGGGAAAAATGGTAAAAAAATTAAAATAGACTGGGAAAAGGGAGGGAAAGAGCTCATTTTTCCCTTTGTCTCCTTTATTATCAGATCCCCACATCCTTGCTGAGGACTATCCACCTCACACGCCCATGGACCCAGGGAGAGCAGGACCGTGAGCCCCGAGGGTGACACAGCCCCGAGGGTGACACAGCCCCGAGGGTGACACGCTGCTTCCAGGAAATGCCTGAGGACATGGAGCTGCTCCTTGGCACGAACTCAGGCAGGAAAAGCAGCTGCCCCAGGATGCAGCAGCAGCAGCACCGCAGCCCTGCAGGGCTCCAGCTGCAGAAATCATGGGAAAGGCCAAGTTTTCCAAACCAACCCCATTTTTCAGGGGATAAAGACGGGGAGAACCCTCAGTCTTCTCTTCCTCCTTCTGCCCTCGGAGTCCCACGTCCCCACAGTGATGAATGTGGGAGCTGGGGGCAAATCCTCCACTGATGGATCGTGTGCCAGAGCTGGGAGAGCCTCGGGAGGCAGCTCCGAGGGTAATTTATGGCCTTTCAGGGCAGAGAAAGGAGCCACTCGTGCTGTCGAAGAGCCCTTGCCCAGCCAAACCAGCCCTGGGGCCACACAACCCCCACCGTGTCCAGCCCTGGCAGGAATAAGTGTGGGAGGAAAAGGAACACATCCAAAATCCAGGTTGACATTCTCCTCTGCCTTCTGTGGCACCAGAAACGGCTGGAAAAGCACCTTGGGCAGGCTGGGCACCGAGGCTGGAAGGTGCCAACGTGGCTGAAATGGGCACATCAATCACTTCTGTGCCTGGCTGCCAGGGCTGGGGGCTGAGCTGGGCACTCGCTCTGGATGGGGGGAACTGGATCTGCTGGGAGATCAAACTGGCAGGAGGGGAATAAACAGGAGCCCTGTGCCCAGTGGGTCTGGCACTGCCTCACCCCCAGCACGGGCATCTCCCACCCCTCATCCCACAGCCACAGGGAGGGGGGGGGCTGAGCTGCAGCATCCTCAACCCATTCCAGCAAAATCTCTGGGATTACACTAACTATGCAGGAATAAATGAAGAGAAGAGACCCTGCAGTGCCAGCAGCACACGCAGCACCTCGTAACCCCAGTGCACAGCACCTGGCACCCCCTCCCTGCCCACATCCTGCCCCAGACACAGCCCAGCTCCCGCTGCCAACCACCTGCAGCCACCAGACCCAGCCATTCCATCGGAAGGAAGGGCAGGAGACAGTCCTTAGCACGGAGAAATGCTGTTCAGAGCCAGGCACGGTGAGCAGCAGCTCCCCAGACAGGAGCCTGGGTGAGAGACTAAATAAAAAGTTCAGCTCATATAAAGAGAAATAGCCCAACGTGGAGATGTGCTGCTTTAGTTTAATATTGTTATAATCCAGGGAAAGCAGGCTGGTTGCTGGCTGCAGAAAATCAATGGGATATTATCACTCGGCAGACAGATGAAAATAGAGTAAAAATAAGTAGAAATAATAACAGAAATAAGAGAGTCCTTGAGAAGGGATCCAGAAGGGCAGTGGCTGGACCTGCAACACATCCCTGTCCCTGAGGGGCTTCAAAGGTCACCCCCAAATTGCTCCTTCCACAAGAACACACTGGAAAGCTCTGCCACCCACCTCCACCTGGTACCCCATGGCCACCAAAGGCACAGAACCAGCTGTCCCAGCAGGGACTTCGACGTGCCAGGGGATGACCAGGGATCACCCACCTCCGTGAATTCAATCAGCCAAGCTGCAGCACCCAGCAAATAAGGAAAGAGCATTTATGCTGCTGATTCCACAGGGCACCAACGTGCTGCTGAGGGGCAGGGATGAGGAGCTTGGCATGACCCAGGACCTGGCACTGGAGGGTGTGTGGGGCTGCCCAGCACTGTGACAGGTCCCTGTCCCCTCATCCTGAGCTCTGAGCATCTCCCACCTCCACATCCCGGCCACAATCCTGATTAACTTAACAATGCCAGGAAAGGGGGGATCCACATGGAGGGCCAGGAAGCCAAAGCAGTGTCTTGGCTTATTTTGGAGTGCCCAGCCCCTGTGAGGGGGCACTGGGGCAGAGCCCAGCACCAGCACAGCCCTAGGGAAGGATGGATCCTCAGGGAAGGATGGACCCTCTGTCAGCCCCGTGGTGCCAAGGAGAGCTGCAGCCACACCTGCACCCTGGCACAGGCGATTTGCCAGTATTTTTCAAGGGAAATAAAAAAAAACCAAAAAGCAAAGCAATAAACGTATCGTGTGACAAAAATACTCAGGCGGCAGCTCTGATGCAACACACCTCCACCCCCCAGCTGCAGTGCAATGCTCTGCTCCCCACTGCACCCCTGGCAGGGATGGGGGGCTTGTCCCACCGTCCAGGGCTCACCCTTGGGTGGGCAGAGGGGTCCCCAGACAGGGGGAGCACGGCAGGCATGTCCCTGCTCCCCCCCAGCAGCAATGGGGCTGCCCAGAGCCACCCACCCACCAGACCCACTGTGCCAAAGAGGTGCCAAACACCCACCAATCCTCACCCAGATGCTGCCTCCACAACATCTGGAGCATCTGGGAGGCAGGAAAGTCAGGAAATGACAAATTTATGGCCCGGGACAGTCAGGAGGCTCCTTCGAGCTGTGAATGTGTCCCACACGCTGTGGGGTCACACAACAGGACCTCACAGCCCCACTGAACCTCAAACTTCCCAGAGACAGAAAACAGGGCCAGCCCCATCTGGCTCACCACAACCCATGCCTGGACTCACCCTCCAGGTGGGAAAAACAGGGGTGCAAGGCCTGAGCCCCTTAAACCCGTAGAAAACCCGTGGGTATGTCTGTCCCCCCCACCCACCCCGTGCCCAGGCTGCAAAGCAGGGCTGCGACACCCAGGCAGGACCTGGAGCAGCACGGGAACAACGAGGGAATGAACTGCAACCAACAACCACCCCCAGGCAGGAAGAACACTCCTGAGCCAAGAATAATAAATAAAACAAGAGCCCAAAGGGCAGCAGAGGTGTGACACCCACCCCCAAGTGCTGGCAGTGGGGAGAGGGCAGGGACTCTCCTGCCTTTGCCTTCCAGCAGCTGGAACTGGGCTGGACTTTGGCTTTTGATGTGGGCAAAGGGTGTAAAAGCTGCTGCTCCCGGAGCCAGGAAAGCAAACAACTCAGGGAACACCCAGGAAAGTCCCTCCAGCACCTGCCAGCTCCACATCCCTCCTCTTCCTGCCCAGAGATGTCCTTCACCCAGCAGGAAAAGCAGGTCCTGTGTCCCCAGGACCCCTCCAGCCCGGGAGCCACAGGCTGGTACCCCCTGCCTCCATCCCATCACCCACCCACATCCAGCCCAGCCCAGGGAAAAGCAGCAGCAGCTCTGCCAGGCCACCTGCAGCGGAAAGGAAAAGCTCCATCTCCAGGACTTCTTTATTTTAAGGCTGCCAACGAGCAGGCAATTAGCTCCGGGGGATTAATTGTTGGGAATCCTCCTTGTCCAGAGGGAAAAAAGCCTCAGCCCAAGGTGGGGGTCTCCAGGCTGGAATGGGAGAGTGGGATCCATGGAAAGCTGCAAAGCAAATCCCGAGCTGCCGCGGGCGAGAAGAGGTTTGGGAATCTTGACATTTAATCATGCAGTAACTAAAGGTTCCCAGACATGTCTAATAAGACAATTATAGTGCATGTTAATAATAGATTATTAAAAAGCTTATTTATGGAGGTTTAAGCAGGCAGATGGCAGGGCCATGTCGATAAGGCTCTCCAGAGCCTGTGCTACCTCCCAGCTCCCGGGGATGCAGCAGGGATTTGCCTTCCCCTGCCTCCAACCCCTCGTGCTTAACCCTCCCACAGCTGCCAAAAGCAAAGCAGCAAATCCCCGGAGAAGGGCTGCACCAGGAGAGGGTTTTTCTGGGGTGCTCAGGGCTCTCAGCCACTCTGCAGAGCAAGGATGGGGTGAGGAAATGATAGAGAAGCTCCATCCCGGGGGGCAGTCAGGGGAAAAACCAACATCGACAGGGAGGTTGCCATGGCCAGGACACGGGTTAAAACCATCAAAAAACATCTGCCTTGGTCTTCCAGGAGGTGTCCCTGCTCCCCCAGGGCTCTGATCCTGCCGGGCTTGGGTCTGGGAAAGCTCCCAGAGAAGCTGGAATAGGGATGGTCTGTCTCAGTTGGGATAACAAAGGGAAAAATGTGCAGTGCGGGCCAGGAGGTGACTCACCAGCAGCCCTCATCCCGAGGCCAGGGCAGGTCCAGGCAACCCGGGGGAAAAACATGAAACGGGAGTTTTGAAACAAGAAGAAAAGGGTCAAAATGAAACAAAAACAACAGCAAGTCTCGATGGAAGGGGAGAAAAACAGGCACTGCCAACCTCCACCACGGAGCTGCAGATAAGGAGCCAGAGGGACAGGTCCATCCAGGAGCATCAGCATCACTGGGAACATCCCTAAATTCTGCTTCCCCCTCACGGATGGTGAAAATCCACCACACTCCAGTGGGTGCAGAGAGGACGCTGGAGAGCCAAGGGCTGGGGAGCCAGGAACCCTCTGCCCTGGGCACACTTGGGCACGTCAACAGGATTTTCCGGAGCATCCCGATTCAGGAGCCTGAGGGGTGTTTGCACTGTCTGGGCATTAAAAACACACAGGAAGGAGCAAACAAGGGAAGGAACCTCTTTCCTGGCATGGTACAACAGGCTGGAGATAAAAAAAAAATAAAAATCCAAGCCTGAAACAAGCTGACAAGGAAAATGTAACATTCTCGCACATGAAGAAGGAGTGGGGAGGGAAAAAACCGCCTTGGCATGGGAGAGCTCATGGACGGCCAGGTGGAGGGAAACAAACAGTGGGAAAAGCGCTGGGAAGAGCAGGACCTGAGCACCCGGATCCTGTCCCTGTCCCCCGGCAGCAGCCGGGGACATCCCGCCGCTGACCCTCCTCCAGAGGCACAGACATCCCCATCCCACCACCCCCCGGCACCGTTAACGGCCCAGGGACACTGGGGGGTCTGTCCTGTCCCCAACCCCAATCCCAGCCCTGGAAACGGCGTCCGCTTGGCTGTTCCCATTCACTCGAGCGAGACAGCGCCGCGTCGGGGGCAGGGTCACCCGTGTCACCTCCTGCCAGCGCTGGGGGGGGGAGGGGGTGACAGCTTGGGGGGCCCCAGCAAACACCCCCCTGCTCCCCCCCCAACCCAGCCCTAGTGCCACCGCAGCCGCCACCAACCCCAGTGCGGGGCTCCCCGGCAATGCCAACCCCCCGAGTGCGAGCTGCAAAACCCAAATAAATGCTTTATTTGCTTAAGCGCTGCTAACGAAGTGGGAGCCGAGTGCAAACAGCTTCCGCATAATTCCGGCAGGAGTGCCACGCAGCATCCACGGCTCTGTGTCCCCACGGCTGGAGAACAGCCCGGGTGCGTGGGGGGGACACGGGCTGGGGGGGTTCAGCTCCTTGCTGAAGTTTTTGGGGTGCACCACAGCGGAGCTGCACCAGATGGAATAATTTCGGTTGGAAGAGATCACCGAGCCCGGCCGCTCCCCCAGCACCGCCAAGGCCACCACGTCCCCGAGTGCCACATCCACCTTTATCAGGGGGGAGGCAAAGGGAACAGGGACAGAGCTGAGCCCGCACAACCTGTTGCCCCGTGCCCAGCTCGCTCCCGGCCACACGCTCCCAGCGAGGAAAGGCTCCGTGTTTGACTGCAGAGGAGAGACGGGGCCGCCGGTGACAAGGTGACAATCACAGCCCGCTGACACCGCAAACAGCCCCCGGATCAGTCGGTGTGGAGGGTCAGCAAGTGCCTCCCAACACCGCCCTGGTCCCCACCGGGACGAGCACAAGGGGCCGGCACCGACAGCTCGGTCACTGCAAAATCCCAGCGACCTGCGAAAGTTTGAAGGCAGCAGGAAGGAGCACAGAGAACCTCAAATCCACGGGGGGACGTGATTTGGGCACCTCGGTGCCTCCCAGCTCAGCTGGGCACGGGCACACCGTGCCTCAGTTTCCCCACCTGGGGAAGGGACCACACGGTGCCTCTTCTTTGCAGCACGAAAATCCCCCATCTCCTGAGAATCCCCCACCGAGACGAGCAGCTGCTCCTCGCCATGAGCAGCTCCAGGGTCTCTGCTGACCCCGGAGCACGTGCAAATGGATTAAATATTGTTTTTTTTTACCAGCCCTGCAGCCCCGGGGATGAGCCTGGTGATGTCCCCGAGCCAGACAACATCCCCACGGCTGGCCCAGCCACATCGGCGGGAGCAAACACCAGATCCGGGCAAAAAGCTGCCTGCAGTGGAGCCGAGGGGCTGGACGCAGCCCCCTCACCTCCAGCTGGATCCGGTGCCTTCGGCTCCGCCGCGGAGCTGAGCCTGCTCTGCATCTTCCAGGGAAACGCTGGAATAAACACGCTCCTGATTCGCACCAGGAGCGGGCTCGATCCTGCCCCTCGATCCTGCCCCTCGCTGATGCCATCTCGCAGGGAAGGGAGCCCACAGAGGGAAAAGGGGTTGCTCGGGAGAGTGGAAACCAACCCACAAAGGCCCCCCGAGCCCCACCGTGCCCCCAGCACAGCCCCTCCAGCCCTGCGGCAGCTCAGCCCTGAGAGAAACGCACAGCCCGGGGCTGGGGGGCTGCACAGCTCCCGGCCCCTCCTCTGGCACCGGGGGCGGGGGGGATGTGAAGCCCCTTCCTCTGGCAGAGCACTGAGCCCCTCGCCAGCCGCGTGCCTCAGTTTCCCCATCGCCTCCTCGCTCTG
>WEKX01023941.1:0-14180 GCA_013390025.1 Pitta sordida | reverse complement strand
TGATTCTGTGATTCTGTGAAATTATGCAGTTAAATGCAGGTTTCTTATATGATGCCACTGCAAAATCAAAGAAACAGTGGCATTTTGAGAATAGCCATGGCTCATATTTGGAATTGAGCTGAATAAGTAATCTCCTATACAGTCCTGTTGCAGCTGTCTCTGGAATACAGTACGCTTGCATTTCCAACTAATTAGGAAGAATGCAGGAGAAAAAGAATGGTAAATGGTGATGAAGTTATCCAAAAGTTTCAGAGGAAAAAAATTACAATACTTCGTACAAGATGGACATTTTTAGTAGCTCCATGTGCAGGAAATAATTCCATTTATTACAGCAGCTCAAAAACTGTGTTGACTGTTACAGGACCTGGTTTGGTTTGCAGCTCAAGTCACCTTCGTAAATCAACGGTCAATTCTTGCAAACAACAGATAACTTTGCTGTGTCTCTGGATACCTATTTTGATGGGCATCTACCTGACGTAGTGCCACCTAACAGAAAGTGCGTTGATGTTTCCTGTCTACTGCTCGAATTCCCACTCTGGAGCCTTGCTGGCAGACTTGAGTCTTTCAGCTGCATGTGCTAGGTATCAAAGCCTGCTGCACTGCAGCACTTGGAAGATTTGTACACAGCACCGATGGTATCTGGGGACCTTGGTGCTTCTGCAACAAATAAACTACAGAGGAGGATGTTGTGCTGCCTGCATCATGCTTCAGGCAACCTTGCTTTGTTTTGCATTCCACCCTCTAGCTATTTGGTCAGCATCCCTGCTCTTAAAAAATGCTTTCTTACCTTTCAATATTGTCACTTGCAACTTCAGCATATGGTTTTAAGCTGCACCTCTCATGTTGCTCTCGCTTGCACCAACTGATGCAGAAATACTTTATAAAATGAGGTAATTTTCTACCTACATTTATAATGGTTTATTTCCTATAACCAAGCTCTTTCTTGTCCAACTTCTTTCTGAGCTCGTAATTTATACGTATTGTTTTATGATTTCCCCTTCTTTCTCAATATCCTGTTCATAGTAAATTTTTCTTGTAGTATTCCTAAATATGGGTGATAAAATTGTGGCATTGAGAGGCTCCTAATATATATTACAGGTTGGATTATTAGGACATGGGCACTGTTACCTTCTTGGCAGAACTACTTAGCCCTTTTAACAGCTGGCTCTGTTTAGGAACCAAAGTTGCCTGATGGCTGAACATCCTGGAAAATTATGTTCTAAGAAGATTTGTCCCTTGTTATAATATTAACCTACATTAATAAAATACATATATTAAAATGCTGAAGAGATCTTCTGGAACAAGCTACTAACATGGCCAAAGGTCAGCACCTGTTTTTAAATCAATGATAACTGTATGATAGATTTTTATTACAGCAAGAGCAAGCTGTTTAATTTTTAACAATCCTCCTTCCCCTCTGCCCTCCAGGAAACATAGGAGTGCATACAGGAGAATATTCAAAGGAAAACACATACTCAAAATTCTGAGCTTGTTTTCGAACAACTGGGCACCTCTGGCCAATAAGACCTCTATTATTCACTTGGATTAACTAATTTCCTTTGCTTTTGCTTTAGACTTAAATCTTCCAGATTGCTTTCAAACAGTAGGTATTGTTTATATAGAAAATAGTGTAATTATGAAGCCCTTACAATATTTTAGATAGTAACTCACGGTCACTGACAGGACATAACCAGGGACTGTGTTCTTTAGAAATTAACATCTTCAAGAAATTAGATCTCCATCAAAGACGGAGTTTTCGTCTTAGCTTGGGTGTGCTAAAAATGAGGGCAGGAATATATCTCAAGCTTGCTTTTATTTCACTTTTTGAATGGAAACATGCAAAAACGCCCATGGATGAGAAATAATAGTATACACATTCAACATGACTTCTGGCTGAGAAAGGTCATGACACTGTAGGACTCAAGTAGAAGTGCTTACAGGCAGACAAATCTAAACCTTGCTCACAGTACTGCAGAAGGCAAATCTGCTAAATGTAAATCCTCTCAATTTTCAGATGCAGATGTAAAAATTTTACAGTAACTTACTAGGCAGCGTATTCTAACTTCGCATAAGTGAAATCATTCTTAATAAAAGTTTAATATCCCTTTAACCCATTTGCAAACCACAGTGTGTGGCTACATATAAACCTCTGCACTTAAAATATAGCTTGGTTTACTTCCATGATTTCGTTTTTGTACAGATTCAAAAGCATCAAAACTTCATAATTATGAAAGACACCAGACATGAATCAGTCTAAGTCTTTACTTGATTTCCTGGCCAAGGGTTTTTGACAGCACTATCCCTTTGCTTTCATTTGAAAATCCAATTCAAATTAGCATTATTTTAGACAGCCAGGACAAGCAAAGGTAAATTCTATGTTAGGGTACTACAGTATGCAAATTATTAATGATCAACAACATTGTCTGTAATGTATTTAAGATACCAAGTCCGTGGGTGCATACACATGAAATGGTAGAGTTTTCCTTTGTCTTCTCCTAAGGGGTTCATGCTGTCGTTGTAGAACGTGAAGCCCAGATGTTCTCTCACTCATTCCCAGAAGCTGCTTTAATACAGTTCCTCCAGTGGAACTAAAGCTGTAGTTTATATGCACGGCCATAGAGCGGCAGCCTAGTAACAAAAAAAAGATGTTCCAAGAATTGAGTATTTCCTAATGGTTTAACATTGCAATGGGATTTCTAACTACACTAGAGAGAAAAATTCAGGCGGCATGGAGGCTCCCTAGAGGGAAAAAAACCCTGGCCTTGATAAAAGCTCAGTACTAAGGGGAGGGAGGGAAAAGGGGTTGAAAATTAGATGGCAAAGGGGGTCAGATTATGTGCCCATATAAGCAAAGCTGATCAAAGAGTAAGAAATTAAGTACCTGATTTATGTCTTAAAAATCAAATGCTTTTGCTTCCCTTTGACACAGGCAGTTGAGTACTTTCTTAATCTGTGGAAGCTAGTGAACAGGATAAGTAATACAAGCTTATTTTTACTTAAGCAGTTTCACAGACTTTTCATTGATTAAAATAAAGCTCAAAAAGCCCCTGGATGTTCAACAAGCATTGAAAATCTAAAATGTCAAAGAACAGTATTTCATTGTTCTGTTGTTTGCCATAGAGTTTTATCTGTGAAATAAGAACAATTAGATCTCTCTGCATTTAGCTTTATTTTTATGTGGAATTAAGTGGGTTTAGCAATTTTGAGCACACTTGAAACAGTATGTAAAAAACCACTGAGGCTGAGCTTTCTTTGCATTTATGTAAATAAAAATTAGGATTAACTCCATTAATGCTGGTGGAGTTCTAGCAGCATGAAATTAGTGTGAGAACAACATTAGCCACAGCAATTTTAAAAGAAGTTAGTTCCCATTGCTACTAAATTATATAGCTCATTATCCTTAAAACCACAATTACGTTATACAAACCATTTATAATTTTACTTCAAATGGCTGCAATTATCATATTTGGTTTTTACACAATAAATATCTTCATGCTGCAATTCCTGATTTTTCTGTTTGTGATATCCATATATTACATGTTTCATTTGGAGACCAGTCGCAATACAACATTGAGAAAAGTGGAGAGAGAAATGCCAACCAATTAGCAATCCCAAACCCCAAATATGGGCTGCACTATACTTTGAAGCAAACAATTTAGTGCAGCAAGCCTGGAAATTACAGACTGCGATATAATTTGAAAACTGAAGAATACCCTCACACGAAGTTGAAGAGGCCTTTGCTGGCAACTTGTGCCTTCAAATTACCACATATGCCTTTTACCCACACATACCCATCTGACTTACTTGGCTGACATTCAGTGCTTAAAGTTCAGACAATTGGTAAATATAACACATACTTCCCAGAACTGTAACAGTTACTTGCAACACATTGATGTTTCTAAAGGAAAAAAAAGGAAGTGGGAGCCTCCAACATTCTCAGCACTCTCCGGAAGTCAACATCTTCTTTTCTTCAACTTTCACATCACTACCACTTACCCTGTTGATACTTAATGTGTTTTAATGTGAAAAGAGATGAGCAAATAGCACATATTTACAAGAACAGGATGAAAAGAGCTTGAGTAACCTCTGTCTCGAGCAGTGTGCTTTTCAGAAACTCTCTGAGCCAAAGAAATGCCAGGAGTACTTTCAACATCAATTATAATTAATGGGACTTGTCGCCCATTCTTTACTCACATTTCTACTATTCACACACATAGAGAGAGTAAGGTATCCCGGATCCATGAATAATGAACCAAAAGAAAAAACCTACAGGCTTAGGTTCTCAGCTACACACATTTTCTTTTTAATAAGATACAGACTGATACCGTATTAGCTCTTTGAATATATATTGGGATTTCTACTCATATGAATGATGCAGAATAGATGCTAAAGGACTTCAAATTTAATACATACTAGTCTGCATCACCATTTGGCAGGTGAGGTGATGACCCACAGGTCACATAGTTCTACATATTTATTCCTAGTGATTCCACTAATCTCTGCTCTGGAAAGTCAAGCTCCTCTACTACAGCTTCTCCTCCCATCTCATGCAGATAACTCCCCAGTGACTGGAACAGATGTTGCTGTTTGTTTATTTAATTTATTTATTTTACTAATACACAGCTGCCAAGGCCAACAAATAAAACCCATTGAATTCCATCAGGGCTGCAATTTCCAGTGACTACAACTTAAAAGACAGACACCCTAACATTGACATTTTTTTAGAACAAGGGTGTCAAGCTTGAACTTGAACAAATAATTGCTATGATAAAGAATCTCAAGGCATTAGTATCTGGCATTTTACATTCTGTAAATATATGAGTTCTTGGCTGTGCAGACTAGAACTGATTTCTCAGAGACAAGTGTTTACAACTCATGCTGTACATTTAAGCCATATTTCTTGACTTGTAACAGTCCAAGTTCAAAAATAATAACATTTATTGTCTGATCTAATTTACTTGGGATAGAAACTACGCTTTATTTTCCTTTGTATAGGTAGATGGCAACCGTATGTGAGTTTCCTTTAATGCAAGGGAAATACTACAGAATCTCATTTTGAGAGGAGAAATACAAGGAAAAATAGGAAAACAACTCAGCAGATATACCCTAAAAAAGGCAGCTGAAAATTCCCTTAAATTATAATTCTGCCTAGTTCTATTTCTTTATTTTGTCTTCAGCAAGACAGTTAATTCCAACAGTGCCTAATTTTCAGATGCTGGAATGAAATTCCATGTCCTTCACGGAGTGCATGGGGAGAGCTAAGCCCCTCACAAAGGCCATCCAAGAATTCCTCGGGAGCAGGGAGCTCTGGGTCAGCTGAAGTAATAACTGCAACCCTGTTCTCCCTGGAGATTAAGGGTACGAATTAGGGCTGGAAATGCAGATTTTTTTAATTTAGTGAGCACCCGGAGTCCAGAAACTGCTCTTAGAAAGAACTGAAAGGAGCTTTCTTCAGAGCACATCTGCTGAGGAGCTGCTGTTGGCCCTAGATAATACATTAATAGATCATTTGCCTGCAAAATAAAAGTGCAGGACCTAATTTTAAGTCAGCCAAAGAAATTCAAACTCTTTTCCTTCCTTGCATCAATGTTTCTTACCCGTCAATTTATACAAAACCAGGGAGACTTTTGAAGCTGGAGTACTCTGCTGGAAAGGGCACAAGCTTGGAAAGAGCAAGGAAGAGTGAGTTGTGAACAAAAGGAGTGATAAACCAAAGATTGCCAGCAGGATGTCTGAAGAGGGCTGAGAGAATTAAGTTTGACTACACCTATTAGCAAAGAATTTGCACCCATAAACCAAAGATTGCCAGCAAATTGTTGGAAATGGGCTGATATGCCCTTCAACAAAGGACCCCAGGTGGGGACTAGGAGGCATATGTAACTCACCTGTTGAATATGTATAGTCCTGTAGCATTTAAGGCCCTGCCAAAACAGTAGTAAGCAGGCAAGTTTGGTAAGGACTAATCCCCCTTGCTTCCAGTGCTGTTAGTAAACACACCTATCTCATAACTCTTATGGGCTATGGGGTCTTTTTCCACAATTCAAGAGGAGCATGATTGTACCAGCTGGCAGCTAGGAACTAGCTTTCCAAGGGTGATAAAGAGACTCCAAACCTGGTCTTTGATCTTTATGCTGTCTGTGAATTTTATCCAATGACTTTAAAACAGAAAGGGTTATGAGCACTTCTCACCTGCCACATGCTTTTGAAAAAATCCCAACAGGATTTGATTTCAAATAATTTAGGTACATACCAATGCTGATACTTGACTTCAAATCTCCAACAGCCACTGACCTCTAATTCAGCAAATTGCTGAGGATTTCAGTAAAACTTTCTATTGAATGCCTGGTAGAACAAGGAGGGGCCTTAAAATATGGGGTTTTTTGCCTGTGATTTGGCTGGAAGTAATACTGGAGGTTTTGTCTCTCTCCACGTGTCTACTCTGAGAGCTTGAAGTACAGTAATATCTCGCTGCATTGTGATCCCTCCATTGCGACCTCACTGGTTTGCGAGAACTTTTTCCTGCTAATCTGCCTCAGTGATTTGCAGAGCTTCCTGGCTGACACACGCACAATGCCTCTGCTTTGCTGAGGGGAGGCACCGGCGCTTCCTGTGGGGCGGAACTGGCCTGGCCCCGCGGGGAGGGCGCACAGTGCCTCTCGCTTGCCATCCATGGCATTTATGGCCCCGTGGCGCCATGCCCCAGTCCCTGCCCTGCTCCTGTGTGTCTCCACGCCCGGTCCCTACTGTGGAAGGCTCACGCCGCGGTATGCCCCAGGTGGCCACTGAGACCCAGCGCAGCACCACCACAAGCCACACCATCCCTGTGACTCTACGCCCGGCCAGGGGACTAACCCTCGCCAGGCACGTGTTACTTTTCCATGGCCACAGGCAGTGCACCTGGTGACAATGTAGCCCCAAGGAAAATGCCCCATGAAAGTGGATCTGGGCTCGCTATGGCACTGGTGAGGCAAGCACTGTGTGCTTGGACAGGGCAGCACCAGGATGTGCCCACGCTGCCGCCACAGCTGTTGCGCCAGGAGGAGGCTTCTGTTCCCCCATGCCCTCCGCTCACTGCAGCAGGGGGAAGTGGTGTTCTGCTGGGTTTCCTGCACTCGGGACTGGTAGATGTACGTATTGTAGCCACTGCAGTTAAAGAGAAAGAAACTCCAACACCATCCTCTTCCATAAGGGGCCCCAGGTGTCGCAGTGTTGCAAAGTTAAGGTTTCCCTGGCTCCAAGAGTGCCAACCAGAGCCTGGGGACACCCCTTCCCTGTCGTGGCCCCGGAGCTTCCCCACCACAAAGGCAATGCAAGCATGCGCGGTGGCAGCAGCCCAGCGGCAGCTGTGGAAGCAGCAGTGTGGCTGAAGAGAAGCCCAAGGATTCTCTGGGGGTCTCCCCAGGCAGAGAGAGCTCAGAAATGCTTCCCCTTGCTCCCCTGTGCTGTGAGAGCCCGTGGGGAGGAGTGGAAAACGCTCCCCAGCGCTCCTGATTGGCTGGGGGTGGAGCAATGGGTGTGGCCTGTGTGCATATTAATGACCCCTGTGTGTTTGCAAATTAGACGTTTCACGAGACTCTGGGAAGAACTGTTCCTCGCAAAGTTGGAGGTATGAATGTATTTAATCTCACACAAAGATAGGCGCCCAGCTTTTCTCTTGCACTGAGTATTTATTTGGCACAGAGCAAATTGTTATTGGCACAAAGTTAAAACCAAAATTTTCAAATATTAAATAAAAACTTCTATGAGTTAAGTACTTTAGACTTAACACTCCTCACAGTCACCCATAAACTCTGAAGAGAAGTTAAGCTACAGTGGAAAACATTAAAGCCAATCAGTTTTCCAGGAAACAAACCCCATTTTCTCTGTACATCCTATGCACGAAATGCAAAGCAAAGCTTTCCTCCTTGGCAAGTCTTGTTTCTGTCTCTTATTTTTCTCTGTAGAAAGTAACAACTACTGACTACATGAAGTACCTGACAATGGTGAAGAAACACTTCCAGAGGTAAGCAAGGAACCAAAAAGCACATGCAGAGGAACAAAACACTGCTAAAGATTACTCTGATTTACTATAGATTTTTTGCCTGGCAGCCTGATGATTCACCCCCTCTCTAGTACTGGCCTATTCATAGAGGAAATCAGCATTCATATTAATTCATATACTCACACAAGACTGCTATTTCATGGTCTTTCAATTAATGTGAGAGAGACATGCTGCCTTATATGATCTTTCCTTGCCTGTTTTGTCTCTGCATCACCTCAAACACCCAGCTGGACAGAATTTCTGTTCAGAGAAGAGCGAACTTGTAGAGTATCACATTTCATTTTTCCTTCCTTCAGTAACAGTTTCCAGCAGGTGAAAATTCGTATTAGCTCACGAAAAAACCCCAAACAAATGAAACACAAATTCCCAAATGCCATTATGTCTGATCTCAAATCTAGCACACAGGCCTCGTGTAACTTAGACTACAGGATTTTCCCATATCCCAGGTAACCCATTCCACATTGTCAGTAGCTCAGTGATTAGTCTCCCCAAAAAATGGTCTATCAGGAGGACAAAGCAGAAGGTGTTATGAAAGCAGGCAGAAGTGTCACTTTGGGAGGGCAATACAGTGGTGAAAACTAAGGAAGATGTTATGGAAATAGAGAACCTTGTGTGGGTATTAATAAACAAATGCTTCTCTAAGGAATTTATATAGATCACATTGTAATTAGCTGGGAAGAGGCTTTGTATCTGAGCCACTGTGAAACAGTGTTATCGTTGTCCACTAAAATTTTCCATGTCAACATTCTTTTTTTTTTACAAATTGGACATAATTAAATTACTAAATCCAGATTTTCAGAGATGACTTTAGAGTAAGGTAAGGATAGAAAACGTGGATGTTTTCCCACTATTGACTATGATGTGACACGTGCAGGTTATAGGTAGTGGAAGAGTAGCTTTGCCTCTGTTTGCTCAAACACTGCTTTTACTATAATTGCAGTTTCTTATAACCTGAAAAGCAGAGTAATGCTGATAACCTAATTTTCATTAAGAAATGTGCTATATAGTACTTGGCTAAAGCTCCCACTGGATCTTGGAGTACAACTTGTAATTAGAAAAGGAGGATTGAGCCTTTGGAAAGACTACTGCTACTCATCCTTTAGGGATATATTTTTGGTAAATATTCTTCAGCTGTGCTCTTAAGGTAAGTGATTTGTGAGGGTCCAAACATAAATCTTCTCTGGAAGAGATGTTTAGTAAGTCTGAAAGAAATTCATGAGAGAACGAAAAATTTTCTATCCCACAAGACTGTCAGTCTGCGGAGAAGGAAGGAGGTTTTGGACTTGTTTCTCTCAGAAGGATCTTCTTTTGTTGTTTTTTTTTTTAAAGTTGTCAGTTGCCTTCCTCCTCCCCAAAGCCACAGCTTGAAGGATTTACAGCACAAGCCCAGGGTTCCACTCTGTGTCTATAGCATAAAACCAGAGCACCTGAAGATGACAAAGGCAAGTTCTCAGATGAGCAGTGACTATCTTACAGCATGTGCTTAATGCACATATTCTCAAGGAAAAAAAAACCTCAGAAACAATAGAAAAGAGCACAAATGTTCCAAGATGCTTATCTGTTAAAAGCCATTTTTTGAGTCATACTTTCAGCTTCACATATTCTTTATGCTAATTTATGGCACCCCAGCTCATTCCTGCCTTTATGCTGCTCCTTTTCTTGTGCCAGACCAAGGATTTACATGGTGGCAGGTGAACCAGATCAAAAAGCCAATCCTTATTAAAGTTAACCACAAAAAAGGGGTGGCAGTGTAATTTTAAGCTGGATTGTGGAATTGACCTCATCTATTAAACAGCTGCATAGATTAGGGCAGATGGAAATGTAGGGAGAGACAGAATGGGTGGAAGGAAGGCAAGATTCCTTCTTTTGATAGCAGGGCTGACCTGTGATATTTTACAGCTGATGAGACATTATACAGTGGACTGACTTTTGGAGCACAGTGAATTAACTTGTTCTCAAAATTAGTGTCAAGCCCTTACAATGTATCATGGATAACCAAATCTGGTTTTAAAGAGGAAAAATAATTCTATTAGAGGGGCAGTGAACCAATTTTGTTTTGTCTCATAAATCAATAATTTATAATAGCCATAGGTAAGTCCTTTCAACTAAATCATCTTATAGAACTTTTAAAACAAACTTTCTTTTATTTAAAGAGTTGTCTTGAAACAGGTAAATCAATACATACTAGTTAAGATAGGTTACAAAATCTTTTGTTTCCTGTTCATAGAAGTACAGGCACTTAAAACTAATGGATTAATTTCCAATCTGTATACACATTTTTATTAGTCACCAGTCTAGCCCAGTGTCTGGATTCTATCCATATAAATGTATCTTTTATCTTTAATATACTAATGGGTTTAGAATGGTACTACGTTCTAAATTGTTGAAGCAAAATATGTATCTGCAAAACTGTATCTTAGAAAAGCTTGGGGACATCTTTGAACATAAAAGGATGATACCATTCAGATGAAATATGATTTAAGTAGAAGTAACCAAAGGTTTTTCATAAGCATTTGAAGTACAGGCCTTTCTATTCTTAGTATGAAGGTATTAGAGAAAATTCTGAAGTAGCTTTCTGAAGATTTAAAGCAAAATTTTTTTTTCCTATTGCTCACAGAAGATAAGGAAGAAAAGCTGTGGCAAAGTATATAACATAACTTGGAAAATTCCCATATTCCTCTTGGTTCTTAACTGGGAGATTTCCGGGAAATCAGATCTCTACCTAAGAAGGAAATGTAGTCTAGATGGAGGTGATTTCTGGGTGACATCTAGGAAAATCTGTTTTAAATGGGGCAGTTCAGGAGTCACATAATTTACAGTGAGCATTCTGGTTTGTTGACAGTGACTTGTTTTTTTTTTAAATGAAACTATTTCTATCTTACGGGTTTTCTCTTTACAGTACAACTGTGACTAGTAATTGGAGACTGTAATTAAATTCTTTGCATAGGCACTTCTTTATGGACAAATGCTTATACAACTTTAAAATACGTAACACGAGAAAATGGAATAGAAATTTAAAGCAAGAGAGCTCTAAAAAAAACTGGCTGGTTTGCCTGTGTAGATACATTTGGCCATTTTTATTTGCAATAGAAAATATCTTTCTGACACTTTAGGCATGCCCTGGGTCACAGAAAGCAGAAACATTTTGGAATGTCTTTAGAAAGCCTGACCTTTCTGTGGGGTAAAACTGCTGACCAAAAGTGTGAGCATACACACTGTTATGTTCTCTAACTACTGTAAATACAAAGTTAGTTGTAATTATTGCTTACGCTTCACCAGAGGTACTGCAGAATTTTACTGATGACACAACATTCAAGATTAACAAGTGCTGTTTTTTAAACCTCCTGTTAACTTTACTATGTGCAACTACCCTGTCAGTCAATAGTGTTTGGGTTCAAGTGTTGTGACTTCAACTCTTACACCTGAGTGAAGTATTTCTTAGTAGCAAAGAATGCGTTCAGAACAAAGAGGGTGAGTGGGAGGATTAGTGTGAGCTTGTGATAAGCCATCTTTACACTTCCAGTTCTCCTAACTGTGTGATGGAACAGCTTATCAAATGATTAAGAGATAGGGATGTAAAAGGACAGCTATCTTGGATTCAACCTAATTATCACATGAAAAATAATTATGGAGTGTTTTTAAAATGCTTAGAGCAGCAGCAGAAAGAATTGAAATAGATTATATCAGCATCTGTAACAGGCACTGCTTCAGAGGCTCTCTCCTTAATGATCTGCTTATGATGAGATGTTTCACACAAAGGGCATCTTTCATCTCTGCGCTGGCTGACAGCTCCCAAGCTTCTGAGACCAAATAATTTAAGCAGAAGTATCAGTTTCTGCTGATATCGCCTAGACAATTCTACCAAATTTCCAAGTTGGCTTCTGCTCTGCCATCCTGGACACCAGCGGAATGCCACCCATCTCCACGCCCAGGCTCTACAGCACCACATGGAAGCTACTTCACAGAATCACAGAATTAACTTGATTGGAAAAGATCTTTAAGATCATCATGTCCCGTGTATTACCTGACACCATCTCATCAACTAAACCATGGCCCTATGTGCCACATCCAGTCTCTTTTTAAACACTTCCAGGGACAGTGACTCCACCACCTTCCTGGGCAGCCCATTCCAATGGCCAATCATGTTTTCTGCGAAGAATTTTTTCCCTAACATCCACCCTAAACTTCCCCTGGTGCAGCTTGAGACTGTGTCTTCTTGTTCTGGCACTGGTTGCCTGGGAGAACAGACCAAGTCCTGCCTGGCTACAACCTCCTTTCAGGTAGCTGTAGAAGGCAATAAGATCCCTCTTGATCATCCTCTTCTCCAGGCTACTTCCTGCATGAATGGTAAGAAATATCCAATCTAATGTTGAAAACACAGCTCCAAACAGAGCCATGCATGCTCAGACATCCAGGCAACAGATTCTGGATTCAGACTATGAGGGGGATGACATTAGTAGCTGTGCTGAGCACCTCTACCAGAGCATTTGCAATAGTTATGTAGAACTAATATTTCATCTTGCAGTTCCCAAAGCAATAAACAATAGCACGTGAGGGAGGAATTACAGTCTCTGGAAATGGCAGCTCCCCCTGCTCTTTAACATTAAGATTTAGTTCCAAAGTGTGCCAAGATGTTTTACAAGAACCAATGATTCTTCTAGTCTTCCTAAGTGGAAGAACCTCACTTGCGTTAGTTTTATTTCTGACTGGATTTTTTTTTGTTTTATCCTGGGCTAGGAAGTCTTAACTCTGGCATACCTCGGTGTGAATTAGTTTGTGTGAGTCTAGTTAGAAATCTCAGTAAATTATTCTTTAATTACACTGAGTATTTGGTGAAAGTGCTTCCTGAGCTCACAGACACAATTATGTATACATATTACACATTTATTTAAATGAGCTGTTATCCTAATAAGCCAGCATCTATTCCTATTTTGAGTCATTAGTGAAATCACAAGCAGAACCGAGTCTAATTAATTTACCTGAAGCCACTAAAACAAAAAAAAGAAGAGACATAGTAGCATATTGAACCATACTTAACAATTCATCACAGCAGTCCATCACAGTTACAGTGAGGTATTTAGAAACAAGAACTGTTTAGTATCACAGAATCATGGAAAGGTTTGGGTTGCAAGGGACCTTAAAGATCATCTAGTTCCAACCCCTCATCGTCAAGGATATCACCCACCAGACCAGGTTGCTTAAAGCTCCATCCAGCCTGGCCTAAACACTTTCAGGGATGCAGCATTCACAGCTTCTCTGATCAACCTGTTGCAGTGCCCCAACACCCTCTGAATACGGAAGTTTTTCCTAACATCTCATCTAAATCTGTATTTTAGTTTTAAACCAATCCCCCCTGTCCTATCACTCTCAACCTGTATAAAAAGTCCCTCTCCCTCTTTTTTATGTGCCTACTTCAACTATCAGAGAATTACAGAATTTTTAGGCTGGGCATCATCTAGTCCAACTCCCCTGCCAAGGCACAGTCACTGACCTTCTTACACAACAATGCTTCCAGGAGGGTATTGAATTTCTCCAGAGAGGGAGACTCCTCTATCTCCCTGCGCAGCCTGTTCCAGTGCTCTGCCATTCTCAGTGTAAAGAAGTTCTTCATGTGGAGGTGGAACTTCTTATGTTTTAGTTTATAGCCACTGTTCCTCATCCTGTTTCTGGACACCACTGAAAAGTCTGGCACCATCCTCTTGGCACCCACCTTTGAGATACTCATATGCATTAATAACATCCCCTCTCAGTTTTCTCTGGATTAAACAGGGCCAGTTCCTGCAGTTTCTCCTCAGAAGAGAGATGCTCCCAAAACCTGGAAGGCCACAATAAGGTCTCCTCGGTCTTCTCCTCTCCAGGCTGAACCACCTTGGCTCTCTCAGCCTGTATTTAGAGAGGTGCCCACTGATCACCTTGTAGCTTGTACCATTAATGAATCACCTGTAATTCTCATTTGTAAAATCGGGCTAGATTTAAAACGGTACTCTTGTCTTGCGGGTTTTCCTTGCAGGGAGAAACACCCAGCAGGAAGCTTTCTTAGTTACAGGAGCAAACTCAGCAGAAAGCTTTCTTAGTTAGAGGGGCAATGCATCTGAAGTCGAGGCCTATCCAGCGCCCGGTGTGTGGGAGGCAGGAGCGG
>WEKX01023939.1:11655-22486 GCA_013390025.1 Pitta sordida | reverse complement strand
ATGGTCTAGTTGGTGGGAGCCTTAGATCGATGGAGCATGTTACCCAGGGTTCCACGTTTGTGGGCCTGATCCCTTGGTGGACGTTCACTTGGGAGTTGGACTAGACGATTCTGTGGGTCCCTTCCAACTCAGAATAACCTGTGAACTCAAAGCAATGCTTGAGTAGCAACTGAATGAAAAGTGAACTAAGTCATAATATCTCATTACACATACAGAAAAGAAACAAAGCCACCAACCTCCCTGCCCTCTTCCTCCACCGCCCCCCATCCCCCCCCACTCCCCCGGCTTAGAAAATAAAACTAGAGACTAAATTTCACTTTTTGTTTGATAAAAACTTAGTCAGTGAAGCTGATGCTGATATCTGTGCATTCCTCCTAGCAAGTATTACAGCTGTGACTTCAGCAGCCACCACTTTACCTGCTTGGGCAAGGTCTACCCATGGCTTTCTGCTTCAGTTTCCCCATCTATGAGATGCTTTATGTCTTTGCTTGAAGATAAAAGATAAAATTTCTTGAAAAAGTATCTGTTAAGACCATGAAGCTTGACTTACTATTTAATAAGAGATGAAAGAGCCATCACTACAATGGGAAGCAAACCAACTTTGCTTTTTTTTTTTTTCAATATATTTTGTACGGTTTTGTCTGCTGTGATAAGAAAAATGTCTTTTTAATGTTGCGAAGATGTGAATAATGGGTAAAATGCCTGATACAGAGAGGAAGTCCAGCCCAGGTACTGAGTAGAAATCCAAGCTATTGGGGGCTTTCTGGACAGCTCTTACACCATAAGTGAATTTGACCTTTCGTTTGCAAAACAAAGAGGAAAGATAATGAGTGCCTTTAGAACTCAGCCACTGCATTTAGGAACTAATAAGAAGACTTTATTATTTGGAAAGTTGGAAATTACTGACAGAAAAGAAGTTTTGTTCAATCAAATGGTGACAGATTGATCAACATATGTCTATATGATTTAGCCATAAATAATATCAAATGTTCCTGAGGCAAGTCAGGTAAGGTACTTCAAGGGTGAAGGGAAATTATATGCAATTCTAGTATTCATAGTCAAGGAAGAAATACGTGACTCTGGGAAATATCAGGATTTTTTTTTTTTTTAATTTTTTTTTTTTAATTTTGAGAGGAGACTAAAAAGTGACTTGTTAAGCCTTGAAGAAAGCAATTATATCTCCTCTGTATAAATGCACCTTGGGGTAAATGCAAAGGAAGAAAGAGACTGTTCCTTCAGTTAAACAATAATGTTGCCATAAGAATCAATAGGATGCAATTGCCCATGAGTAAATTCAGGCTAGAAATCATCTAGCCATCAGAGAAGCAGAGTCTGGACCATGTAACCAGTTGGAAGACCTAAAAGAAGATGTTAATTAGTATTAATGTGGATTTTGATCAATTCTGAAAGACATGATGCGATGTGGTGCCTGTAGTAGCTTAGCAGGGTCCCTCTTTTTAAATATGCTTTTAAACTGATTACTTGTGATACCTTTTCAGCTTCTGGAATGAGTCGTGTACCTGTACTTGCCCATGTAAATTATAATTTGGCAAGGAAAAGGCTCTCTTATCACACAGTAAATGCTGAACACCCTTTAAATATGTTACAAGCCTGTTCTGTAAGTTTTTATTCATGTGTATCTGAGTTCAGTAGATACCAGCTACGGCCAATGCTGCCATGATTCCAAAGCATAGTCTGGGCTATGTTGAACAACCCAGGAGGGATCAGACAGCCCAAATGTTAAGAATCCACAATTTGATGAGCAGCCCATCAGGCTCTGCCCAGTCACTGGCACACTGTCTGTTTACAGCCAAGATTTCATGGATTTGATCTACAGGGTCATGACATGGGGACAGTGAACCTTTATATCACCTGACCAGTGCCTGGTCAGCAAAATGTCTTGAACAGATCATTCAATCCCTCCCTGGGAAATTAAATCTGACAGGAAGTAATACGTTACCTAAAGCATATCAAAACTTCACAGAGGTGAAGGTCTAAACATTGTTTTGGTCTGTCATTATCCCTCTACATTCCCTTTTCCAGCTTCCTGACTACTATGTTCCATTCTGGCAAAGGGTTGGGATGATGATGCTGGGAACTGTCCTAGGAGACAGAGGAGCAGTTTCTGTCAGGCTACTGTAACATACAATTCCTTCCTCTGCAGAGGAATTCTGTAAGCAACAGAGTATTTTTGGTGGACTTTGCATGCACTTTGCATCTTGAACTTACTTCAAAGAAAATTTGCATGCTTAATATTAAATCAAGATGAAATACCTACAGAATACACACTGCTTGGTTCACTGATTGAAAGTTCTACCATGTTTCCTCATACATGTTTTGGAAGTTAGACTTTGATATAAAAACATAGTAATGTTAATTAATTTGAAATCTTGGTCTCAGACAGGACTTAGCTTAGTGATCTAAGGAGCATCTGGTACCCCGTTGAGCATTTATTTTCAAAATTCCATAGACTGCAAGTATGATGTGTAATTTAGTCCTCTGCAAGGTTTCCTGGATTTTCATGATCTTTATCTACCAAATCCTTATTTGTATTAAGGTCCCATCAGTTTCTGACTCCCCTTTCAAGTGCAAACTCTGAACTTAGAGAGTTTTCTGGTGGTTTATAACTATGGTTTTGGGCTGCATTCACGTTTCATTGATTCATCCAGGTTTCTGTTACTGACACAGACTGTTAGTTATTATGAATCTGCTGATCAGTGAAAACTTAATTTTACTACTTTCAGTTATATGACTCTATACAAGAAATTTTTTGTGGAAACTGAAATAGAAAATAAGGCAGGTATAACATCTCTGTTTTGTTTATGAAGAAAAGGCTCAGCAGCACAAATACAAGTGATTTACATATCTTCCAGCTGCATTGTGGGAACTACAAGTTTCCAGGTGTGTTTAGAATAGTGTTAGGACTATGGTTGCCTTGAATACAAGATGCAGTCTATTTAGTTTGTTTGCAAGACATATTTCTATTACCGAGGTGGACTCAAAGGAGAGCGGCCATCAGGATGTGAAGGGATTCCAGCAGCACACTGGCCCTGCACCAGCCAGGCTGTTGCACTGCTGGGAACAAAGCCAGGGCAGAGGGTACAGGAAGGGACGGTCGCAGATACAGATGCCAGTGCTCAAGAAGTATAATCTGGAATCTGACAGTTGCCAAGCTAGCCCTCAGGGTAGCCCAGCTAGTAGTTTTTTTTTTGGAGGAGATGACAGAAAGGGTCCAAACAGACCAGTCATGGCAATTCTTCAAAAAACCACAAAGCCCGAGTACTGTGATTATATTGATGTTTTTGGAATAAGAGACACTCTCAGTAGAATCCTAATTCAGACATTCTATTTTTCTGCATCCTCATGTACTAGAGGGCCTGAGATTAAATATATTAAATTTATGAATAAAATGAAACTTTTTCCCCTACCTTTTCTGACTTTATCCCAGCCCAGGGCAATGGCAAAATTAAAAACAGGCATTCCCCCCACTTTCCTGATGTCATGAAAAAAAAGGTTTTCAAATTAGGCACTGATCAGATGAGACTCATCCTTTAATTGTGACCTACTTGCTATTGCACAAGATAAGGTAGGAGAAATTGAGAAACAAAGTACAGTAGCTCGCCGGACCTCCCTGTAGTTCATATTAAGCACTGCTAGTTTTTACTAACCTCCCTTTGGTCAGCTGCTGCACCTGGTGCCCGCACCTGGCAATTTTCCACCCTGAGGCTGCAGAGTGACCTCCCTAACCTGTTCCACAGCGGGTCAGGGACAGAGGCCTCTGTCCTCAGGATGAACACCTTTGCTAGCATACCTAGCTAACAACACACCTGAATTGTGCTTTGGTCCCAAGAGGAAGATTGACTTTGCCACAAAAATAAACCATCCTTTCTCAGGTTTAGTTAAGTCCCTCTAAAAACCTTTGACAGAGTTAAGGGTGAGACCTCATACTTGGAATGAGGGCAAAAAGAGATAGAAAGAGAGAGAGAGAGTTTGAAGTTAAAGAGAAGATGTTTTTGAAGTAAGAAAAAACCCACCAACACTGGGAATCAGACAAGGATAAAGGCTTCATATTTGTGAAACAAATCTAGTGTGAAAAGAGATTGATGTCTGGGGGAAGGGCAATATGAAAACTATTACTAGAATTGACTTTTATTGTAGTACATCTGAAGAAATTCTTTCCACTTTATAGTTGCAGAATGTGCCATATGGTAAATTATAGAATCACATGAGAGCTGAACAGATTATATTCCTATGACCATCTTCATTTATCATATATCCTTTGTCAGACAGTTTGCCTTCTTACAATTGAACCATCATGTTAACATGTCAAAATGTAGAAGAGGAATGTTTCCTGCTTCTGTTCCTAAATACAGAATTTAATCCATAGTAACCTTGACCATACACCGAGAATCACCAAGTTACACCCATACTTTTGTATATGCAAAAATGTCACTTCAGACTACTTTACTTCAAATCCTGGGTTACAAAGTGGGTATTCATGAAGTTCAGATTACTAATTGGTGTATCTTCGCCCAGCCTGGGAAATAATGAATTACAGCTATACCCTGTCATTTGCGAGGAACAGGTCATGCCAGGGGCCTCACAGAACCTCAAAATTGCAAAGGTGCGCAGGTCATTAATATGCATGCAGGCCATGCCATTGCTCCATTCCTCGTCACTCCGGAGCGCTCCGGACACTTTTCCGCTCCTTCGCATGGTCTCTCTCAGCAGAGGTGAGCAGAGGGAACTGTTTCTGAGTGACTGCTGCGACTGTGCATGCTCACAGTCCAAACCCCGCACCACTGCCCCCCCCCCACCCCGCCCCGGCCCCAGTGCCCCGTGCCAGCCTGCGCGTGCTCGCCCTCCCTTCACGGCGGGGAACGGGTGTCCTGGAGCTCTGGTCAGCAGTCTTGGAGCCTGGAAAAACCTTAACTTTGCAACACTGCGACACCCTGTGCTGCTTATGGCAGGGGCAGGGTGGGGAGTGGGGCATCGGTATCGGAGTTTCTTTCCCTTTAACATCCACTGGTCCCNGGTCCCGGTAGAGGCAGCGCTGCCCAGGCTTGGACTGGGCTTTGAGTAACAAGGAATGGCATGTCTTGCGGTGGTGCTCTGCTGGGTCTCAGCGGAGCACACAGGAGACACACAGGACCGGGTCAGGGACCACGGCATGGTGCTGTAGGGCTCTAAATTCCATTGAGAGCTGGAGAAACTGCGTGCCCTCCCTGCGCACCCTCTGCAGGGGGCTGGCCCCGCCCCGCCTACAGGGAGAGCTGGCAACACCCCCTGGCAAAGCAGAGGCACTGCACATGCGTTGACTGGGAAACCTCGCAAATGCCTGAAACTGAATTACAAGAAATTTTCCTCACAAATGCGCGGGGTCATAATGGAGAGGTCACAATGCAACAGGGACATGCTGTATAGCTTATGGTGTATACCTTAGGAAGCAGGGTGATTGACTGGCTCAACATACCTGCTTCTCTTTGACTTCAAAGAGCCCACCATGACAAGTTCAGTTATAGATATTTAGTTTGCAGATATCTGTAGACTCAGCAGGTGAGTCAGACTCAATGGAGTCATTACTCGATGGGAGCCTAGTGATGAGACCCCAAATTACTACCACAATCACTTTCTTAGGGCATGTCTACAGCTCAGTAAGTGAGAGACTCAAGTACTTCAAGATATTTTTCCCACTGTTTGTAAAAGTAGAGTGCAATTTTTTCCTGTCCGCATGTTTTACTTAGAGGGTAGCTGCACCTTGGGTCTTTTCTTATAAACACACGAGAGAAGCACAAGGCGTTATTGTATTATAAATGTTATCACAGAATCTGATGAAACATGTCTGGAACCTATTCTCAAAAATCCAATGATATGGATTTTACAGCCTTTCCAGACAATCTGTTCCGATGCTTTGCTCTCATCAGGTTAGAAAGTTTTTCTAATGCCTAATCTAAAGTTTCCACATTCCATTATTTCTTCTTTTAATCCCCGTGGACACGGAGAACAATTGATTTTGATTCCTCAGCATGATACCGTTGAAATCTGTTATGACATTTCCTCATAAGTGTTTCATTCTCCAAACTGAACAACATTGGTTTTGTTCAATCTTTACTTGCAGATAATTTTTTCCAGCCTTCTAATCCACCTTGTTTCTCTCCATGGACTTCTGCAAGAAGTTCACATCTCTCTTAAAGCACAGTGCCTAAAGGTGCATACAGTACATTAGCTGCTTACTGCTTCTAGAGTAACTACAGGCGAATCTCACACATGATACTGTCTATATAACCCCTGCAATAGTTTTTGCAGGGAGGTGAGATTGTTTGTTTCTGTTCAGCTTGCAGTCCCCTATAGACCACAAACTGTTTCCTACTGACTCATTTTGCACCTTCTATTTGTACAGTTGATTACTTCTACATAAGTGTAGCACTTTCACTTGTCCTTACTGAATTGCAGCCTATTGATTTCAGACCACTTCTTTAAATTGCCAAGTTCATTTTTAATAGTGAAAAATGAGGTCTCCTGCCTCAGAGCCTGTGTTTAGTTCAGTATGGTAACACAGGAAAGGATCACAGACTTTCCTCCACTTGTATTCCTATAGGGTGGCACGGGACAATGACCACATCTCTGCAGGCACGAGTTCTATGCTTTGGGATGAGAAGTAATCATCTTTTGTTATGGTGGAGCCTGAAGGCAAGAAAAAAATATCCAAATCTTAGCAAGTGCTTTCTAATACTTCACATGAAGTGTCTCCTTCCATTACTTCTTGTCTTAGAAAAGAAGAGAGAGAAAAATTTACTCCCATTCCTCAGCAGAAGTACCCTAGTTTTAGGTTGCTGCATTCATGTGAATAAATAAATGGTTCCTCTTTGACAGAAGGAACTAGAAATAGAGGCAAAGGCCTTAGCCGATAATTAGAATGTGGCAAATGTATGCTAATTGTTTGATCTTTACTAGGAATGGTTTTTGTCAAATGTTGATGAGAGAAATGGAATGAAAAAATCTAGGGGAAGGGTACAATGAAGTGGGGTGAAATGAAGGGGACTGAGCATGCTAATGGTAACAGAGTGGGAATGAAGAAAAGGGGAGATTCTGGGAGGGGACCATAGAAAAGAGTCCCAGACAAGTTAGTGTAGTCGAAATTAAACTGTATAACATTATCTGCCAGACAATTTTTATCTCTGCATAGCAACATGTGTCTTAACACTACAAACTCTAGAACATACCTTTAAAGCCATAAAGTGGGAGAGGAGCACACAAAGGAAAAGAAAGGGGAGATATCGGTTAGATGCATTTTGTTGAGTCTTTGTGGGGAGATGAGGGTGTATGCCTCGAGCACAGTTCAAGGAAGTAAAAAGTAGCACCTCTGAAGCTACATTAAACACTGAGAGACATGTCTGACATGGCATAGCAGTCTCTTCACAAAAGAAATGTGTCCTTGTAAACTGGAAGAGGATGATGACACAACTCTTTTGTACCTAATCCAGGGACACTACCTTCCGTGTCACTTTGTTGTGGTGCTCTTCCATGTTGACATCAAAGCATACTTTTTCAATGCACCTTTCAAATTCTCTAGCTCAGTGGCTAGAAACTTGCAGTCTATTTTCAGTTGCTGACTACCTCCCTGTGAATTAAAATGCAGTGTTCATAAGGGTGAAATCAGAACCATTTCTAATCTAAGTTCTTACTTTGCTTTTTCATTTATTTTTCCTCCCTCTCTCCTCTTTGACGTAATTGGGGCACATTAGCTTCACTGTCTCAGTTCATTAGGTCATTTCTGAAAATTGAAAATCACAGTTTTGTGTTTATTGGTGCCTTTTTACGTGTAGGAAATAATTTGCAATGAAACTACTTCTAAATTTCCCACTGTGTAGAAGACTCCAGAGCTGTTTGCTTATACCTCATTGGAAGAACTGCTGGAAATAATAGCTCTGACTTAGGAATGATGTTGTCCAAGGTCTCCGGCTTTGATAATTAAAAATATTAGTCCCTCATAGTGTTGAACACTGTCAGTTCTCATGGACTGCACAGGGTTCTCATCTCTTTGCAGCGTCAGGACCTAATCATGAAGTGATGGAACAAGCTTTTCAGGACATGCACTAAGAGGCAAGTTTATTTCAACTGCCGTATCACAAAACAGTGCAAGAACAGATGAATGGCCTCTAGGGGATATCCAAGGGTAGTTTCTTTTAACTAGGTTGGACTGATGGTGCTCTCTTCAGCCTATGGTATTTATAACAGTTAAGATCTGTTTTTTTCTACTTACATCTGACAGAAATTAAAGATTCAGAAACTGAAAATTTGAAAAGATGACTTGTAAAGAAAAGAACTTTCAGTTTACGTGAGAGATGTTTTTATCAAATCTTTATATGGCCTTTACAGAAGAAGAAAAAATTCAGGATTATTTCCCCAGGAGAGAAACAATCTAGTGATTTATATTTTAGAAAATTACTGGTAAAGGGGAAATCTCTCCATTTTGCCGTTCACAGCCTTTTTGGCCCAGCTTCACTTCTCTTTTCTTTATTGTTCATTTCCCCTCATCCCTTTTTCTGTCAATAATATCCTTTCCTTCATTTTGTCCAATTTACAATTTAAAATGTCAGCCTAACCTGTGGGAATAGTAAGCCAATTCAGACTACTTTTAATGATGCCTTTGTGTCCTGAAGAACTTTTCTTGCCCATTTTAATTGTTTATTTAAAGATATTCCCAGTCACTGTGAATATGCATGAGTGGCTGTGAAATGGTGAAATGCCATCTTGAGCAGCAAGTCTTTAGCTTGCAGCTGGAGAAACTGGAGACTACTTTGAACTTTCAATGTGCCGAGCACTTTTGCAGAATATTTGCTTTATATCCTAAAGTCAGCCCTTTACTTACTTCTAAGACTGACTACAGCCTGAATAGGAACTGTGTTTGATTGCTAAATATGACTTTGAAAACAAACACTTTCATTAGTACTTCTGTAATGGACTTGGAAATATTTTAATCCAAAGTTTTGTTCCTGGAATGACTAGTTGCCTGTGCTGTAGCCTGAGGGAAACTGCCACAAAGGAAAATGATATGAAAAGTGGATGTAAATGGAGTGCTGCCACCACTTAAAATTCAGTTCCCTGTCTGTGATGTTTTCAAAGAATACAAAATCATTTAAATATGCAAAAAAAAAAAAAAAAAAAGTGCAATCCATGCCAGTCATAATAAATTTGGACTTCCTAAAAGAAAGACACTGGAAAGCTAATTTGCATATTTTGTTTCATCATTCGTTGTAATTTGTTTTCTGAAAAATTCAATGATCTCAGCAGTTCAGATTTGACTGTCTGTAAGTAGGGAAATTATTACTCATGTAACACCGGGAGATGAAGTTGCCAGTGGGAAATTCGGTTATTAGTCTGAATAAGTCTTTTACTGGGTAGGTGACAGTTGGGAAAGTATGTGTGACAGGTATCAAGATGTGTTACACTATTTCCTGACACGTCAACAAAGTTCTGGCAAGATCTGAGAGATCCTTCTGGGCAGATTCTGAACTTCCACCTATGAATTTGGAAATGGGAAGGGAAATTGGTCTTTTAGAAATCAAAATTACATTAACAGAAAAAAAGCTATATCCCATTTACCACATTTGCAGCCCAGGATGAATACTCTGAGAGTGAGAACTGTGGTAGGAAAACAGATGTAAACCCAAAAGTTATGCTTTCTCATTGTCTAAAAGGTTGGAACTGCTAACACAGAGAAAGGAAAATGTTTAAGGTAATTGTATAAAGCAAGACCAGGAGAAGACTGACAGGTGTTAAAGGGTTTTCAGGTCAGACAGAGGCATCTGCCAAAGACATCAGTCATATGAGATAAGGAAAATTACAACTGAACTAGGGGAGGAAGAGGTGCTGCTTACAAAGGAGTATCTTGGAAAGTTAATGGCATGTCAGAACACAAAGTTAATAAAAGAGCCAAAATATTAAATAAAACATTTATATCTTTATGCACAGCTAAAAAGGTTAAGTAGGTGAACTTGATTATTTGGCCACATGGTAAGAGGACTTCTAAAACATGAAGGAATGAAAGATAGAAATAAAATGTTTAAAAAGTTGGATTTGCCTATGCATAATGAGTAGAAATGTCATCAAATGATTGAGTAGTGCTACACCTGCATTATTTTATATTCTCCAGGGAGGTACATATGTGGTAATGCATACAGAAATACTGTCTTTCACAGATTATTACATTTATTGTATTACCAGCATCCTGACCAAGCTACTTTGTATGAAAAAACCAAAGGAGATCAATAAGATATATCAACTGGTTAAGGACCCCAAAAGGGGTGACTTTGAGTATCTGGCTCTAAGCTATAATGAATAAAACATTCTTTTTTTGCAGCATATGAGACAGTCCAGTTGGAGACAGCTGAAATGCCAGATGTGACATTGATATAATTAAGTTCATTCTCTCAAGTGACCATGGAGTTGGAAGTATAGTATTAGAGGCTACTTTGGACAACTCACTATAAATCTCCACAGTAACCAGCAAAGAACAGTAGTATAACATGGAAAATATAGTAAGATATACAGTGAACCCCCTTTACTCGCGGGCTGCTGGGTCTGGTCTGCCTCACGCGAATAGTGAAATCCACAAAGATAGCGAACCAACTATGTAGTCAAGTACCCCATGCCCGTAGCCACGCCCCCTCCCCATATAAGGTCTGGAAGAGGGTCCTGAGAGCGGGGCTTGTCTCAGTTGTCTGGGTGTGTTATGCCGAGCGCTGACTTCTGAGCGCCAAGCCGCGGGGCCGGTGCCATGCCCTGAGCCCCAAGCTGTGCCCCAGGCCACGTGGGGCTGGCACCGTGC
>WEKX01023938.1:19467-52111 GCA_013390025.1 Pitta sordida | reverse complement strand
GGTCAGGCAGGAGCTTCCTTTCCTGAATGCATGTTGACAAGATCTGATCTCCTGCTTATCCTGAAAGTGCACCATAATTTCCCTTAAGATGATTTGCTCCATAATTTTGCATTGAACCAAGGTGAGGCTGACAGGTCTATAATTCCCCAGATCCTCCTTCTGGCCCTTCTTGTAGATGGGTGTCACATTAGCCAGCTTCCAGTCATCTGGGACCTCCCAGTAACACAAGACCTCTGATAAATGATGGAGAGAGCATTAGCCTGCTCATCTGCCAGCTCTCTCAACATACTAGGATGTATCTCATCAGGTCCTGTAGACTAAAGAGGATCTAAGTGGATCAGTAGATCTCTAACATCTTCCTCCTGGATTACAGGGGGTTTAAACTGTTCCCTGTCTGTGCCTACCAGATCAAGAGATCACTTGTCCTGTAGACAGTTGGTTTTACTATTGAAAATGGAGACAGAGAAGGCGTTAAGTATCTGTGGCTTTTCCTCATCTCCAGTAACTATATTTCCCTCCTCACCCAATAGAGACTGGAGATTCTCCTCTTTTTTTGCCATTAATGTATTTATAAAAGCATGTTTTATTATCCTTTCTAGCGGTGGCAAATTTAAGCTCAAACCGAACTTTTCCATGTCTAATTTTTTTCCTACATGACCTAACAGCATTTTTAAGCAATGCCCAAATTACCTTCCCCTTCTTCCAAAGGTGGTACATCCTCTTTTTCCCCCCTCAGTTCATTCAAAAGCTCCTTTCTCATCCAGGCTGGCTGTCTACCCCTCTGGCTCATCTGATGGCAGACCAGGACAGCCTGCTCCTTCACCTTCAAGTTCTCATTCTTGAAGTACATCCAGCCTTCCTGGACCCCTTTGTTATTAAGGACTGTCACCCAAGGCATTCTCCTAGTTAGTTCATTGAATAAACCAAAGTCTGCCCTCCTGCTTGAAGTTTTTGTTGGTGCACCTCCTTGTTTCACTATTTATTGAAAACTCTATTATTTCATGATCGCTACATCCCATACAACCTCCAACCACCATATTCCTCACCAGGTCTTCCTTACTAGTGAACAGCAGGTCAAGATAAGCCTCACCCCTGGTAGGCTTGTTGCCTAGTTGTGATAAGAAGCAATCCGCAATGCACTCTAAGAACCTTCTGGACTGCCTCCTCTCTGCTGTGTTGAGTTCCCAGCAAATATCTGGGGGATTGAAGTCTCCTAGAAGAACTAGGGCTGGTGATCTTGAGATGTCCTCCATCTGCTTATAGAATAATAGATCGATGTCTTCCTCCTCATTGGGTGGTCTGTAACAGACTCCAGGCACAATGTCAGTCTTGTTGGCTGTCCCTCTGACCTTTACCCATAGCCTCTCAACCTGATAATACTTAATTCCAAGTTCCATGGTGTCAAGATTTTCTTTAATATACAGGGCCATCCCCCACCCCTTCTCTCTTGCTTGTCTCTCCTGAAGAGTGTGTAGCCATCCAACGCAATGCTCCAGTCATACGAGTCATACCACCAGCCCCTAAGCCATTTATAGTGAGGATTCTTGTATTTTTTTCATTATTCATCTCTGCTTCTACAGGAACCGAGCAAAACACCACCTGCATTCACAGGTTCACAGGTTATTTCGAGTTGGAAGGGACCCACAAGGATCATCTAGTCCAACTCCCAAGTGAACGCCTACCCAGGGATCGAACCCACAACCCTGGAGCCATAGGCACCATGCTCCACCCATCCAATTCTCCCACCGTCTAGGCCATGTCACTGAGCTCCTCATCCAGTAAAGATGATAATAAATGATAAAAAATCACTACTGCTTTTACATTTGGTAAGTGAAACCAGACTTGACCAATATTGAAAATAAAATATAAAAGGCTCATGTCCAAAGTTTGTCTCAACAATATTCATTCGTATGAGTAATACCCTTCACAGGTTCACAGGTTATTCTGAGTTGGAAGAGACCCATAGAATCATCTAGTCCAACTCCCAAGTGAATGCCCACCTAGGGATTGAACCCACAAGCATGGAACCATGGGTACCATGCTTCATTCATCCAAGCCTCCCATCATCTAGGCCATGTCACTGTGTTCCTCATCCAGTCTTTTCTTGAACACCTCCAGGGATGGTGACTCCACCACCTCCCTGGGCAGACCATTCCACTGAGAGATCACTCTTTCTGTGAAAGACCTCTTCCTAACATCCAGCCTAAACCACCCCGGCGCAACTTAAGGCTACGTCCTCTTGTTCTAGTGCTGGCAGTCTGAGAGAAGAGATTCACACCCATCCGACTGCAACCTCCTTTCAGGTAGTTGTAAGCAGCAATGAGGTCACTCCTGAGCCTCCTCTTGTCCAGGCTGAACAGCTCTAGCTCCTGCAGTTGCTCCCCATAGGGCTTGTTCTCCATTCCTTTCACCATTCTTTTCACCCTTCTCTGGACCTTCCTGCCCTATTGATCAATTGACCTAGCTCCTTAAATTCCATTTTAATTACCCAGGCACCCTTCTTATCAACCTCATCACTGCCAGCTTGGATGACCAGCAGTGGATAATAATCAGAGGGTTGAATTAATTTGGGTAACCTCCTAGTGATGTCTTGTACCTGGGCCTCGNCATGTCACTGAGCTCCTCATCCAGTAAAGATGATAATAAATGATAAAAAATCACTACTGCTTTTACATTTGGTAAGTGAAACCAGACTTGACCAATATTGAAAATAAAATATAAAAGGCTCATGTCCAAAGTTTGTCTCAACAATATTCATTCGTATGAGTAATACCCTTCACAGGTTCACAGGTTATTCTGAGTTGGAAGAGACCCATAGAATCATCTAGTCCAACTCCCAAGTGAATGCCCACCTAGGGATTGAACCCACAAGCATGGAACCATGGGTACCATGCTTCATTCGTCCAAGCCTCCCATCATCTAGGCCATGTCACTGTGTTCCTCATCCAGTCTTTTCTTGAACACCTCCAGGGATGGTGACTCCACCACCTCCCTGGGCAGACCATTCCACTGAGAGATCACTCTTTCTGTGAAAGACCTCTTCCTAACATCCAGCCTAAACCACCCCTGGCGCAACTTAAGGCTACATCCTCTTGTTCTAGTGCTGGCAGTCTGAGAGAAGAGATTCACACCCATCCGACTGCAACCTCCTTTCAGGTAGTTGTAAGCAGCAATGAGGTCACTCCTGAGCCTCCTCTTGTCCAGGCTGAACAGCTCTAGCTCCTGCAGTTGCTCCCCATAGGGCTTGTTCTCCATTCCTTTCACCATTCTTTTCACCCTTCTCTGGACCTTCCTGCCCTATTGATCAATTGACCTAGCTCCTTAAATTCCATTTTAATTACCCAGGCACCCTTCTTATCAACCTCATCACTGCCAGCTTGGATGACCAGCAGTGGATAATAATCAGAGGGTTGAATTAATTTGGGTAACCTCCTAGTGATGTCTTGTACCTGGGCCTCGGGGAGGCAGTAGACTTCCCTGTGGGATGGGTCTGGTAGACAGGTAGGACCTTCTGTTCCCCTCAAAAGAGACTCACCTTCTTTTCTTTTTAATACTAGAGGTTCTGATTGATCTGACAGAAAGAGTGGTTGTTAGGAGTTCACTAGACGAAGTGTTGTCTTCTGCCTCTTCAATCTAACCCTGAAAATCCAGGACCCCAAACCTATTGTCTAAAAGCAACTGGAAAGGTGGCATCAGGAAGGGTGGTGGGGTACGGGAGATAATTCTGTTGCCCCCACGATAGGAGACCCATTCCCGTTTCCATTCATCAATTAGGTCTCCTCCTTCTTCCTGATGATAGGAAACATCAGTCTCCTTTGGCTCTTGAGCATCTCCAAGAGATGGAAGCATACGACTGCACCAATTTCTCTCTTTCACTCTCACAAATATTCCTAAGCCTTTCAACCTGCTCCTCGAGGTCTGCCACTGTACGGAGCAGATCATTCACCGGCTCACACTGGAATGCAGGTGTTTTTTGCACTACCATCTGGTACTACCAGAAGGCTCTGGCAGTCAGAGGTCTGAACAGCCCTCCAACAGAGGTACTGTTAGAGTAAGCACACTACTTTTAGCAATGGTTTTTGATCTTTTGACCACCATTGTTGGTGAGGAGAAGGAGAGGAGAAAGAAAACAAAAAGCAGAAACACCTGCTACTGAGATGGTGTCTGCAACCCTACCTGCGTGAACTGCCGTGCAAACTGTCTCTCAATGCCCTTACACTCAATCCCCCTGTTTGCCTATTCCTGTATCGCTGCGGTCACTTATGCCTTGGGCCTTAAATACTCTGCAAGGGAGGCACCTCAGGAAATTAAAAAAGCCACCTGAAAACCCTTCTTCCAGTGCCCTTGAGGAGGTCTGGGGGAGGCCTGCATGGTGCTGCCTCAGCAAATTATGACAATGTGCTTACCTGGACAACAGCTGAAATCTTGTCATGCATTTCACAGCTCACTCAAGAATAGAGATGCAGTGACTAGCACCGTTTTTATGAGTCCCTCCTTTTTCTCCTTCCTGATCAATGTCTGCATATCCGTCTTCATCCTCCTGTTCTTGTGATGGCCCTTTTTTGAAGTAGTTTGCCTTGTCCGCTTTTTCCTCCTGCTCCCTCTTAGAAAACACATATTCATCCTTTATTAAGGATGCTTCTGCTTCCAATATTTCTTTTTGTGTATAGAGGAGCTTAATATTGGCATGGGTTTGTTCTTTGGTTCAGCCACAGTGCCTGTGACTAGGGTTGGGGTAGCAGCAGTACCTGTCATAGGCCTTTTTTATCCCTTGAGTGTACTGAAGAGCGTTGAAGAGGGCTCAGTAGTGATTTGTGTTTTTCAGAAATTGCTGGAGTGAGAGCATACCTTTACCAAATGTTTTACTAGCTTTTCAGGATTCTGCACTTGTTCAGGTGTGAAATTCCATAGTATTGATGGTGATGACTGTCCTAGGCACATGCCTATACTACCCTGTGCACCCTGACACTCATCATTATCCAGCCTCAGGGCAGATACATGGATTGTATTCTTAAATAGTTTTATAACCATAAACAAGACCTGAAACACATTCAGGAGAGTAGTAATAGGAACATACTGGTATGAACATTCTGAGGATCTTCCAAATTCTCAAATGTTACTGTAATTAGCCTGGAGGAGAAGGTGAAGACGGAGGTGAATCCTCCATGGATTGTCTCTCTGAGAAGCAAACATGAAATGTGTAATTACTAATACTTTTCAATAGAAGGCTACTGGAATATGAAGGTAATGGCAGTGCTGATTACAAATACCAGATTAGTCTCAAGACCCTCAATTTTATCATATCCTAATGCAGTATTGGAAAGTAAAACAGAATTATGATCTTAATCCAACCCTCAAAGGTGATTAACAGCGCTGCCGGGAACAAATACCTCAAATAAGATGTTATGTAACACACCTTTGAGAACGTGCACAACTATAAAAAAGATCGCCTTTTTAGTAAGGCTTGTTGTGATAGGACAGGAGGTGATGGTTTTAATCTGAAAGAGGGTTTATTTATGTTAGATATAAAGAAGAAGGTTTTTACAATGAGAGTGATGAGACACTGGAACAGGTTGCCCAAAGAGGTGGTGGATGCCCCATCCCTGAAAACATTCACGTTCAGGTTTGATGGGACTCTAAACAACCTAATCTTGTGAAAATGTCCCTGCTCATTGCAGGGGTTTGGGCTAGATGACATTTAAATGTCCCCTGCAACCCATAAAATTCTATGATTTTATGTTTCCATGGTTTCTGGGAGCAAATAAATCATCATTGTGGCTAAAGATTAATAAATTAATATAATGAATACTTATAGAAAATCTGTTATAACATGCTCTGATCAGATCTGTCATTATCGCAACCCTTTATGTGCCATTTTGGGCACCAGGAAGGATTTATGTGGTTTAAACATGCAGGCAGTTATACATCCCACTGACTGCTCACTGCCTCCCCAAACTCACCAGATGAAGGTGAGAATTGGGAAAAAAAAAAACCCTGGAAAATTTGTGGGTAAAGATAAAGTCAGCTTAATTGGACAGAAAATAATAATAATAATAATAATAATCATACTAAAAAAAAGCCCAGAATATTCAAAACAATTGAAGCACAATGCAGTTGCTCACCACTCACCAACTGATGACCAGCCAATTCCTGAGCAGCAGCCTCAGGCCAGCTTTCTACCTTTTTGCCTTCAAAGCGTGATTCCATATAGAATGGAATATCCCTTTGGCCAGTTTGGGTTGGCTGTTCTGACAGTATTCTGGCTATGTCCTGGCTTCTTATTCCCTCCAGCCTATGTGCTGGCAGAGTAATACGAAAACCTAAGAAGTCCCTGATTTAGTGTAAACACTGCTTAGCAACAACTAGAATATCAGTGTGTTATTATCATTATTCTCATCCTAAATTCAAAACACAGCACTGCACCAGACACAAGGAAGAAAACTGTCTCAGGCAAAACCAGGACAGAAAGTTAGAATGACTTTATGAAATTTCAAATTACATCTGTTCCATCAATTTATTTTTCAAATACACATTCTGAGTTGCTAGTTGTTAGCCCAGAAACTCATGTGCCCTGTTGTGTTGAGACAGAGAACAAGTGTGTAGGAGCAGGAAGCTCTCCCTTCTGCAGAGAATGAGTCGGAGAAATTTCTTGTGTAACAGCTGGTTGCCTGCATGAAGTCCATAATTTCTACTGTGGTTTTTTTACTCTTCTCTCTCTTTTTTTTTTTCCCAAGTCAAGAGTTCATGATACCTAAATTTTCAGGCTTGGTCTGAAGTTTCGCAGGGGCATTCACTTCACATTTGCAGTCAAAACATACATTTCAGTGTTTGCCATGAAGAGAAAACGTTTTTGCAACAATTACATTTCAGGGTATTTCTTTGCCTGGTGTTTTTGAAGAAGTAGGCAGATATATGTAGTCAGACTTCCCTCACCCACTGTTGTCTTTCAGGATTTCTAGCTTGACGGGGACTGTCATGGCACTTTCTGTCTCTAAGAATGACATGTATATTGTCTTCAAAACTATTAAGGTACTAAAGTAGCTCTAAGGACAGATCCAAATAGATGACAGTTGTTTCTCTCTCATTTGTTATAGTTCATTTAATATGTTTACTGAAGAAAATAAATTTTTAAAGTTTGTCTTCTAAAAAAATCCAGCACAAGAAACTGCTGTATTAACTAATCAAGTTATCTTGAAGGTAGTTAAGAGATTACAATCAGTTAGATAAATTGTCAAGAAGGAAAAGGTTTCATAGGACTGTTGCTCAATGTACTTGTAATATGGAAGAAGCAAAGGAGTTGCATGTCAGAATAAAATTTCATAGACGAATGACAGCTGAAAGTGACTTTGAGGAATCTAACGTCCTTGATAATCTGACAGCATGTTGGCAGGTGAAAGTCAATGTTGACAAATATAGAAAAGGTTTTATTTGAATTAATGATGTACATAACTTGTTTCTGTATTAATGAATTTATATATCCTCCACTGTATACAGCTCAGTAAAGATTTCTGATTAGTTTCTGGAGCCAACCAAAATTTCAGGATGACAATTCCCAAGCTGTTTTTATAACAACAAAGTAAATCTAGAAGAATTTTAAAAAGAGGTCTTCAGACATTTTAAATTGATGAGATTATAGTTTTTTTCTTTTTTTTCCTTTAGCTAGAACATCTTGTACATCTTAGAGAATGGAAACTTCTGTTTTAAAACCATGTATGAAAGGAAAGCAGCCAGCCTTCATAGGAAGCTCTCCAGTTAGACTTTCTTTTCATGTGGGATAGAGACAAACTTTCAGTTTCAACCTTTGTAATATCAAAGATCAGACCAAAAGGGCAAAAGGTGGCCATAGATCTCCCACAAAGAAGAGCAAGTCATTGTATCTAACATATCACTCCCCTATACTTGAGCAAATTCCATGAAAATTAACCTAAAAATTTTTGTAATCTTCTGACATCAGTCATGTGGCCTTCAATGTTTTTAAACCACTGCATGAAGTCTTACTAACATTTAAAGTTTCTCAATGTATTTTGTATTTATTTGTATTTATGTACAATATATTACTACAATAATGATGTTCTTCAGCACTGCACTTTGAACTTTACAAGTTACATTGTACTTAGAAACTCAAATTGTACTTCTAAACGGTCAGCGGAGCAAGTTAAGATGATCAGACATGGCTCCTGCTTTACCCAGACTGTCTTTTATCTTTAAGCAATTAAGTATTTCATATGCTATATTATTTAAAGTAAAGAAAAAAATCTGAGAAAACATTTGCATAAAAAACCTGATGAAGCCTTGTTCTGAGTAGCTGTTTTGCTTTCCAGCATGAGCTATAATTATGCTAATTGCAATGATAAATGTTCCATTTAAATGTGGTTTCTAGTGGGTGTATCCCACTCACTTTTTCAGGGAAAACAAATCCCATTTTTAAGCACCTGAAAGCAAATATTCATTTCACATTTTCTCTTTTTTTTCTCCTTCTCATGGATCTACAGAAATTTATGATGAAGGTAAGCAAGTTAAACATTTGGTATTATACTTCCTGTGAATTCCTACAATTTAATTAATTCTATTTCTCTATTTTTAACATCAGCATCAAACTTTCCTTCACTGAAATAAAACCTACTGAATTTTTCAAAAATTTGGATTTGGAAATCAGAGGGACCATACTTTTAATTGCTCTTATGGTTTATTTAGATCATGAAGGACCAAAGGCAGGTACCTTTGTGGAGAAAGGACTTTTGGCTGGCTTCTCTAATTCTCGATTCATACTTATCCTTTCAGTAAGAATGTAGCATTATCTGGTAAATACAAAATCTTGAGACAATGGATTAATAACAGAAGTCACAGTAAATCATTTGGGCATTTTGGGAAGCAGGGATGGTAAAATATTTCTTCTGTCACAAGAATGCTCTTGTGATGCTTTGGTGGGGTGGGGTGCCCTTGGGATGGGGCTGGCACTGCCTCAGGTCAGTAGGCATTTGCTGTAGCTCTTCTTCTCAGGTCTGCATTCTCCCCTCCCTCTCTCCTGCCTTTTTCTTATTAAGACTATGAAAAAGCACTTGGTGAACCCCTAAGCATTTAGCATTTTAAATAACTGACAATGGAATAATTAGCTACAGTTTTCACCGGAATGTATTGCTTATCCATTGTCTGCTTTAATTATCAATGTCTATTCCTAATTCAACTTAGAAAATGATTTCTTTACTGATTTTCATCCCCTAAGAGTTTGATCTTCTGTGGAATGGTCTTGCTTCATTGTTGCTCTCCCAAAGGGAGAAATTCTGGGCTAGATAAGCAGTTCTATTTTAAGGACTGGATTTAATGATATCAGCGGAATTTTCTTAGCATGATTCCTCTGCTTATCCATCTTTTCTTCCCACTTGGCTGTCTGACATTCTTTATCTGTGAGTTTCTTTCTCAAGTGACAAGGATGATTCACATTCCTTGTGTCATAAAACAACAGAAAAAGCTTAGTCACAATCCTTAGCCTGTGAAAAATGCCTCCCTCCTCCACTTATTTAGCTCTAAAATAACCAGGAAGATTTTTATTATTTCTTCTATGTCCTATGCAGATAAGGAGGAGGAGTATGGAGGAAGTGAAATCTTCACTAAACTAAGGCAGAAATCGATAAATTTTATCCTCTTGGGCAATTTATTTTTCTAAAACACTTGCAAGTGCTTGAAAGCAGGCGTTTGTAATTAAAGTGTTGCCTCATCCATAAATATAAATGTTTATTTTACAAATAAGGCTGGAAATGGATGATCAATATTATTTATATTTGATTTATTTTTATGACTGTTTCTGCTTTTCTTTGTTGTGAAGTTTCCCATTACTGAGAAAGTGATAACTTAAATGTAGTGTCAGAAATATTAACGATGAGGTATATTTGAAGTGTTTCTAATTCTGCCTTCCCACAGGTCAATATTAGCAAAATTGAGATAATTTAGCATGTGGCTGGCACAAATATTTGTCATAATTACCAATGATTCCTGTGTTTTTAATGTGGATAGTGAAATATTTGTGTGTTCTCAACTGAATAAGACATGCTTATGTTTTTTATTGGCCAGTTGAATTATTCAGGTTCAAATTTTTATGTGATATTTATAAAAAGTATAATTGCACATTGTGATTCAGCTTTTAATTCAAGCCAACCTTAGAAAATCCATAGTTTTGCTGTACTCTTTTTTCTGTTTTATTTTTGTCTTGGCACAAAATACAAGGTAACCACTTATGTCAATGAAAATTTTGGTTTAGGGTGGGGATTTTTTTTTGTTGTTTTTTGTTTGGTTTTTTTGGTAGTGATTGTTGTTGGGTTTTAGGTTGGTTGGTTGGGGGAGGAGGTTTTTTGTTCGTTTGTTTTTTCTTTTACCTTTTCAGGATTTTTTTTGTCACAGTGGTCATCATTATATAAGAGTAGGTATCAGCAGTCATAAGTCATACTAGTCTCTATGCATGAATTTTAGCAGCACTTATGGTTTTGTAGTGAATTTCTGAAGCGTCAGTCAACTAAATGTGATTTAAAAATAAGCTATGAGGACTAGACTATGTATAGCGTATATAATGTCTTAGAAGATTCAGTTTTCTGTTTGATATTCTGTTGTAATAAGGTGCATAGACTATGATGAGACAAAGAGGTTTTTTAGTTGTTTGAATTCACCCTCTTTGATATTGCTATTATGTGATAGGAACAGAGTGAAGGAATCATATGAGAGTCAAAGTGCCAGGTTCTTCACTTTGGACATAACAACCCCATGCATCGCTATTGGCTGGGGGATGAGTGGCTGGAAAGTGGTGAAATAGAGAGGCATTTAGGAGTAATGGTTGACAGGAAACTTAATATGAGCCAGCAGTGCGCCCAGGTGGCTAAGAAGGCCAATGGCATCCTGGCCTGTATTAGGAACAGTGTGGTCGGTCAGACTAGGGAAGTTCTCCTTCCCCTGTACTCGGCACTGGTCAGACCACATCTTGAGTACTGTGTGCAGTTCTGGGCTCCCCAGTTTAAGAAGGATGTTGAGCTGCTTGAGAGGGTCCAGAGAAGGGTGACAAGGATGGTGAAAGGACTGGAGAACAAGCCCTATGGGGAGGTTTAGGCTGGATGTCAGGAAGTGCTTTTTCACAGAGAGAGTGATCTCTCAATGGAATGGTCTGCCCAGGGAGGTGGTGGAGTCACCATCCCTGGAAGTGTTTAAGAAAAGACTGGATGAGGAACTCAGTGACATGGCCTAGATGCTGGGAGGCTCGGATGGATAGAGTGTGGTGCCCATGACCCCAGGGTTGGGGGTGTGATTCCTGGGTGGGTGATTGCTTGGGAGTTGGACTAGATGATCCTTGTAGGTCCCTTCCAACTCAGAATAACCTGTGAACCTGTGAAAGGCTCAATGCAATGTGTGAGTGAATTGATTTACCTTGCATCTTTAAATTCTAAGCTACTAAAGCTGTTGATTTGGTGCCAATCACTGGAAATGGCAGCCCAAGAGCACAGTAATTGCAAAAGGGTCTCATTAGCTATTTGATGTTTTTGATAGAAGAATTGCAGGCTTTGTGCCTGGATGCTGTTTCTTGAGAAGGGATTCTGTTTGTTTTGTATCAAGATTTTTAAAGGAAACGGACACTTCTGTGAGCAAGAAGAACATGTAAGAGTTCTTGGCTCGCACTCTGTAGCTTTGTTTTTAGTCTACTGCTCGCAGCATTTTCAAGTTCTCTGATGCTGCTGAAGATTTAATTTCCCAGCTTTAGCATTCCAAGTGCCAGTTGTTTAGTTTTGCCTGTCTAATCCTGTCTCGCAAGCCTTCTAGCTCTGTTCCAGGGTTACTTCACAAATTCTGCAGTGATTCAGTCTGTTTCCACACACTGTTTTCACCACTGCTTGGGGTTTTCTGGTTTCTTTGGTTGGCATTCATCTCACAAGACTGAAATGCCAGACTTGAAGCCATCGATAATCTAAAATCTGTGTGTAACCACAAGCAGAATGCTCAGGTTTTAGGTGGGCTGAATTACTTACCAAAAGGACCTTTTTCTCTCCACTGCCTGTTTTTAGTTTCCTTAGGCTATATTAGTCTCATTTTGTATTTTGTCATGAAGTGTATTAGGTCTAGCTCAGATAGAGTTTATTTTCCCCATAGCAGCCCCTATTGTGTTGTACTTCACATTGGTAGCTGGAAAGGTGTTGATAACACACCAGTATTTTAGTTACTGCAGAGCAGTGCTAGCACAACACCAGCACTGCTTCTCTAACCTTCCACCCACTCCCACCACTAGGCTGGGGTTCGGTAAGATCTTAGGAGGGGACACAGCTGGGCCAGCTGATCCAAACTGACCAAAGGGATATTCCATACTACAGAATGGCTGCTCAGATATGAAATCTGAGAAAAGGAGGAAGTGGATGCATTAATTATTTACAGCATTTGTCTTCTGGAGCAACTACTACATTTGCTGAAGCCTTGCTTCCTGGGAAGTGGCCAGACATTGGCTGATGAAGGGAAGTAGCAAATAAAGTCTTTGGGTCTTTTTCCTTGTGCACATGCATTATCTTTCATTTTTGCTGTAGCAAACTGCCTTATCTTGACTTACAAGTTGTTTTCCACTTTACTTTCTCTCCCCTGTCCAGCTGAGAAGGGAGAGTGATAGAGTGGCTTGGTGTGGATCTGGTGTTCAGCCAAGGGCAACCCACCACATTAAGAAATTTGTTTAGCTTTTTGTAAACTGTAATTGATCATGGTGGTGTTAAGAGAATGAGCCTTCCTGTATTTTCCAGCTGACTGTTGCCTAGTATCAGAAAGAAGCTCTTGTTAGTCATCTGAAATTGTGTTCAGCGTGAGAAAATTTAGACAGTGTATGATTGTGGGGAGTATGAGGTCTAATGGAACCACCTGTGGTGGTCTCCTATTCTAGGCAACTAGAATAGTATTGCATCACTACTGATTTTAGATAAATACTGGCCTCTATCAACATTGGTCTAGAATAGAATAAGAAGTTGCATATTAATAATAAAATAAATAGGTGAGCAGTTTTTACATTAGTATGGAAATATTTTGAGCATCATCTCCCTTACAGAAACCTTTGTAGCATCTGTAGTCAGATCCAGATTTCCTATTTGACTTCTACTCATAATAGATCAAACACACTTACAGAAAAATTTGACAGCTGCAGTCTGCATCCTAGGCAAGGGATTTGGAGAAGATTCCATCACTGGAGGAACATGTGCTTTTTTATATATATAATTCTTTAGAGCTTCCATCACTGGTGGATGCAATTTCCTGTTTGGCTTATTTTTGTGGTGGTGATGGCTTTTAATTTAAAAGGGTTCAAAGTAGGTAACCGTTGGATCTTCGGTGTTTAGTTCTATATTTCTGCTTATATATTTTATCAAAGTGTCTAGATTTAAGAATACTTTTTTTTCATAATTTTGTACCTTTCTAACAATATAAATATTAGAAATAAACTACCAAACCTCGTGAAGCTTAGGACTCACTCTTGATGTGTGGTTCCACGCTTGTGGGCCTGATCCCTGGGTGGGCGTTTGCTTGGGAGTTGGACTAGATGATCCTGTGGGTCCCTTCCAATTCAGAATAACCTGTGAATCTGTGATGTAGAAAATAATGCCTTTGCATTTATATTTGCAAGTGTTTTTATGGATAGATGTCCTGTGTTGAACATGCAGTTGTCTCTAGCATGTTTTAAGTTTAAGGTGGCCATCATTAGAATGCTGCAATTTAATGAAGTGTGAGTACTCAGGACATTGTTTTACTCCAGTGTACATATGAAACAGCCACTAACAGTCATATTTGAAACAGCCACTAATAGTCATATTTGAAATGTTTAGCACTATTTTGCAGTATTTTCCTTGGAAAACACTTGTTGAGAAAAATAGGGAGAATGTTGCTTCTTTTGCCGTACAGCTGCTGTACAAGCTTTCCAATATTAAAAATGTTCAGTACCATGAAAGTAGTTATGTAGTATTTTTTTAGAAACCCATTCAGAGCAAATATTGAGTACTCCTAAGTTCCATCTAGACTGTTAGGGCTGGATCTGGGGCCCAGAGGAAATATGAGAATGACCAGCAGGCGGATTTACTACTTATGTCTTGTCACTTATTCTTTCATTTGATTTATTTACTTTTTTTAAGTCCATCAAAGTTATTTTTCCCTACATTTTAGTCTTTGTACTCTCATTTTCCCTATAGCATGTATCAGTAATTCCATTCTACTGATATGGACCCATCATGGAATGCAGCAGGGAAATTCATTACATTATTCTTAAAACCTCACTGTGTTATCTTGTATGAATTTTTCTAGGGTGTGAATCAGTTCCTGTGTTCCTGTGACACATTCAGTATTTTTAAATTGCTTTCGTGGGTGACTAGACTTATTTAAATAGCCATATGCTAAATGCAATTGCTATCATGCTTTCTCAAGCATTAGATTTCTGAATAATGACAATGTTGTAGAAGCTTTGTCTGTACACATGCTGAAATAACTATCTTAAGTACATGGTTGTCTTTTTCTAGTTCATCCCTGAAGCCCATAGCTTTTTCATTTTTCTTAGACATTAGAAGATTGCGTAGACCTGTGAAGAAAAGTCAGCAAAGAAACAGCATTTTCTCACGGTAGAGTACTTATTGGTCTGAGAAATGTTTTTCTCTAGTAGAAATAAGGCTATTCCTTTGAAAAGAATAGAAGGGTAATGGCTATCTGACTCAAACCCATGAATGCCACAAGGATTTTCACCAGATTCTAAAAGGTATTGTGAGGTTCCTGGAAGCACAAATGGTTCCAAAACACTTACTCAGTGTCAGCATGATTAATTTCCTGCAGCTTCTTGTGTGAATCCAGGAGTGTAGCAATACAGCCACAGGTACAGCAGTGCAGGTGCTATTGTGTGATTTTTTTGGTTTGTACATACCTATGACTGTCATGTTGTCCTGGGGCTGGTTAAGGACAAGTATGAATTGAATTTGGAGATCCTTAAATAATAGAAAGAAAGATAAGAACTTTACTGGGAGAAAGAAAAACATTTAATATAACAGATGTATATATGTATATGTTTGAGATAATAACACTAACACTAATAAGAGAACTAAAGGTATGAAAAATACTCTGCTGGCAGTGATGACTGAAGATAGCTGAAAATAACCCCTGGGGAGGCGGGCGGGGGGATGGAGGTGGGCGCAAGTTAGAAGAAGACTGAGGTACCCCTGGGATTCCAGGAGCAGGGGAATAGGGTTCAGGATAAGACAAAGTGAAGAGTAATGTTGGGGATGACAAAAAGGCTGTGGATGTTGTGTACTTGGACCTCAGCAAAGCCTTTGACACGGTTTCCCACAATAAGCTTCAGGATAAGCTTGTAAAGCATGGACTGGATGGGAACATTTTATGCTGGGTTACAAACTGGTTGGAAGGGCGAGCTCAGAGGGTGGTGGTGAATGGTGCAACATCGGACTGGCGGCCAGTCACCAGCGGAGTCCCACAGGGGTCAGTGTTAGGCCCAGTACTGTTCAACATCTTTATTGATGATGTGAATGAGGGAATTGAATCCATCGTCAGCAAGTTTGCAGATGATACCAAGCTGGGGGCAAATGTTGATCTGCCAGAGGATAGGAAGGCCCTCCAGAGGGACCTTGACAGGCTGGAGAGATGGGCAGGCTCCAACAGTATGAGGTTTAACAAGACTAAGTGCCGGGTTCTTCACTTCGGCCATAACAACCCCATGCACCGCTATCGGCTGGGGGAGGAGTGGCTCGAGACTAGTGAAGTGGAGAGAGACTTAGGTGTACTGATTGATAGGAAACTCAATATGAGCCAGCAGTGTGCCCAGGTGGCTAAGAAGGCCAATGGCATCCTGGCCTGCATCAGGAACAGTGTGGTCAGTCGGTCCAGGGAGGTTGTCCTTCCCCTGTACACAGCGCTGGTCAGACCTCATCTTGAGTACTGTGTGCAGTTCTGGGCTCCCCAGTTTAAGAGGGATGTTGAGCTGCTTGAGAGGGTCCAGAGAAGGGCAACGAGGATGGTGAAGGGACTGGAGGGCAGGCCCTATGGGGAGCGACTACAGGAACTGGGACTGTTCAGCCTGAAGAAGAGGAGGCTCAGAGGTGACCTCATTGCTGTTTACAACTACCTGCGGGGAGGTTGCAGCCAGATGGGTGTGGACCTCTTCTTCCAGGCCGATGACACCAGAACGAGAGGGCACGGCCTCAAGCTACGCCAGGGAAGGTTTAATCTTAATATTAGGAAGCGGTTTTTCACAGAGAGAGTGATTGCACATTGGAATGGACTGCCCAGGGTAGTGGTGGAGTCACTGTCCCTGGAGGTGTTTAAGAAAAGACTCCATGAGGAGCTTAGTGACATGGTCTAGCTCGGGGGTGTGGGGCTGGATGGTCCTGGGTCCCTTCCGGCTCGGAGTGGCCTGCTAGACTGAGAGGGAACTAGGTTGTGTTACCGCTCTGCGATGTGCTCTCGGTCTCTGCACGGGTTTTAGATGGTAAGTTGGACTAGATGATCCTTGTGGGTCCCTTTCAACTCATAATATTCTATCATTCTGTGATTCTGTGAAAACCTTTTCTGAGATAACTGAGGGGGCTGTAGGGAGATCCAGTGGTCAGCAGGGGAGAGGCTGCACTGAGATGGAGAATCAAGGTCCACGTGGTCTGAGCCTAAATGGCGGCTGTGAAGATCGGAAGAGCAAATGAAACGTCCTCAGTTTGGAAGATCCATGAGCACACATTGTGGACGCACCTCAACTCTTCCCTCTCTCCCTGGGCGCGGCGCTGCCAAACTACGGCGCTGTTTGGTCCATATACAGGCACATCCACACAGCCACCCATCCTCCCCTGGCTCTGGGACTCAAAATAATCCCCTACCTAAGAAAAAACAGGCAAGACAAAAGGGAAAAAAGCCCACTGGGGGAACGGAGTGTGGGAAGGGAAGTGGAGATGAGAAGGGAGCCCTCTCTTCTCTGTCCGGTAAAAACGAGAAAAGTTTTAGAATAAGGCTCTCCTCATAACATATGTATATAGAAAATTGTACAGATACAAAGGGTTTGTCAGGTCAGGTATAACATATCCTACTCCAGGATTGGTGTTCACAGTAAAATATTTGGTTTTTTTCTTCAATCTAATTATAAATATGTTACTTTATGTTATACTACTTCTATAATTTTCGTATTTTACTGGATACTTTTAGAGGTTGTAGTGTTTCAGTGCTTTTTGGCATTTTAATACTCTTTCTATTAACAATTGAGGAAAAAGAAGCACTTATTTCCCAATTTTAGCTTATTTTGCTTTTTTTTTTTTTTTCTCCAGAAAACACTCTTTATATCAAATAAAACAGCTCAGATCTTAGTAGTCTATTCTCATTGCCTTGGCTAACAATGTATTGAACATGAAAGATGTTTATATATTTTGAATGCTAATTTCTTCAGCTCTAATTTTTGTTGCATTTTTAGTTGCCCTTTCTCTGGAAATGACTTTTGAGTAATGAGATGACTCCAAATTAATCTTGAATTCTTGCTCAGAAATATTAGATTAGAGGTGGGCAATTTACATGAAGTTTTAGCAAGTATGGTGAATTTGCCCCATATGCTTTCAACCTGAATTTATTGTCTTTAGTATTTGCCAGTTCTGAAGGCTTTTGAAGTCTTACTGTGAATCCCAGATTCTTGGGGGATAAAATGAAAAGAGTTTTGTGTTAATAATAATAATGAATAATTGATATGGTTGAATGACATATTTTGTAGAATTTCAATGAGTAAGTTCTCTGAATACAAATGTATTTTTGTCCAGCCTGGTTTTATTCAAGGAATGTATTATTCAACTTAGAAATTACTCTGAAAATTAGAAATTGAAAGCATAAAGAAACTAAGACTCATGATAAATAATGCAGTTGTTAGCAGCGTTTGCACTATAATGCCATTCATGTATATTTGTGCAAACATCTGTGGGTGTTATGGATTGAATGTCAACACTGTGTCTTACTTGCAGAGTCTTCTGAAACGTTTTTATTATTGCAGTATTACTAGAAACCTGGGAATACTTCAGTGGCAGATCTTATCTTGGATGCTGCAACTTTGCCATAGAAGTTCAGTTTTTAGCTTTTAAATTTATTTTAATTTTTTTCCTAACATGTGGACAATTTACAGCTTTCTGCAGGAAACAGAATGAATCATTTTGAAAATCAGATTCTTTCAGCTACTTGCTGTGTAATTTCTGGCATAAATATAAATGCTGAGTTTTTAGTTATGAAATGAGCCATTAAAATAGGAAATGAACATATAGGTATGTGCATATCTGGAAGAAAAGCTTCAAAATGGAAGGCAGTTTCATAGAACCAGCTTTCTTTTCTAGCTTTTTCTGCATTTTTCATCTTTCCCTCCTCATAGATGGTTTGATTATGATTGCCTCTCAGATAGCTTTAAGTGGAAAATGCTTAAAAGATTTTTTGCAACTCTGTTTTTCATGTAAGAAACAAACAGTGAACTTGATTGCGTTTTTTTCTTTAATGGGAAAAATGAGACTGGTTAAAAGTAATTGCTTTAGTCCTCTCGAAAAAATTGTCTAAAACATCACTGTCCCATTTTTCACAGAAGTGATTGAAGATTTTTTGAGTCACCCTTTCTTTGGTTTAGCTCCAAGTGAACATTTGAAATATAGGTGCTAGAAATACAAATCAACATGGCCAAATAAAGGCAAACTAGCATTGCTGTGATTTTATTGGTCACAGTATTCCTCTCATCTTCTGTACAACAGGCAACCAAATATTTATGTTAGATAAATTTATGGATAGTAACACAGAATAATTTTGATAGAAATATTGTTGAAATGTTGGTACCTGTGAACTGTGAACCTGTTCACAGCAGGTTTTATTCTCTTCCTGAATGTGATGAGCAGCAGACGTTCAGCATTCATCTGTGGCACAGTGGGCCTGACATTGCCAAATGTCTTGTTCTTTCCTTGTGCCTTTGAAAAAAGTGATGATATTAATGGCAGTTCAAAGTTAAACCTTCATATCTTACTGTCAAAATTGTGTCTATGACAAACTCCATGACTTTGATTCTTTCTTAATAAAAATTCGTGTCATTCAGTCTTCCAGGGAGATTATTGAATGTTCCTCCCTGCATTTTGACTGCTATATAGTTTGCTTAAAGTCAAAATATACCTTGTGTCCAGCAAGCTGCTCTTTTCTCAAAAATAAAAGCCAGAAAATGTTGGCAGTTTCTTAAAAGTAGTAAAATTATTATTTTTTAATTATTTTTTTAAGTGCTTACTTTTTCACCATCTATTCCTATTTTTTTTCTTAATCAAGTAACTCAAAGATCAACAAATGCTTATGCATAAAAGATAAAGAAGGACAATGAGTAAACAAGAAGGGGAAATAATTGTGTGTTACTACCATAGGCATTCAGTTAAATTGATCTTCAGCACTGAACTGTAGTTGCCAGAGATACAAGAGTATGATTGTTTCCAATTTATTCTGTAATGAATGTGATGTTCCAGTCAAAAAGAAGATCAGGCTACTGTGGTAAAAGAAAGGGTATAAATACTGTATTTAAGAAATTGAATTAGGACTTCTATGTAAAAGAATAGTGCTGATTATAGGATTGTCACATTATAGACTCATAAATTATGTATTTATTGATACTTCTTGAAGAGTGTGGTGTGCATAATGTTACATGAGTTGCTCCATTAGAGAAATATGAACTTATGCTCTTGGCACTGTGTTATCAGACAGTCTCTGCTCCCGTCCAATCCCAATCGTCTCCTCTCCGTCTAAGGATTACATAAATCTTCAGCAGAAATTGAAGGATTACTCATGCTTTAACAAGATTTATTTATTCTTTCATGAGTAGTTAAATTGATTATTGATAAATAGAAACGGTAATGAAAATATCGTGGAAAAAAAGGTTGTAGTTGCTTGGGATAAAAGGGAATGTTATTACTTTGCTTCACTCAAAATTTGTTCTGCATTTTTCAAGAGAAACAATTACTATGGCATGATATCTGAATTTTCATAATGCCCAAATACTGTTGAATTTACTTAGGTATCTTTGAGCACTTACCTGTCCTGGCAGATGAAGAATTCTGTCTAATAGTGTATTTAAACAGTGGGGAACAAGAAGCCTGCATGTTGATGATATTCAATGTGGTTGATTAATACTTTCTGATAAAATAAGGAGGATACTCCAGAAGCTCCCTCTGCATGCCTTCTGTATAGAAAAGTGTATAATTTTGAGGGAAAATGGATAAATATGGAGAGATTTAACAATACATAAGTGTGTAAGGGGAACGTGATGCACATCAAAGCTGCTCTCCTCTAGAAGCTGACTGATTTCAGCCCAAGGAAGAAGGAGCCAAGATTCTAGAATGTATTTTATACAAAATAGGTGATGGTACAAAGTCCTCAATTTTCTCTTGTGTTTATTTCTTTCTCAAAAGGCTCTATTTTATTATATCACTATATAGTTTCTCTTTATCTTTCAGTCTGCCCAAGGTGGTGGTCATCGAACACTACTCTACGGACATGCAATCTTGCTGCGCCATTCCTACAGCGGCATGGTATGTAACAGTTGTGAGCAGCAGTGATTTCTTTTTTGTATGAAAGTTGTGTTTGAAAGTGACCACACTATTGCTATTTGCTGATATGTGGAGAATTAATCACATCAAAGAGGCATTTTACTCATGGTTACTGGAAACCTTTGTGAGGGGTGGACACTTGGAAATATGAAACCAAGGTGGTTGTATCTAGGTAAGTGCTAAAATTGTTTGACTCCTGTAGTGCTGAATCTTCTGTTCATTAGTCTGAGTTGGTGAATTCTCATTTCTTCTCCCTTGTGTATTCCAAATTGCATAAACTTTCATTTAATCTACAGCCGGTGTCTTGCTTTCAACCTAAATATACATTGGAGGCTGAGTGGAAAAGCAAATTCCTTCTTGCATCTATTTTAGACAGAAGTCTCCGTCTTCCATTCCCTGTTAAATTATACAGGTTCCAAACTCCTTAACTACAAGTGAAGCTTCATGGAGCTGAAATGTGATGCAACTAACTCCTTTATTTCCACTGTCATTATTCCTGTGTCAATGGAAAGATAGCGTGGATAGACCGAGAAGTTATTTTACATCTATCTTTGTTAAGTCTCCTTGAGTGCCAGTCAGTTTCAGGCATACATGTGCTTGATAGTAACTAGTGGGGATAATCTAAGAGTAGTTAATCCTGTTTTTGTAGGTTGATGACTTTTTATGTTTTAGTGGATTCTCAGAAGTCAGGAGAACAAATACTGTGTGCTTTTTTCTTTTGATAGTATCTATGCTGCCTCTCTACATCTAGATCTTCAATGGATAAGCTGGCATTTGATGTAGGATTGCAAGAAGACACAACAGGTAAACTATAGATCTAGTATACTATCTCCTAGTTCTCAGTGGAACGTGCTTTGATGTCTTTTCCAGAATCTGTAAAGAAGGTGACCGTGAGTCTTTAGCAAAAGTAACCTGGACCAGTTGTTAGAGAACACAGAGCTGCTTCCTTATTCAACTCTGAGATCACTGTTCCAGAGGTCCTAGTCTTCTGCTTATGTGCTTCATTTCCAGCTGAGTTTCTGAAAAGGTGGTGCAAGAATGATACTAGTTTTTAAAAACACACGAATACTTTGGTTTAACCAGGTGGAAACTGGGTCAGAACTTTAGAACTGAGATGAGTGTTAAAGTAAAATCAGTAACATATTGCCTTTCTTATTTCTTTTTTTGCTGTTACTCAATATTGATACAGGTGAGGCGTGCTGGTGGACCATACATCCTGCTTCCAAACAAAGATCAGAAGGAGAAAAAGTGCGTGTTGGAGATGATCTTATTTTAGTCAGTGTCTCTTCAGAAAGATACTTGGTAAGTTATATAAAAACATCTCTACAATGCTTCCTCTACAGGAAAAAAAACAGTTTAAAAAGTGTTATGATGAAGCATGGTTTACATTTCCACCTTGCAAAATTGAAACTTAAGATGTTTAAACTGGGTTTTTTATACTATTTGGAACACAAGACACTGAAGGTCTGGAAATCAATATGTGACTAATATAGTTTGTGCCCGTTTCATTAATGGTATAGAAGTGGAAAATTTACTAATGATGAAAAAAAGAAAATACAGAAAAATAATCTGTCCAAATAGCATAGTTGAGATGTTTAGAATCCCTGTGAGTGTTCATAAGTTAATAATGCTATCATATATAAATTAAAGCTTTATGTCAACATTTTGGAGTGTTTTACTCATGTTCATATTATTTGTGGGCTTATAAGCTCCATATTTTATTAAGATTATGTACCATGTAATATGCAGACATGTCATAATTAAATATAATTAAAATACTTAAATATAGTTGAAATAATTTTAAAATTTCTGTGGTAGCTGTTCCGTTTCACTGTTTTAAATAACTTTTTTCTTCATTGAAGTATCTCCCATTTTTTATATGATAAAACCCAGCAACATTTCAACATGAGTGTCTTTTGCATTCTTGGTGTTGCAAACACCTGATCTATTCTTTATGGCAAAAACCCCCATGAAAATAAGAAGAAAATCAGCCTAAGTTGTTTGGCAAAAAAACTTTAAAAATAATCTCTAAACAGGAAGTGTTTTGAGTTTGTCAAAAAGCTGTCTCAGATCTGGGAGGGCCACAAAGTTGATGAAGGGTCTAGAGGAGAAGTCNCCAAGCAAATGCCCACACAGGGATCAAGCCCACAAGCGTGGAACTATGGGTACCACGCTCCATCCATCCAAGCCTCCCACCAGCTAGACCATGTCACTGAATTCTGTCAGGGGAGGTTTAGATTGGACAGTAGAAAAAGGTTTTTCACATAGAGGGTGAAGGGCACTGGAACAGGCTCTCCAGGGAAGTGATCACAGCTTGCCAGAGTTCAAGAGGTGTTTGGACAATAATCTCAGGCTCAGAGAGTGCAGTGGGGCTGCCCTGTGCATGGTCAGGAGCTGGACTTCATGATCCTTATGAGTCCCTTCCAAATCAGGATATTCTGTGATATCTGCATATAACATTAATGTTTATTCTCTATAATTCACTTATTTTTTTAATGAGACTTTTTTTTTCAGTATTAGGGGAAAAAGTTAGTAAAACTTCAACTATAAAATTGAAAATTCTCTCTCTTCTTTTGGAAACACATACGAAGATGAGAATATAATTATTAGAATATAATTGTAACTTCTAATTAGAAGCTTAGCAACTCATTAATGAGTTATTTTTTGTAATTAGGTATTCTGACAACTTTCTTATCTTTGCATTTAAAAATTATTTTAAATAACTACTTAATGAGAATGCAATTAAACTTAGGAAAAAGCCAACTTATTGTGGACGAAACTAATGAGAATTTGATTTCATTGAATTGTTGAATTGGGTTGCTGAAGTTGTATTTTGGTCCAGATTGTGTCTATGTAGGCATATGCCAGAACTTATACTTCCTGCCCTCTAATTAGTAAATCAGCTCAGCCTTTTATATTATTTAGAGTTTGTGCCTCAATTGTTGGTTCTCAAGGCTGCCACATGTACTTTTATACAGCAAAATTCGTGATGCTGTCTGCAGAGACTGATTTTCCTCAACATGTGGTGTTATTGTGTATAGTACATCTTCCATGCATAATCTCAGTGTACTGAAAAGAAATTGCATTTTCAGTGTAGAGAGAAATGGCACTGTATTATAGCTTTAAAATTATTTACAGCTAAACTTTAATGGAAAGTTATTAAGCCTATTTCAGTTATACAGCTCTGGTTTGACAGTAAGGAGCAAGGTTTCAGCAGATTAATTTTGCTCTTATATGCACTCATGTTTTTATAAATAGATTTTTTCAAGACTAAATTAAGAGCTGGTAAACTATGTAGCTTCATAATCATAACAGTATTTGTGGAGTTTCTACCTATTCAGTAATTATATTAGCACTATCAATAAAGCATGTGGAGCAAGAATGTGAAACATTGAAGCTGATTGGTCAAAAGACTTAAAGCAAGGTGTAGATTTATGACAATGCTGAAGAGATAGATATGGAGTAATTTCCATATGTATGAGGTATGGGTATAAAGACGGGTGACAAACCTGGGACAGGGGCTTTTTGGCACCTGACAGGGCTGGGAGACAGCTGTACAGGACAATAATGTTCTTTCCATGTTCCTGGGCCCAAAAATAAATCTTTTCTATAGCATACACGCAAAAAACTTGAGTCCAACTGAATTTCCTTAAATCACATCTGATACCCTTTACAATAGATAGGAGTGCAGGGAGATTAAATTATTTTTGTGAATTTGCTTGGATAGTGAAACCAAATAAACTCTATTGAATCCAGCTGAGGAATGCCTTTCTAAGGGTGCAGAGTTCCACAGATGGATCCCTTAACAGAGAATAATGTTAATCAGAGTTAGATTTCTGTATATTAAGTACTCTATGGTTCAAACCTTAGGAAAATGTAAGTTTTCTATGAAATGTAAATATGCTGTTAGGAATAGGATTTGACTGTCACTTTTTTACTTTGCAATATTGCTCTATATTTTCAAATAACTTGCCCATTCTTTCCAAATGAAGACAAATAGATTAATTGTCCTGGGGCAATGATGTGCGTGTAAAAATAACAGATGAATAGAGTTCATTCACAGGACATGGCTTTTTCAAAACATAGTTAGCTCTTAGCTGAATTTGTATAATGTAACAGGAGAGCAGAATTATGTCATGTTCATAAGTTAGTCTTCCAGTTGTCTGACTGTAGCTTAATTAATTTAACATTGACTTTGTGAATTTATGATCTCAGTGTACTCAGTAGATTAGTGTTTAGACCTCATTTGGTTGGCAACCGCTATAACCACTATTAAATCTTAAGAAAATATAAGGACTTTGCTATAGTTCCCCTTTCCCACTTGTCACAAACTCCCCCCCGCCCCCAACAATAAAAAATAACAAACTCCCCCCTCTCCCCCTAACAACACTGGGACAATTGACTCTATATTTTTTCTTCAAAGAGTGATCTTTTTATTTGCAATGAACAGGTGCTAAACTTACAGGAAGATCAGTGTTAAAATCACAAGCTAAATCACGGTGTGAAAATCACAGAGATGTGGAGTTTTACTGTTTGTTGACTCACAATTATGTCTGACTCTCATTATCTACATATACAATGGAATTTGAAATCCTTATTTTCCTGTGTAGAATTTCTGAGGAAAAGCACTTACATAAATGCTTGTGGCATTATATAACTATGTGAGCTGTACTATTGCCAGATACTTCAGAGAGGAAACTTGGCTTTGCTCAAACCTGTTAGCAAAAAGATGTTCTGCTATAAATATTGCCACCATTTAAGTTCAAGATAAAGCTGCTACGTTCCCTTTTTTGAAGCAGTGCGGCCTGATAAAGGACAGATACAATATTTCTATCATGTTTCCCCACCTTGTACATAATAGTATCTACCTCTGCTCTGAAGTTTGCCTATGCCTGTTATTAATTGTATATCCTGATTGCTTTCAATATTGCCAATTTTCAATAACTTATGAGTTCAATTAATTCTAATTTCTTTCAAATGCATGAAGCCTCCGAATAACTTAGTCTTTTAAACATAATCCAAGAAAAAAACCCCTTAGACATTAAGTTGAAATGCAAAATGCCTAAATGACGTTAAAACTGAAAGTTGTTATCCATGAAGCCAGTGTTATTCTAAGTCAGGAAAGTGTACTTTGATCTACAGTGCACATATTTTAGTATAATGCAACAGTTTCTGCATTGTGGTATATATGTAATTACTGAGTTAGTGACCTGCAGATCCGTGAAGAAACCTTGATATTTATTCGACTGAAGTGACTTCTTTTTTTTAAAATTTTAAACTCATTGGAAACTTTCTTTTGAATTGTCAGCTTTTCCTTGAAGATTTTTGTCATGGTTAACTGATGGCAGAGTTCAATTTCAAAAATAATAGCATCCAAATTGGAGCAAGCTATTTTAAAGGTGGAGCTGACATCTGTCATCACTCCTGGACATGAGGATAGGTTCCTCAGTATTGCAGAGGTGCTGTCTCTGCATCCTCTTGCATCAAATCTGTTGTTTACTTTCAGATTTAGTTTTTGTATGCTTGGAACAACTTCTCAATGTCTTTGTCATTTGTTGGTGTGGTAGTACCAGGGAACACAGCAGTACATGGTATATTTGTAATTTAAAAAAAAAAAAAAATCCTTCCCTTTCAGTGTTTTGTAAGAGTATGAAATTGAGTATTAAACTTTACTTTGTTCTGTGCAAATTCAAAATTCCATAATTTTTTTGTTGAAAAATTATAAATAGGGTTTTTTTAAAAGAATAATTTTAATCTACATAAACAAACCTGAAATTGGTGGAACCAAGGTAGTGTTGAGCTGCTCTAATACACTGATCATAATGATATTCCCATGTATTCGTTATACAAGTTGAAATGTTTTTGCGAAGGCTAGTAGAACTTGCCAGTAATTAAGGTTGTCAAATTGCTCTGCCTTATAGATTTCTGCTTCCAAGTGCTTATAATCAAGTGCTTGTAATACAAAAAAAAAAAAAATCACTCACTAGAAGTAGTAGCATCTATTTCTGTTTTTTTTCCCCTTGTTTGGTTCTTTTTTTGTAAGTCTGAGATATATTTTTATTAGTTCATCCAGAGAGGTCAGATATTGCTGAGCTCAAAGATAGGGAAGAAAAAAACTTCATGTAATTAAGAAAATGGATCTCATTTTCTTGTGTATTTCTTGGTAATTTATAAAGAAAAAAAAAGAAAAGGAATGAAAAGGCTTAAACTTAATAAAGAAACATTCTTCTGAAATAATGGATCTTGGTCATGCCCAGGGAAGGTTGATTAAATTTTGTTTTAGTAGCTGTATGTCTGATTATTTTGTCTATTTTACCTAAGCTAGAATTCTTCTGCCTCCTGTGTATTAATGAAGTGTTTAAACTCCCTCTACAGTGAAAAGTTAAATACACCCCAACCCTGGTGGGAGCAGGTATTCCTTGAAATGGATTGCCCAAGGCAGAGATTAAGTCAGGCACTGTATTGACAGCTGAGAACTCAGTGTTGTATGTGCTGCTGGTGATCTGCTGTCATTTAAGATATGTGGAGGAAGAAGCTATGACAAAGTAGAAGGAACAAAAGACAGGTGATACATCCATGACAGGAGTGGGACTGAAGTGGGAAGGAGGGAAACTGAGTGGGACTTGATGACTGACTGGAAAGATTGTCAGCTGAACGCAGGCAGGCAGTAAGGGACTAAAAAATTGTCTGGGACGAGAAGATGGTGACAAGGGAGGAGTAGGCACTTGCTGGTTAAGGTTATGTTCGAAATTTAGAGCAGAAAATCTGTGTGGTTTTGGCAGGGAGAATTGACAATAGAACCAGTGGAGTGGACTGGGAATGAAGGATGAGAAGAGATCTTTAGATGAAAGGGCTATCTGGGGAGAACCAGGCTGCTGGACAAAGATCCAGACAGTGGAAAGTCTAGGGACAAGAAATGAGCAAAGAAGGATCAGGAGTTGTGAGTTTCTGCAAAGAAGTGTGATGCTGGCTAATGTGAGAAGGCAGAGGGTGAGCAGGAAAAAAGAGCCAAAAGATCCTACTTAGGCTTTGTAGGTCTGAGAAGAGTCTTTTGAAGGAAGAGAAGGTTCTAATTCTGAGTGATAAGATAGGCTGTAATTAGATCAGGAAGCTGATTTGGCTAGGTGAGAGGTATAGAATTGGAGAATGTCTTGAGTTGGAAGGGACCTTAAAGATCATTTAGCTGCAACTCTCCCGTTGTGGGCAGGGGCACCTTTGACTAGATCAGGTTGCTCAAAGTCCCACTCAACCTGGCCTTGGACATTGCCAGGGTTAAGTCATCCACAGCTTCTCTGGCTAACCTGTTTCATTGCCTCACTATCCTCACAGTAAAGCACTTCTTGTGAGACTGGGGTAACGATCTAGAAAGAAAAAGAGTGGTATAAACCTGGAGCAATGAGGCTAGTTAGCTACTATCAGCAACTATCCAGGAAAACCATTGTATGTGATAAGCTGACAGCCAATTCCTGTTGTGATTTTTGTGTTACTTTAAGTGGCAGATGTCTAAAAAATGTTTCTCAGGTTATCCACATGAACCACAAATAGAGAATTGTCACTGTGGGAATTCTTTACCTTTTTTTTTTTTTTCAAAAACATAGAAAAATTGCATATAAATGATGCCAGAAAAATAATTTCTTAAATTTTGAAAAATCATAGACATTAGAAAATGCAAAAATTATCGCACTGGTATATTTTTATGAAATCTCTTAAGTATACAGTAACACTGGCTTTTTTGGAATACTATTTCAATGATGATTAAAGTTTGATGGATGTGTCAGGGCTGAGTAGCAGAGAAGCTGTGGAATGAAGCAACTTTAAAGATGAAATTTTGAGCTGGAAATTGCATTTGGAGGATTGATGGTATGATGCTTAGCTAATTATTTTTCTGGAGAATTAGATTCTATACCAGACTCTGCTGTGGAATTTGCTGAGCTGATCTTCTGGTATACTAGGCTTGCTTTCAAGAGGTCACTACTCATCCGTTACTGGCAATATTCCTTGCTAGAGTTGTATCTCATGTCTCCTGCTCACAGTATCACAGTATTAGTAAGGTTGGAAGAGACCTTAGAGATCATCAAGTCCAAGCTATCAACTGCTTCTGGAGGCTGAAGTCTAAGAGTTGCTCAATCTTGTTACCTGCAAGCAAGGTGAATGTAAGGTTTGCCTTCAACATTAAACTACATATGAGGCAGTCCAGAGTGGGAATTAAAAGGTCTGTGTCACCTCAATTTGGGGATCCTAGATAAATGAAAATATTTTAGTGTAATCTATGTTTTAGTGTAATCTATGTACCTCCACACTCCATAGGAAAATGGGCTATAATGCTATTTCTTTGGGGTTTTGAGAAAATTAATTCATTCATATCTATTGTGTTTTGTGAAGTACTGTAATTGGTAGCAATAGAAAAACCTATGAGGAGAATAATAATTCTCTTTTCTAGCTTTGGGGAATTGACTATATTGAATAAAGGAGGTTGAATATTGAGCGGAAAACAAAACACTGAGCAGCTGTTGTCAAAGTGACCTTTATTCTGTATATACAATGAGGCAGCACATGTGGAAAAAATTATACAGGATCATAGACAATATGGACGAGGGAATTGAGTCCATCATCAGCAAGTTTGCAGATGATACCAAGCTGGGGGCAAATGTCGAACTGCCGGAGTGTAGGAGGGCCCTTGAGAGGGACCTTGACAGACTAGAGAAATGGGGAGACTCCCCAGCATTATGAGATTTAACAAGACAGAGTGCTGGGTTCTTCACTTTGGACATAACAACCCCATGCATGGCTATCGACTGTGGGATGAGTGGCTGAAGAGTGGTGAAATGGAGAGGGATTTAGGAGTTATGATTGACAGAAAACTCAACATGAGCCAACAGTGTGCCTAGGGTGCTAATAGGACCAAAGGCATTCTGGCCTGTATTGGGAACAGTGTGGTCTGTCAGGCTCGGGAAGTTATTCTTCCCCTGTACTCGGCGCTGGTCAGACCACATCTTGAGTACTATGTGCGGTTCTGGTCTCCCCAGTTTAAGAAGGATGTTGAACTTGATGCTTGAGAGGGTCCAGAGAAGGGCGACAAGGATGGTGAAGGGACTGGAGGACAAGCCCTATGGAGAGCGGCTATGGGAACTGGGGTTGTTCAGCCTGGGGAAAAGGAGGCTCAGAGGCAACCTCATTGCTGTTTATAACTACCTGAGGGGAGGTTACCTCCGGGTGGGCGAGGATCTCTTCTCTCAGGCTGATGACACCAGAACAAGAGGACCTGGTCTTAAGCTATGCCAGGGGAGGTTTAGACTGGATGTTAGGAAGAGGTTTTTCACAGAGAGAGTGATGCTCATTGGAATGGTCTACCCAGGGAGGTGGTGGAGCCACCATCCCTCAAAGTGTATAAGGGTAGGCTGGATGAGGCAATTAGTGCCATGGTTTAGACAGTGGGTTGGTGTTGGATTACACGTTGGACTTGATGATCTCCAAGGTCTCTTCCAACCTTGCTAATACTGTGATACTGTGATACCATTGAAGACTGTAATATGACATGTTCACCAGAAGCCATTCTTTTTCCATAGGGCACCTTGTTTGACATTTCCTAATTTTTGATGCTTGCTTCTGTAAAATTAGTATTTTCTTAATGAAAGCTCCTGTGACTAATCATGCAAAATGACAATCATTTGGAAGCGTAGTAACTGATGTGCTTCAGACTTTTTGTGGTTACTGTGCAAAAGGAAAGCTATTATAAAGAGGGGGAATGCAAATTATGCCCATCTACGCTCTGTGGGTTCCTCATGCTTTCCTACCATACGCCAGCAGTTATCCATATTCAGCTATTTGGTAGTGGAGTAGATGTTTTTTGATGGCTTAGTTGTAATGGGAATTTCTGATTGTCTGTGGGTTTTAGCTTCTACTCTCCTTTTGCTGATAGTACATTTATGCTGAGTGAAGCGGTGGGAACTGGTTAGTATATATATATGTATATAAATAATATATATATTATATAGAGAATTGCTGATAATTCTCATTCTTTATCAATGAAAAAGTTCTCTTTACTCTTCAGTTTGCTGTCCAACTGTTTAAACTACTTCAGAGAAATGCAAAGAAATCAGGACTTTGTAGTACTTTAAACACATCAAAAATGTCCTGGGCTTTGCTTAGTTTGGGTCGAGACTTCGATAATAATTTTTTGTTCTTCAGTGTTAAGTTCACCCATATTTATTCAGACCTTTTTAAAGTATTCATGAATGTTTCAATGAATATAAATACGTATATTGCCACTTTCTGCCATAAACACCAAACCCTAATGTTATAAAAACGTCTCACAGATGCAGTTGTTTTAGTTCTTTCAAACATCTTCCTTTCTTGTGGGTAAATATTTGCATTTGTTTTGACAGTTGCAATATAATACTCTGTTACAGAATACTTTTTCAGTGACTCAGGGAATAAGTTTAATTATAAGTTACACCTCATAAGTAGGAAGTTAACAAATGGTTGTTTTTTGTTTCTAGAGACTATATCTCGTTTAACCTTTGAATTTTTACCGAAGCTTCCTAAGTAATCTTTTGTCATGCAAAATGTTTTTCCCTTCCTAATTAAAATAAAAAAGGGGGAAAAGAAATATAGTTTGTTTTGTTTAGTATTTTAGTTTTCTTTAATAATAGATACAAATACATTTTTTTTTACTTCTTTCTAAAGATAGGAGTGTAACCAATGTGAACATCTCTCTGACTAAGGAAAGAATATGAATCCCCCTCCCTTATTCCTGACCCACTGCACCATGATATGTGTGTTGTTACTTGTGTATATATTGTGGGAATGATGTCCGTTCAAGACTTGGAACATCTCAGAGGTTCCTGGGTCAGTGAGGATAAGTGCCTGAATAGTTTGAAACTGGTCTTCATCCTAATCATTGTAGTAATTTTAAGTCAGTTAGCAAGAAAGGGCAAATAGCAAATGCTGTCAGAGTCTGTGTGTGCAGGAAATAAAATAGCCTTCATCTATCTCTGCACCTGCTGGTATTAACAAATTTGAAGATGGATGATGCTGTTGTGTGCGGTACTTAAGCATTCACTGAATCACAGTATCACAGTGTTGATAAGGTTGGAAAAGACCTTGAAGATCATCTAGTCCAACCTATAATCCAACTAAAACCTAACAGCTATAACATTTATATCATGACCCTCAGTACCTCATCCAGTCTACCCCTCCAGGGACGGCAATTCAACCATCTCTGTGGGCAATGCATTACAATGACAGATCACTCTTTCAGTGAAGAACTTTTTTCTAATGTAAAGTCTAAACCTCCCCAGTTAGAGCTTAAGACCAGAGAGAAAAGACCAACCCCCGCCTGTCTACAACCTCCTTTTAGGTAGTTATAGACAGCGGTAGGATCACCCCTGAGCCTCCTCTTTTCCAGACTAAACTGACGCAGCTCCCTAAGACGCTCCTCATAGGGCTTATCTTCCAGCCCCTTAATCATCCTTGATGCCCTTCTCTGAACTTGTTCCAGAACCTCAACATCTTTCTTAAATTGAGAGGCCCAGAAATGGACACAATTCTCAAGACGTGGCCTAACCAGGGCCGAGTACAGGGGAAGGGTAACTTCCCTTGTCCTGCTGACCACACCATTCTTGATGCAGGCCAGGATGCCATTGGCCCTCTTAGCTCCCTGGGCACACTGCTGGCTCATGTTGAGTTTGCTGTCCACTAATACCCCCAAGTGCCTTTCCACCTGACCACTCTCTGAGCACGTCATCCTCAGCCAATAGCTCTGTTTTGGGTTGTTATAACCAAAGTGCAGAACCCGACATTTAGACTTGTTAAAACTCATCCTATTGGAATCTGCTCATCTTTCCGATCTGTCCAAATCCCTCTGCAGGGCCCCGCTACCCTCTAACAGATCAACACATGCTCCAAGCTTGGTGTCATCTGCAAATTTACTCATGATGTACTCAATCCCATCGTCAATATCAATAAAGATATTAAACAGGACTGGACCCAACACCAACCCCTGGTGGACACCACTAGTGACTGGCCGCCAACTGGAAGTGACACTGTTAACTACCATTCTCTGGGCTCAACCATCCAAC
>WEKX01023932.1:85274-106326 GCA_013390025.1 Pitta sordida | reverse complement strand
GGGATGCCGGGAGGAGGCGGTGCCCGGCCCCACTCCGCCGGCTGGACGGGCCGGGCCGCGCCGGGCGCGGGTTGTGCAATGGGGGGCCGGTAATTGCCGCTCCCTCTCCGTTCCCGCGGCAGCGGGCGCGCCCCCGCCGGGCCGGAGGGAAGGGGAGGGAGGGAGGGAGGAGGCGTTTCCCCCCGCCGGGTGCTGCCGCCTGCCCTTGCCCGGAGGTCGGGCTGAGGAAGGCGAGGCCGGGCCTCACCCCGCAGCCCGCGGGTTAGTTTTCTGCGGCACCCTGGGCTTGGAGTCCCCGGCCGTGTGGGCTCCGGTCACTCGTGCCCTCGGGGGTCTTCTACGGGGGTACGGTGTGACTCCTGAATGTGTGTGAGGAAAGCCTTGTAAATGGTGGCAATACGAAATAAACATAACAATAAAAAAAAATCAGACTAACTTTTGTGTAAGTTTTGCCACGCTAGGTTTTTTGCTTGTTTTTTTGTTAGTGCTGTAAGNAGGCGGCGGGGAAGCAGCCTGGCCCCCGTGTCCCGGCGCCTGCCCGGTCAGAGGGCGAAGGCGGCGACCCGTGTGTGGCACCGGGACGCGGCTGCCCCTCCGCCGGGCCCAGGGCCGGAGAGGGCGAGCACAGCTCCCGCTGCTTCGGCCTCTCGCCCGGCCCGGCCNAATGTGTGTGAGGAAAGCCTTGTAAATGGTGGCAATACGAAATAAACATAACAATAAAAAAAAATCAGACTAACTTTTGTGTAAGTTTTGCCACGCTAGGTTTTTTGCTTGTTTTTTTGTTAGTGCTGTAAGAGGAGCTGCCAAGATTGGCTGTCAGACAGAGGGTGGAATGAGTTGCTTAGCCATGGAAGTGCAGGAAAACAATCCCTGTAAGGAGCAGAACCAGGCCAGGCACAGCAGGAGATACCAGCCAGCCTTCTGCCACAAAACCAGTTATACTCGCACGGGTGCATTTTCCCCCAGAATTAATAAGAGGTTGCCAAGTCGAGCTATACCAGCAACAACACCCATGCCAGCGTAACTGTATTAACACTGAATCTTCCCCTGTGATCATATGCCTCAGATGTAGATATTTGTGTGTGAAGTGGGTGTACTTTCTGTAGGAATTGGTCGGTCATATATTGAAAGCCTGTATTGGTGCAATGGTTTACGCTGAAGTGACAAAATTCCTTAGATCACATCTAAATGCATATCAAAACGCAATCTACCTATTTTTGGTCTTAAAAGTTTTCATACAGACTTTTAAAAACATTTGAATACCTTTGAATGTTGTAGGGTTTTTACTGTAGTATAAGATTATTCGCATGAGTCAGTCCATCTGTTGAACATTCCTTTTTCTTCCAAATATGTCTGCTTGGAGTACCGGGGCTGAAGCTGCAGTTTGAGAAGTAATCCCTAGTTCTTCATTCTGGACACTTTTCTTTCTTGCTTCCCTTCTCCCTATCCTTGGTATCATCAAGCATTTTGGGGCAAGTTAATGTTTTTATGTAAAAGCTGGACTCAAACCCTCAAGCTGTTAGCATTTTCTAGAGCAATAGAGTCAGGACTGCTGCATCTACGTAGTTCTCTGGCACTTTTTCTGTGACTTTAGATAAGTCAGTAATCTCAGAGGGAATGCTAAACTGTTTGAAGTGTTTCAGATCCTTGGGAAAATATTCAGCAGAATCACACAGCATTAATAAATTCACTCCGTTTTATAAGATGAATGGTTGTGAAAATATCTTGGTTTTTAAATTGTTAGGTACTTTGGCAGTAGGTAAATGTAAGGACCTAAAATAGAGGTACTTTATCAAAATAAACTTCTTATACTAAAATCATTACAAAAATGAAAATTTATGCAAGTTTTCAGGTTTATGAATCTTTGTAGTACAGTTTGAATTCAACTTTTAATCTCAGTATCAGTGCAGGGATCAAGAGCATTATGACATTGCTACGCTTTCCTTTACAAGTCCTCTTCCCTTAGGTTGATTGTACCCATCCACGGAACTTGCTCTCTAACACAACCTGACTTTGTTTACATGGAATGTCCACCAGTGCGGGCCATGCCGACCTTTGTTCTTTGCGTGTCTGCATGACTCGCGTTCTACTGTTTGTCTGCTTCAGTGTCCTTATCCCACTTTTTGAAACTGGCCAATACCATGTCCTATATTTATTTCTCTTCTAACTTGTCCTTAAATAATCTCACATATACCTATCATTTTCCAATGGCCTTGTCTCATGCATCCAGTCCTCCACTGTATCTTCTACTGCCTCCACTCTTGAAAGTTGCTTTTATTTCAGAATAACTTTTTTAGCATGATTGATAAATGGGCACTTAGTTCAAAACATGAAGTTTTTATTGATTTGTCAGTTTTCAACAGCACTCCTGGCTAAGTATATCCTTGATAAAATCACACTGATCAAATGTTTTTGTTATAAAGCTTCCTTTTTTTCGCTCAAATTTGGGATCTGCTATATTTTAATACTTTATATATTGCAGCTGTCTCGCTTTCCTGGTTAAAGGATTTTTCAAGATAGAAAATAAGAGCAACATTAATTAAAATGTATCTCAAATGTAAATGCTAGAGGTGGAAAGGTAGCCTGGAAGAAATAAAGAGTAACATCTCTGCCACCTGTATTAATAACACTTTGTGTAGTTTCCTGAAAAAGCAAGGTAAAATTGACAATTGTGCTTTTAATATGCTCCATGGTATGGTTCGAACTTCTTCCTAGCTGTGTGGGAACTGCCATAGTGAGCAAGCTATTTAGATGAGAAAGTGCGCCCTGAAAGATTGAAGCCTGTAGAAATTTAAATGCATATTAACTATTAAAATCCTAAATCCCTATAATGGACATCAAGCAGCCTCATAACAGCATGAGTGAGGCTGTGGTCCTGTGTCTGAAGTGTTAAGCACTGGTACCTGCCTAAGGAGATCTTCCTTTGCCCAATTTAAAAAAACAAAGTCTGATTAGTAAAAAGTAGTAAAATTCCTAAGCAGTGCAGTTTCTCAGTTCATATCCTCAGCCAATCTTGATTACAGACACCTGGGTTTTAAGGAGACAAAATCAGAAATATAAGAAATTGTTATGGAGTGAATATTTTGTCCCACGAATAGTTATGTGAATACATTTTTTTTTAATGGGAGTCTAAGTTAACAAATAAGATGTCCTGGTTTGTTTTTTCCAGAACAGGAAGAACCTGTATTATTTGCTGTTGGCACTTGGCATACAACACCCAACTATATTCTCAGAACAACATGTCATCTAACAACTAAATGAAAAATCATGTTGTTTATTGTAGATCCAGTGTAACATATACTAATACCATGGAGAGCAATTTACAAATGTTGTGAAAGGTGTCAGAAGAATGAGTTTAATTTATGTAAGTTGAGGTAAGGCATAAGCTGCAAACCGTATCATGTATGTTAGTTAAGTTTGAAGATGATTTGTGTAGTGCTGAACTTCATCCTGTGCTTTAAGTCCATATAAATTCCATAGGATTATCCTCTTGTTTAATGTTAAGTTTAGAGGAAGTTTAGGCTGGATGTTAGGAAAAAATTCTTCACAGAAAGAGTGATTGACCATTGGAATGGGCTGCCCAGGGAGGTGATGGAGTAGTAGTTTTGGTAGTGTTTAGAAAGAGATTGGATGTGGCATTTAGTGCCATGGTTTAGTTGATGAGATGGTGTCAGTTCACAGGTTGGATCTGATGATCTCAAAGGTCTTTTCCAACCCAGTTCATTCTGTGATTTTGTGAAAGTACTATGATATTGAAAACTTAATAACTAGTGAAGCAAGAAAGAAAGCTCCAGGAAGTGAAGTCTCTTTTGTGAAATCTGTGTTATCTCCTGGGTATATCTCTTAGCTGTAAAATCTGGCATGGTTTGCAGGGAAATTAATGAACCTCTCTGTTAACGTAATCATCAGCATTCAGTGATAAGGTTTTGTTGTTCTGCTGAAGTGCTATATCAGAGTATTAAGTTTGTTGCTTGATTTTCAACAGAAGTCGAGCTACATTTTATTGTGTATCAGTTCATATACCTGCAAATATGTGTATATGAATAGTGATACAGATTCCTCCCAATGACAACCTCATTAATGCAATTTATATCTGCCAAATGGTATCATTATATGTTTAGTCACTTTGTAGAACTTCAAACTCCAGTGCAGGTGAAGTAGCCTCAATATGATATCAGCCACTCAAAACCCATAAGCCTCGACCTCCATGAAATACATGCTGATTATAAAACAGGTTTGATCTTCAGATGGGGGCCAAATTGAAATGGATATAAACTTTCTTTGATCTACAGAATACAGAGAGAAGACATGCTTCCATTTCTTTGCACCTCCTGTTTTTCTCTTCTAGTTCTCGCCCTTTTCTTACTCACCTCTCGCATTCCCCTCAGATGATTGGGGTGTTACAAGAACTTAAGATGTGAGAAGGTAGTCTTTCTGAGCAGTAAGTAAAATTGGGGAATAATGTGGGCGAAAGATAAGTGGCGATTAGAAAAAAACAACCTCAGAGACCTTAGGATGTACAGAACATTGGCTTTTAAATATGCATTGCTCTTTCAGACTTTCTGTGCCATTACTGCTTCATGTTCCCACCATATGGGGATAATCTTTACTGACACCATAACCCACAAGACCTTAATTTCTACACACAAGTCTCCTTTGTGCAATTCCTTGACTTCTGACTGTATTTTTGCTTTATCCACCTGGATTTTCTGATGTGACTGTTACCTATCCTTTGTAAAAACTTACTTCTATTTAACACCTCATTCCGTGTCACAATGCAGAGTGATAGATAATTTTTTATAAGCAGAGCTCATAAATTTATAAGTCCAGGTGAAAATATGAAAGTACATAAGAATTACCATTATTAGACCAGACTCAGGAATTATCTCATCTTCTCTCTGTACATGGATAGCATCAGATACTATTATAGATAATATAGACTCCTATATCTGCTTTCTTGTGGATTTTACTCTAATTTCAAATATTTAAAAAGTGATTTAGTTCTAAATGGTGTTTGACCCCCATTTTACTTGTTGTTGTCTTTAAGTATTATAATCACTCATATTCTGCTGGTCCAGAAAACACACTGGTATTTCAAATGAGAGAAAACAACTAATTTATATGAAAAATCCAATTTTATTTTACTTACTGTTTTCATTTGATTTTCTTGTTAGTTGGCTTCTGGTTTTGACTTTTACATTAAGATGTCTCAAGTGAGCTGTTCACATTGGTACTTAGAATGCTGATATTCCTTTTGTGAGTCAATTTCATTGGACAATCTGTATAAAATACAAAATTAGATTTCCCTCCAAAGTGCAGTACTCTGCATTTCTGAACAGTCATTGCCAGTTAGCATTTTGAGCTTCTTTTGCTTACCTTGTTTGAACTAGGTGAGTGGGTAGAAAAATGGTAACTGAAACTAGATGTTCCTGTTTAGCTTGTTCAGCTTTTTGCCTGGAATGGATCAGAGCTCAGTTTGATCTGATAGCTTTTAGTGATCTGAAAGCTAAGGCATTTCACTGCTTAACATTTATTTCTAGCTTATCTCAAATATTGTATGGTTTTGTTTTCTTAAATACATAATAAACAGAAGACCAGAAGTCATTGATGTTAACTTCTTATCTACTTAGTTGCTTTAAAAATGTTCAGTTTTTCATCAAACAATTATAAAAGTGAAAGAAATTCTTGAACATTTTACAGAAAAGGCATTCATGACCAGTACCACAGATCTTTGCAAAGTCAAGCTGCTCATGTTTGATATCTGAATTCAGTAATTTAAACAAAGGCATTTAAGATAAATGTACAACTAACTTCTGTTTCCCTAGTTAGAGCTCTAATTCTTTTAGTGAGATTGCCTTATAATTCCCTTAGATGTATTTGCTGATTTATAATGATGCGAACTGAAAGTTGGCATAAATTTTCTGTCTCAGCTTAGATATTAATTTATTTAATAAAGCATGCCGTGCCAGTGACAGAAATATGAAGCTCCTCTTCATGAATATACATAGAAAGAGGCTGCTGGTGTTCTACTTTATATTAAAAGAAAGGATGTTACTACTCCATGTTATTATTATAACTACTACTTATGAATGCTATATACTGCTACTTATCTATGCTAATAATTTTATTCCTAATTTATTAATACTACATCTTTCTGCTTACAGGGCTTTGTAGTCTAGTTCATATCCACTGGAAATTAAAATTTTAAGCTGAATTTGTCAAGGGATCTAATGGACATAACTGTACAATGTGATATCCATTAGGATAGTTACCTTCATGCTATACAGGCTAGTGTCTTACATGTTTTAGAAAAACATGGTGAAAGTTTCTGTGGGTATATAGATAGACATATGTGTGCACATGTGAATATATAATTACACAGGCACACTTTTATAAATACACATAGGCACACTTTTTCCTTTTTTGATACAGAAAATAAATTAATGTTTCTTTCTTAGGAAAAAAATACATAGTCAAGTTTTTTTACAGAAGAAAGGAAAATATTACTCTTCAGCCTTGAGTGATAAAGTTGCATGTCTCTAACCAACGTGAGAAAATTCTCTGTTGCTTCCTACATAGAGCTACACCCTAAGCCACAGCTGAAAGCTCATCCTCTCTGCCTGCCAGCTAAGGCATAGTTTATAAGGTAGAGCAGGATCCTTTGCTCCAGCTCATCAAGACTGAACCCACACAATCCATCTTAATGCAGAACATATAAAGAGAAGATACAGTTTAACTATGAAGTAAATAATTGTCCAAATTACATCATTCCAAGTTAAAACTCAGCTGCCAATTGCCCTGTTATCTGAAATGAGAGTGAGTTTTTACCACAAGTAAAGACATGTTTTCATGTTATTCTCAATGTTCATATGCTAGTTTATTTCACACTAACTTGATGGGAACAGCATAAACAGGCAGCAGAAGTAACCAAATACTAAGTGTGGTCCAAAATTCTAATAGTTGTGTATAACTAATCAAAAAGAAATATAAACTTTAAACTATAATCATTGCCCTTCCTCTTCAGCAGATCCACCTTGGTGTTTACATGATTAACATATTTATATGCAACAATCACATCTAATCTCAGCCTTTATTTTTCTTCCCTTGGTCACCTTAATAGTCATTTCTGCACATATGCCAGTGGTGTGTGTCTTTTCTGCATACTGATTTGGATGAATATTCCCATTTAAAGTCTTACCAGTGTCACTCCCATTTCTGCAGGCAATGGGACAAGTAAATCCTGATGTTTTTGCAGCTGTATCACACTTGTCATCATTCTATATATACCAGATCAACTTCTTTTGCTATTTCTAAATATTGTGTTCTCCTTATAGCACATTTTTGTTATTATTCTTCAGAAGTATGATGTTACAGTTTGCAATTTAGAGTTTCATTCCCTTTCATGCCTCCATTTCTTGGAACCAACCATCTTTTTCTGCATTATATTAATGCTATCTTCTAATTAGGTTTTTTTTCAACAGAGCCCTGGTAACATTATGTCAAGTCACTAACAACTACATTGGATTCACTATAAAAAAAATCATTTGATGTCTTACCTCTTTTACCCAGTTCCTTGCTTGTACTGTAATCCTTATAACAATTATGAACTTTCCCAATTTAATTAATAAATTTCTGAGTGGGACCATATAAGGTGTTCTATTGAGGTTCACTACAATAGTGTGTCCCATCATCTTTACCTAGAAAATCAAGTTATTTTTGAGGAAAGTCCAGCTAAATCTTGTGTACTCTGATTATTAACCACTTCTCTATTTAATTTAAATTATTGCAAACAACTCAATTTGAATTCAGGGCCTTTTCAGACATAAATCACTTCTCTCCTCTCCTTCCCTTTTACAGCTAGATACTGTATTGCCTGTTCTCCAGTTACATACCACCCTAACTTATTGGCAATACCTCCTGCAGAACCAATCCCATAGTCGGCTTACTCTAGTTTGTTTCAGAATTTTGGAAAGAATATTTGCAGCTCATCTGAGTGCTTCTTCTTCTTCAGATACGTATGTCCCAATTCTATAATATTTTATCTTTATTTATCATACTAGCCATAGGTTGAATCAATTTTAGGAGAGTAGGGAAAATTCCCTTCAATTCAAACCACTTTCCCTAGGACAAGGTGAAACTTTGCGAGAGTAGCCAATGTGATACTTAGCCACAGAGAGGGACATGAGACGCGGGTTCGATTCCCGCCAGGGAGGCAGTGTTAAGAGTTGGACTCGATGATCCTTGTGGGTCCCTTCCAACTCAGAATATTCTGTGAAATGCCTTCCAGAACTGAACTGAACATGCAACTAAAGCTCCTGATCATCCTCTGCTCCGCCACTGTTGGTAGAAGAGTCACAGACAGGCAACAGCAGGTGGAAGAGCGGTCGAGAGTGGTGCAAGTGGCCAGGTGTGCCACAGGATGGTGCCACAGGGTTAGATTTGTAGATGACTCGTCTGCTGCTCATTTCACGTTAAAAAACCCAAATGCTGAAGGGAATAATGATATGCACTTAATGGCCAGCAATACCTGCATTTGCTGCAATCTTGACAGATAATTTAAATTCTACAGGTGGGTTTGCTCTTTTCCTTTTTTCTACTCATCTGATCTTCATTTCCAAATCTCATGGATGTATTAGGGGTGACTGTGGACAGCCAAAGTGAACATCTGTACAGAAAGGGCTTATTGCTGATGAAACAGCATAGCCCTCATTGCATTCCTAACTTTGATTTCATGGAATATCAGTAAAACACATTGTGCAGAAGAAATTTGAGTCATCCAGCTATGGAGCTAATAACCTACAGATCTCTTTTTAATTTTCAAATTATTAATTAAATAAGCATATTACTTCTACTATCATGGTAGTGAAATCAGTCTAATGTCTACTTTTGAGTAATGTTTCAGTAGTTATGGGAGTAATGAAGAAGCATATGCGTGCAAGACACCTGAGAAAGAGGTACGTATTCCATTGCTTTCCTGTGGTATGATAAGGTTCTTTATACGAAGGAAAAATAAGTTCCCCAGAATGCCTGTAAACTGAGGCAGTTAATGTGAGTATCCGGAGAGTGACCTGTAAAACAAAATCAGTGACTTAACATTGTCAGATGCTTTTTTGGTTTTTGTCACAGAACTTAATCTTTTGGCCTTAAGAATAAAATGAGATCATTAACTTCCCTCTAGTAGAAGCCTGGAACACGTTTAATACCTCTCAGTCTTTCAGTTTTATAATGAAATTAATCACAAGCAGCTGCAGGATTGGAAGCTGTAGCTTCCAGTATCTTTGAATACAATGCAAAATATGGACTTACAGGATATAGACAATAGTGAGGAACATATAGTAACTGTATATAATTTTCAAAATTATATAGTATTTTCCATATTTGTTTGGTTTGTAGGTTTTTTTGTCATTCCCCTCTGTACTTGTCTCCCACTTAAGTAATTCTCTTATTTTGCTCTGAGAAGTCTTATACCTAGTCATTACTATTCTAGATATTTTCTTCAGTGGAATAAACATGGGTGAAAATAGAATTTTTAATAACTGTGGCTTATCATCTTGGTTGTGGTCTTGCACACTTTTACTCATTTTGGAGTCATGTTTACCATGATTTTCAAGGCTTAGAGGCCTTCTGGTTGTACCCTATTTTCATTTCTGCCATGGATATATGAATAAAGAGCTATCACTGGTTTATGTTGAAACTTATTCTGTCTATGCAATATTGAGATAAGATGCTGTCTAGTTGAACCTCCTGTTGTCTCATGAAGCTGTCAAAATATTTTCAGGGAAACAACTGTTTCCAATACTATTTCAGAGATTTTATCTATAACAACATTAATATTTCACTTCTCTTGAAACAGAATCAGGCAGCACAAGTGAGCTTTTAAATCATATTACACAATACTTCATAAAATATTGTAGGAGGAGAAAAAGTGCATAGAAATTACACGCTACTCTGAGTCCACATTTTAATCCAATTTTAAAATTTTCCTAATCTAATTGTCTAGCTACTCATTTGGAAAAAGGTATAAACTTGTTTGTTTACTACTGATTTAGGATTTGAATCTTGAGGTTCTTGAGGTTCTTCGTGTGATTAGTAACTACAGAAATGAGAAATTATGACTCCGAGTACTGCCTCACAATGTTTTGTGACAAGAATTATTGTTGTCTGAATAGCTTTGCAAAATTTCAGCTGCCTTGTGGAATGTCACTGCACACCTGATCATGAATTATTATGGACATCTGTATTTCACCACTAATAAAAGCAAATCAGCGATATTCCCTTCTCCATGGAGACCTTTCATTGTAAGGAAGCAATTAAAGATTTCACTCATAACCACGACTTATTACAATAAACAGTTCTTCATCTTTCTCATATCTGTTTTTAGTCTTTAGGGAGTAATTATGTTTGATGACACTTATGGACTCAGACTTTTATAGGCACAGTTACACCCAAGAAACTTATGTATCTTCATATGCAAATGAGCCTATGAAACTGCTCATGACCATGGGCCTGGGTGCTTAACCCACTTTCATCAGAAAGAATCTTAGTGCCTCACTCCATAGGTGCTAAATTAACTGACAGGAATTCAGGCAGTGGCCTCCAGGTGAAGACAATTAAGCTATCCTACCAGATCTGGAATGTGTTGGGAGCAATTCAGTGACTAGTTGTAAAGGAAGGAAGGAAGGAATGTGTCCTGCTTTTCCTTGTTAGGGCTTGCTAACACCCTAGGGATAAGGGAAATGTTTATTTTCCTCCTGGAGGGTAAAAATTAAAAAAAAAAGTTTTATGTTGGATATGAATCTGTGATCTGAACAGATTAACCCTTCTTAGTGTATCATATATTCAACAGCATTCCTTTTCACAGCTTCTTTCTCTTTTTTTTTTAATTGCAGGGATGCAAAGCAGGAAAAATCTGATCTACCTTATCATTTGTCTGTAAGCTTCTCTGTCCATATTGGAGGTTACAGGAAATCAATGCTCTACCATTGAAATAACAAAAAGAAAGTAAATTAAAAAGAAATCCATTTATGTTATGCATTCCCAGTGCAGAGATATAGGTCCAGAGTGGTCGCAGATTCTCCCATATTTGGTAACACTGCTGCTGCACACTGAAAATTGAAAACAGAACTTCACAAAAAAAAAAAAAAAAAAAGATGGAATTTTAACTACAGCCCTGTGCACTCTGGCACCATGGTAAACCACACAGAGCATATGCAAGTATGCTACAAGGCATTTTGAACACGTCTTCCTGTGTTCATTTAGATGTTCAAGACCATATGCTGCTGCTATTTCCTTCTCTTTTCCAATTCATTTCGGTTGTTACACAGCGGCATTCATGGAAGACCTATTCCTGCAGCTTGTTCAGGTAAAGCCTGTCTTCACAGAACAGGTTTTGCGACAGCAGCCAGATTCAGAAACCCAGACTGAATCTCAGTAAAGTAGATGCAACTGTCAGGTATCAAAACTAGAAAAAAAAAGTAATTTTTCAAAGTGTCTGTTTGTAAAGCTGGGAACTCCCTGCTGCATGATGTTGTATTGGCTAAAAATTTCGGTTTGTGAGAGGATTACACAAGTACTGGGAGAGGAATTCCCTGAGAATTACTAGATATACAGGAGTCGTGCAAGGCTCAGGAAGATTCTCAGCTGCAAATGGCTGCAAGCCATATTCCTTTCCAATATTTCATATCTCTCTTAAGCATCCATTCACAGCTATTTTGAGAAGCAGGATACTGATTCTACTGGACTCTTTGTCTTACCCAGGCTTGTCATTCTTGTTTTGAAGCCATACCTATTTCCAGTTCCAGAGTTCCTTCTGCATTAATTCTATGTTCTCAGGTTTTTATTAATGAAAAATTTTTTCTTAAGAGATAAAGTACCAGAAATCATAAAAAAATCCCTTATACTATTGAGATTGATTGATAGCTGAATAAATTTACTACAGTAATGTCTGCATTTTGCGTATTTTAAGTCCCACATGTGGATTCTAGTAAGCTATGTGAAGGACCTGAGTTTTAATCGTGGTGTCTTTCACTATTCCATACTTGCTACACTGTGATAAACAACATTATTAAAAAAATCATGTTTTACAGGACCTTTAGATATGCAAGTAAAAAGAAAAATATGGATATCATTTATTAGTCTCCTTTTGAAGCATTAACTGTCTATGTCTATATTCTAAGCATAGCCATAAATACACTTTGAAGAAAAGTTAGCTGTTGCTTATACAGTACATGTACACATGTGACCATAAAACGCAGTACATATTTCTCCCTTTTATTTCCTTTCCAACTTCTACTCAACAGAGAAAATTTTTGTTTCTGTCTGATTTTGACCAGTGTTGTTGATTTTCTGCCTATCTCCTACCTTTGAAGTCTTTTAGCATTATCTCTGAGGATTTTCTTTTAGATTTTCAGCTTCCAACCCTTTCAAGAGCATTCTCTGACATAGCTTTTGATGTTTTTGTAGGTCACTGACATACAGCTTTTACCTGACAGCAGACTTCAAAGCCTGTAATGTTTGGCAGCCAAGCCTGTCTCAGAGATTTTTCTGTTGGTTGGAAGAAGTTACTGAAATTAGATGGCAAATGCTCCAGCAACACTGGAGTCACATTCCTACACTAAAGAAGATTGTCAGTGTGGCTTTCTTGATTACATGCTGCTTCATGCACGCATCTTGAATTGGAGGCTATCTGTCTGGAGAGGGTGGTCTCCAAAGCTGCTCTACAGAACAGGATCAGGTTGACAAGGAAGGAACCAGGCCAGAATTGTGGCCTGCCCTTGGTAAAAACCTCTGGTTCTAGAAAAACAGAATTTTCATCTCCACAGACTTGTGCTTACTCGGAATGCTCTTCCCAGAGCAGCCATCAGCAGTGTCTGCCAAAGCAAAAGGACTATCTGCCATCGCCTTGAACTGACACGAGGCCTAAGCCTTCTCAGAGAGGCATCCCATCTTTGTGAATCCTGGGGCAAGCTGGGCTCCTTTCAGGGAATCCCCACGTGTGCTACCAAGACAAGTTAATTCATGGGACAAAGCTGAGAAGGGTTTCCAGTCAGAGTGCATCCTGCCAGAGCTCAGATGACATCAGTGGCCTTTCCGTTCAATGGATTTGCAAAACTATCAACTCTCATTTCTCATTCATGCTATTATCAAACACAGTACCATACTGCTAATGTGCCAGTGAACTGCTGATAACTTAGACATGAACATGTAGGGCTTGGGTTACTTACTTTTATTTAATACTGCAGTTTTCTAGTTATATATAATTTGCATATCTCAGTAGAACTAAATATTTGTAAATAATATTTGCTAAAATTAAACTCCTTTTGAATAGCTTTCAGGAAGTAAATGCCATTTATGTATTTAATCAGAATAAAATGATTGAAATACTGTGATTTTCCAGAATTGTATTCTGCATTTTTATGCCACATACATGACCAAAAGCAGTAGAGCTCTATATACTTTGTCAGCCTATAACTCTAAGTATTACATTGGATTATTTTACCTAGACAAAATGACAGAAATAGATCAGTTCCATTACTTTAACTCTTCTGTGTTAGTATTTAGATACAACAATTATATTTTCTCAGGCTTATATATATGCATAAAAGAAAAGTGGCTGTGATTTTGTACATATTATTTTGGGGCCAAGTGCAGTGAGATACTGATGGACTATAACACTTGGTGTCCTAGCCCATGGCCTGCAGGGAATTCTGCATCAGGCACCTACACTCCCTGTATTGTGAGTAAGAAGATTTAAGAGCCTCATTATAGGACAGCTGAACCTGTGCCCTTAGCAAAGAGCAACTAAGGTCAACAGGAAATCCCCTTCAGGAATTCAGGTGCTGCACCAAGGCTGAGAGCCACTCAGGAATTGCCCTTGGGACCAAGCATCTACAACAGTTTCATTAGAAACTGGATAGAGTACACCATTTTTACTGAAGCTTTTGTAGAGTAGTTCAGGGGTTAGCATACTCAAATATATGTCAGAGGTATTTAGTAACATCCTTGCCTTTAAAGGTCCCATACCTGCAGCTTTTCTACTTGCATTTATTTATACAAGATCTTTTATCTTGGACAAGTCTCACAACTGTGTGGCAGATGTTTCTTTCCTCTGTTTGTAATTTTATCACTTGTGTAAAGATCCAGTATTTTGAAAGAAAGGAAATACTGATAAGTGGAAGAGCTCAGAAGCTTCTCTCAGAACCTTTGTCTGAAACTCACCTTCATGAGCAAGAATCATTCATAATTGTCATTGACAGAGGCAAGCAGATTTCTTTGGATGAGAAATACCACCAATGAATTACATTAACTGTTATGCAGGACTAGGAGTAGAGGCCTCTCCTGATGCTGGTCTAGAGACATGTCACAGAAGTCTCATGACAATATTGCCTCAAGAGACTGATCTGCATTCTCTGACATAAAACACACCAGCATTCGCACTGTACTTTCAAAAGGCATGAACAGGTCATAATCACTTTAGCAACTTCATTGTATATCCTCTAGCATATATACACACACTAGTGTTCAATAAAGTGTGATGACATTTTGAAGACCTCAGTTAATACAGGTGATTAACACTGCTGTATCACAAAGCAGACTGTAATACTTAATTTGGTAAAGATGTTAAAAAGAATTTGACCAAGATATTAGGATAATAAGTCCAGGAGTAAAACAACTGAATGAGATCCTTGTGGAAAAAATAATTCCTCAGGTAATGTGACGAGCATATGAAATTCACTAAGGCTTCAGATCAGCCATACATTACAGCTGGATTATATTTTCCTAGCCTTGCTGATATTATGGTCAGATGCTCCCTCTGTAGTTAAAGAGTAATCACATAGCTCTACTTTAGCATAGAGTTTAATTATCTCTGAGCTTTAGTAAGGGTGAAGTATACCTTGCTGTGTACTGATGAGAATAACCTTTATTTTCCTTTTTGGTCCTGAAGTACCATTAGTTTTGCACAGGAGAATTCAGTTCATCACCTTTCGCTTGCAGTATCTGAGCACTGCCCCAGCCGCACTTCGGATGCATTGCTGTAACAACACACAGTGACAAGGCTTCAATTTCACCGTGATTAGCTCACTTTTCCCCTTCCCAGCCAATATCCGTCAGCTTTATGCTTTAATTACACTCATTAAATTAGGTTCATTTACTTTATTATGAGGATACCTACACTGAGAGTATCTTCTCTTGTTCCAATTGCAGTAAAAGACAGTGGTTTTCTTATATAAATATAAGCATGTAGAAATAGCTTTGGTTTAACCCTTCTGTATGCTTTCTCTTATTTTTCTCCCAAGCAGGGAAAAAAGCCAACAAAAAGATAATTGTATCTGAAACACTTAAATTGACATAAAAACTGAATATGAAACAGTTTCTTCCTGCACAAACTGCATAACAGCACGAGTATCAGCAGTGCTGATCTTTAGCTGAATCTTGCTTTTTCTCTTGTCTAGGCTCCAACATAAAAATATGAACTCTAGCAACAAAACCACATATGGAAGCCAAATACGGTCCCTGAGACTAGCACAGAAAACCCTAAGCCGCAACGAGAAAAACTATTCCAGTTTCCCCTAAAGCAGGTTGTGAGGTTACAACTCCCTACCCCACCACAAACTAGTATGCCTGGGTTTGCCAGCATCAAGGCAAGCTGTGCTCACTGTGTTGGCAAAATGATCCCAATGAAATCAAGACCTTTAGTCATAAGGGTTTTAACTCGAGTCATTTTATCAGGTTGGGATTTGAACAGCCATGACACAACATCAGAGGCAGGAGAAGGAAGGAAGAGGCAAAAGCATAGATCTGGAAGAAGAAACCACTTAATCACATGTAGTGCATTTGATTACAACTTAAGGATGTTATGAGCTCTCCTAACCTGAAATACACTGTTCTCTCTGGCAAAGAACTATTGTTAGAGGAAAAACGGAGTGTATATTAAATAGTTCTGAAACTGTGGAGGATTAAGGGCTTTATTGGCTATAATTGAATTGACTTAGTGTTGTGTTAATAATTAGTCAAATTTAGGGGAAGGAAAAGTTTCTAGCCACACTTTTTTTTTTTACCCAATTTATCAAACACTTTAACTACTAAAACCTGTCAAGAACATACGAATTAATTTTTGGTTTAAGGCTGAAAGCTGCAACAGTCAGCACTTTCAGAAGGACTTCATGTACTCCAGAGCAGTGAGACAGCAACAGCAGGAGCCCACCAGGACCCTGGCTGGCCCAGCACCCCGAGGGCCTTCAGAAACTGGATGACACTGTCTCTGTATCATATAATCTACTTCCAACCCTTAATTCAAATCACAAAGCCAACAGAAGCTGCATAACAACCCCCTCCTCCTGCAAGGCAGATCCTGCACGAAGGTTTTGGTTATGACCTCTCAGCTGGCAGCCCTGCTGCCCAGAGCACACCACCCAGCAGACAGCCCTTGGCAAGATACCCCCGACAGGGAGTTCCCAGCCAAACCTCTTTTTCCCTGGAGAAACAAGCTGTTTCTCTGCTAACCCTTAATTGTTGGGCTTTCTCTCCCTTAAATCCTGCTGGTACCGGTAGGGCAGGTGGGGCTAAGTGAGCCAGGGTGGATAGCTTCAGGCCTCCTGGCTCCCAGAGCAGCAGGTTGCTGTGCCGTAATTACTGTTGGTTAATAGTCTGTTTGGCAAGCTTCGAACCTTCTGGAAGTTGTTTCCTTTATGCAGTCTTTCCTCTCATTCCTCACCACCCACTGTTCTCCTTGGCAATTGCTAGTTAAGGTGGAAGTTTTTTAAGAAACTGCTTGTTAAAAGTTAGGAAATGGGGTGCTGCCCATGCCAATGGCAATCCTTTTCCCTGAAGGATTAGCAAATGGATTTGTTCTGTGTCCAGTTGCATTTCTCACATCATGCTTCCAGTCTTGCATAATTTTTGAGGAATAATTGACAATGTTACATAGTGCATCCTGAGCAAATAGGGAAGACCAGGGAATGAGTTTTGAATTAGATCAGTTGAACTAACTGAAAAGAAAAAGTCAATAATTTGGGAGCACTGACTTTGAGAATAACTGGTCTAAGAAACGGCTACAACATCTGAGACAAAACCCAAGCAATAACTGTGAAATAGAGGAGAAATTAGTGGAGAAGGGGGCCATTAGCAGGGGAGAGGTGATTGAGTGATTATCTTCTGTAGAAAAGAGACCTCATTCATCATGTTAAAAAGCATGGAGGGATTATTTTGGGGATGAATTGCAATGAGCCATTAAACAAAAAATACATTTTTAATAACTGTTAAAGCCATGAATTTCACTTCCTTTGCTCATCTTTTGAAGTGTTTTGTGGTCTGCCTGGAAGATTAGGACTGAGAAGGGAGAGATGACCGATCCCTGTGTGAGAAGCACGTCTGCAGAACATGGGGTGCTCCTGTTTTCCATCAGTTGCCTTTGCAGTTCATTCCAGTGCATAGTGGCTGCTGCAGTTTCACCCACGGAGCTCCCCTGAGGGCATTTGATGCACTGACTGAAATGTAGGTTGTTCTAGGAAGTGTGCATGAATCTTGTATCTCGATCGGTTCTCAGGTACGTGGGTGGCATTTATTACAGATAGAAAGACGATCTTGTGAGAGAAAAAATGAATTATAAGTCATCAGTAGATGCAGTGGGGCTGGGGGAACAATTCTATGAGTTTTCTCAGACTTTATACAAATAATTTTCAGGTTTGCGTTCTACTTGTTCTTCATTAACTGTTCATTAAAACTTAGAAGATAGTGGTGGACAAGGTCTTTGTTTTAGCAAAAACGTCACATTATTTCCTTTAATAGAACTTCGTCTTGAATGATCTGCAGGTACATAGAAAAGAGACAGTATTTTGAAACTGATTTCTTAACACATTTTCCCAGTTCTAGCTACACTAATGCTGCTACCTAGCAATGTTTTTTTCTTAATAGTGACTGGAAGATGCAATGTAGAGCAACTTTCATCAGACAGATATTTTTTTGGATTTCAAAGGGACTTTTTATGTGAGTAAAGTAATGTTCAGCACTGAGAAGGAAGAAACACATACTTGGAGTTTGGTTTTTTTGTTGTTTTCCCTTTCTATTGTAACAGAGATGTGCTAAAAATTTTATTTCACTGTTTACACATGTTCTATTGGAATAAAAAAACCTGTTAAAAGAATCACACAAGTGGCTTTTAATGAGTTAGATTTCAGTGACTGCTCTCAGGAGAACTCAGAATTTTTAATGAAAATTTTAACGAAAACTCAGAAGTTTAATGTCTCCTCTTAGAGACTGCATTGTTGAGATATTGTTTGATTTTTCTCACCCCAGCCTTCACTACTTGCTTAATAAATGATTGTTCAGTGAAAGAACTAATTGTTCCAAGCAAACTATGATAGTTGGATAAAGTGCAGAAAAAAGGTTACTTTAAGAAGCCTTCCACCTGCTCAGCTTCTGTTACTGCCCTGAAGCCTGCATTCGCAATGCTGCAGATTATACTTGGCTAAAAAGGGGCATTAGCCCTGTAAATTAGTAAAGGATGGCCAACATACAGCAGCTGTCAGACCCTTAGTCCTCCTTCCAGTTTATCTGCTGCAGCAAAAGTTGCGAGCTGTGATATCCACCTGGCCTTTTATGCAAGTCATATGTTCTTGAATGTAGATCTGTGAGTTCCATTTTACTTTCACGTACTATTTTCCAGAAGGTAATCAGCACTAAACAGTCTGAGGCATGGTTGCAGATGTTTTGTGCTAGATTTGATGCAGGGGGAATGCAGAGGACTCTGTATTCAATTTGGCAGCCGAACTGAAAATAGGGAGGAAAAAAGCTCAGAACAACAAAATGCAAATGGACAGTTGTTTGTTGTTTTACTCTGAGGAAAACCCCAAACTTCACTTAACATACCCATAATGCAGCAGATGTGGGCTCAAATCCTTTTTTCAAGACGTTTTGAAGCTAGGCCTCCCACAATGTAGAACACTTTTATGTTTCAAATCAAAAGTAACTGACAAAATACATCAAAAGCATAAAAACATGTAATCCTGATATTTCTATTTCTTTGTTGCTTTCAGCTTGAAAGCAACAAAATCTGGGACTGATTTTTTTTTGTTGGTGGTGGTTTTGGGGTTTTTTTTGCAAATAAACAATTCACCAATAAATTGTATGGACGCAGGTAAGCTTCTGTGGGAGCTGAGATGAGAGAGACAAGACACGCATGATGGGGTTGAAGCTTACAAAAGTGGATGTCTACTTCAGAAGCAGTGAAAGGACTAGAGATGGGTATGTATTTAGAACAGCTGAGTTTATTCTTTCTAGCATTTTCTAAAATGTGCCTGGGAATGGTGTTGACCATGCAAAGATAAAGTCACTTCTATTTTCAAGAAGAGTGTCTGTAAGGAAGATACAGGCTCCTGTAGCTATACACTTTCCTTTTGTCCAAGGATTTGGCAGATCAAATCATATCTATTGCTTTGTATTCCATCTATGGATAAGTATAGGTGCAATTTCTTGTTTATCTTTTTCATTGCTATCAAACACTTATCTAATGGTGTCAACGACTTTTCCTACAATAAACCTTTAATTCTTTTTCTGGCGATGTGATTGCTGATTGTACTATTTAACTTGTATTCCCTACCATAGTCCCTTGCTTTCACATTAAATTAGTTTACAATTGTTTACTCTGGCCTGATTTTGACATCTGAAGGGTCAATTACCTGAATGATCAAAATCTTTTTGAAGCTCAGGGTATTGTTTTGTTTGTTTGCTTTTCTCCATATGTAGAAGACTTCAAAAATTTAAAAGTTACTGGATTTCTAAATTTACATCACATTTTAGTTAGGATTTTTTCAAGGTGAAGAAAAGTTATTGAACAGTGCTTAATATTGACACTAGAGATAAGAAATGTCACAACTTGTTTTAGTTTGGTTGCTGAGTTTCAGGCTTTATAAATTCCAAAATAAATAGAACAAAAATCTTCCAATAGAATAAATTGTGGCAAATATTGATAGGAAGGTTGAACTATTGAATGTTGAACTATTGAAGGAGAAGGTTGGTCCTCTAACACAAAGTCCTGCATGAGTGGTGTGCTGGAGTGGCTGGGGAAGGAGATTGGAGTGAGAATGGGGAAACTCAAGGTGAAACTGCAAGGGTTGAGGAACTGGGCTAACGATGTGATGCTGAGGGCTTTGATACTTTATTGAAATGATGTCCCATTCCCAAGCTTGGGCATGGGGCTTAAGGTTGCTGAATTTAAGTGGCCTTTAAATAGCAAGGAATAAAGTGTGGGTACATAGTCCCTGCCCCTAGAAGATGATTTGTGCCATCAGTCACTGAGAGATGACGTAACAGAAGTCCGTACTGAAGTCTAAAGGTCCCGATGTTGCTGGGAACTATTTGAGTTTCTGTATGATGATGCAAATTTCTGCTTTTCCGACTTCTCCTTAACCAGAAAAATGTGCCTACATCTGCACATACAACAATTCAGAAGGTAAATTGTGCCAAAATTTGGGCAGTTTGGATAGCTGAATCCACTCTCATCCTGCGGCTATAGTCTCACATGTATTTTGATTTTGTTACTGCTTACATTTTCCGTAAGTAGCCAACAGAGCTTGTCCAGGAATGAAAGCAGGCTAAGTATAGTACAAAGGGAAGTATGTGTGTGTGCACACACACGTTACTCCCTCCGAACAATGCTGGAAGCCGTACAAGGAATGATAAACTGGATTCGGGACTGGAGCGCGTGGGAGGTTAAGCGTGAGAAATACGTTCTCCCCTTTGCCGCGGTGTTTTTGTTTCTTGTCGGGCAAATCACTTAAAAGTAAGTCCTGTTTGCCAAACACCACGTGGCCTGAAGTTGGACTTTTCCTCGCTTCTGAAGCTCGTTCTGTGAACATCACTCACTGTTGCGCGGCTCCTTTTCCCCAGCTTTGCACAAACACGCGGGAGGTGCGGGCTGGGCGGGCGCTGCTCGGCGGGGCCGCTGTCGGCGCAGCGAGGACGGTGCGGCGGGAGCCAGAGGCGCTCCCTCCCTTCCCGTGTCCCACCTGCCATTGTTCGCGGGTCGCCACCTCGCCCCTCGCGCACCGGCGCT
>WEKX01023932.1:52508-85242 GCA_013390025.1 Pitta sordida | reverse complement strand
GGGCAGCGGAGCGGCCCTGCCCCGGCCCGCCGGCCGCGGGGCCCCTTTTCCTTCTTTTTTGTTTTTGCCTAACCCTTTCTTCCCCTCCCTACCGGGGAAATTGTGCTGGGAGAGCAAATTTCTGAAATATCTGGCGCTTTAGGTTTTTTCCTTTTTTCCGTCGGCGCTGGCGGTGGCTCGCTCTGAGCCAGAGCAGTCTGGAGGCGTTTATAGCGAGGCTGGTGGACGCTTTTCATTTTCAAAGCCAGAGTCTCCTGAAGAAATATGAAACACTTCTCAGTAATGAAAGGCATGTGTTCTGGGAGGGAAACTTTTCCCCATCTGCCCTGTAGCCCGGGAGGAGCAGTCGTAAGGGCCAATATTTACGAGGAAAAGGTGCCTGGGGTACTGAGCTGCTCAGTTTTGGTTATGCTGCCGCTTTACAGCAAAAGTTTCTCTTAAGTTTTTCCCGTTGAGAAACGCTTTGTCATCACTTCCATAGTTTTCGGTGTGGTGACATTGTTGTACTGCTTGTACAAGAAAAAGCGACATCTCTGAAATAAACAGCTTTAAAAGCGTGGACTTGCCCCCGGAACAGGTCTAACACATCATGCTGCTTAGAGCTGACTTTGAAGCTGGCAGACTTAAAAGAGGCATGGCGTTTAAATATGAAAATATCTGTCTCGATATAAATAGATATCACACTTGTTAAAAGCAGAGAAGGTTATGTGGCTTGTTTTGCCTTAATTGCAAGGTGGAATTGCAGAGTGGCTTTATAGCCATGGGAATTATATGTGGGAACACAAGAAACTTGCTTAAACATTATGTTTAATGTAAACCTCACTTCAGTCTACCTGAGGTGTTTGAAATTGCTTAATTATCTGCATTATTTGTATAGTGTCATGTGTACTCTTACAGGTACAGTCTTTAAACAGCAAACAGAAATTGGAGCAGTTAATTTGTGTTAAATTCTGAAGTTTTCTGGCCCCTCCCCCCAGTGCATGCTCCCTGGAAGGCCTGCCAGATTAATTACAAAAACAACTGCTTTGACAACATTTCCTCTGATATTTTTAAGTTGTAAAGCAAAATAAAGCAGAAATAATGGAAAAATAATTGAAGGGTATTAGGGTAATACCTATTGAAATTCATAGTGGGAGTGTTCAAAGTGTCAAAGTTGCTACTGTTTCAATTGGTCTAACTAAAAACAAACATACGCAGCGTGTACCCGTTCCAACCTGCATTTTTTAGTTTGTAGTAACTTTTATTTTTAGGTAAAATAATTGAATGTAAGAAATTGCTGCAGATGTGTCTGCAACCCACATTTACTTTTTAGCTGTCATGTTCCAGTTTGGGTTTTGGTTTTTTTCCCTGTGGTGTTTACACTGTAGTGTAAACACTGAGAATTTCTCCTGGTGTTGAGGGAACAGCAGGCTTTGTGGGAGCTCATGGAAGCCTCCCTGACTCTGCCACCTGCAGTTTGCTGCTTTGAGATAAATCATTTAACCTAGCATGCCAAAATTTGCCGTCGTTTTCTGGTTTTTTTTTTCTAAATGAAAAGAATACAGGTAGTTGCTTAGTTACACTCCCCCAGATTTGTGCATTTTTTTTTGGTGGAACTTTAAAGGTGTACTAAAGCAGGGTAACACCCTTGAAGATAACTGCCCTGACATTGGCAGATAACCTTTGAGACTAAAATATTTTTCAACTTCTTTACTTTTCTATCTCTTTCCTTTGATTGCTTTTCATATTGAAGATAGTAGCCTGAAAAGCCCGCATAATGTCTTTCGGGATGTTTTCCTTGGTGAGACAAACTCACCATGGTGTATTGCTTGCCACAATCTGCACGAAGAAAATTCATCCTGTCATATCAAAGCTATTATCTTGAGACAGGATGCTGAATACAGCTGGGTGCTTCATGCAGGAGGGGTGTTGCTCGTGACCTGTATCACATCAAGTGTTTTTGCAATTCTATTCAGTTGTAGTAACATTTCATGGTACAAAGTAGGTCTTGGTAGATGTAAAGAATGTGATTTCTAAGGTTTGCAGAATAAATATTCATGGAAGAAACTTTCCTCATGAAATAAGCATGCATCATAAATAGCTTTTGAAATAATTTCTGCGTAACATTGGGTTTTTTTAAAGCAACAATCTTCCCGCTGTACAAGTTTAAATAACTTAAAACAGTCAAAAACCTTTATAGTACTCGATTCAGCATTGAAAATGTGCATAAAACAGTAGCATCTTAAATGAAATTTTGGATCGTGTCAGTACAAAAGTTTCACTTCGTATATACCTGTATTTCTGTACTAATCAGTATTTTTCCTTCTCCTTTGGCTTGTCAGATGGACATTAAGCGACAGTGAGTGTTAACTGCAAGAGCTCCCTAAGCACAGCGGCTGCTGGGATGTTGCGACAGAACGGCGGAAGTAACAAGCGTGGTTTGGGATTAGCCCGACTGTCTACCTCCAACTTCTTCACCATCCCTAATTCCGGAAATTGGGGAATGGGGCGCAGCACCAAGAGCAGTTCTCTGAGCAGCATCAGCTCCAACTCTGACTGCTATGATAATCCTGTTGTGGATCCAGAATATATCATGCAACTGGTGAATGATGTAAGAAAATTTGCAGATGTGCTACTCTACTTGAAGGAAGCCATTCTTTCAGAAGGTGTGTCAGTTGTTCTTTATTCTTAACTCCTAGATTTAATGAAACTCTTACAACTTCGTACGTATGTTTTAGCTAGTGTTTACTCTAGTTGTTCCCTGCTGCCTTTTACCTTTACCATTTATCCTCCCTTCCTCTCCCCTCCCCACCCCCAGCATGATGATTACGGGAAATCATGGGTTTCAGTTTGGGTTCTGTGTTTCCTCATCAGAATAGTGCAATCTGTTTCATAATCATAACAAGGGAAAATAGGCTCTTAGCAAGCTCTCTAGGCTGGTGCTAAAAGTTAGTGAGACCATCAATTTACTAGTTGTTAACCACTTGAAAGTTTTTTGTAATTCCAAACAGTTCTGTTACTATTTTGGTGATGTTAGTTTTCTAGGCTGGTTTGGTTTTTGAAAGTCTTAAATGGTACTAGTTTGAGTTTTAAGGTACTGCAGTTTCTTCCTTTGCAAGAAAAGTACTTGCCATCTTTTGCCAGCAGGTGGAAACTAAATTTTCTTGCTTATGAGAGGTGTCTGTCATTGCGTGTTCTTGATTTAATTTAGAGAAATAGCGTTAGTGCATTTTTGGTTATCAGGAGGAAAGCTTATATCTAATGTCTACAGAACTGTTGCTAGGTTAATAGCTGAAATGATGCCCAGAGCAGTTTAGTGTGAGATTTTGCGGTTTGTGTTCAAGTGAGTGTGCACACAGCTGAAACACCACTGCCAAAAGGTGTAGACAATTAACACAGCAATAATTTGACACTAGAGATCATGTCCACAAAGTTTTTTCTGAGCATACAGGATGAGTTATTTGTGATGCTGGGTGTGTGGTGCCTCCTGACCCTGAAATGGGCATCTTGTAGAAAAGGACTATCAAAATACTTAAGTGTTCACTTGCCAAGCAGCAGCAGTTAATTAATATTCAGTTTACAATTTTGAACTCAAGAGATCTAAAGACTTAATATGGAAGACAAGAGTTGTCATCTTGTTTTATAGTACGTTATAGAATTAATTTTTGAAACAGTGTTGCCTATTTAAAGGATTGTTAATTTATAAAGGAGAAATGTTCTTTTTTCACAATTGTGAGTGTTCTTTGACCTCTCTCCCCATAATAGAGTGAGTTCTGTAATATTGGCCTGATTTCTGCTGGCTGGAGACAACATCCTGGAAACTGCATAGTTTAGTTTGCATTTCTCCGTCTTAATTACCTTTGCAAATGTTTACAGTTGTCCAAAAATTAACAAAAACTTAACAAGGTGATTCTTATGAATAAGATTCTGGTTTGTGATGCTTGCAGTTTACCACCATCCTGAAATTAGTTACATTAATTATTCTAAGGTGGAATCAATTCTAGGGATGGGAAATTAATTTCTTCCTTTTTGGACAGGATTGATTTATTGACTGGATGTAGGCTTTATTGGATAGTAAAACCATGCTCTAAAGTTTATGAAATAAGAACCAAAATTAAGTTTTGCTGCTAGCTACAGGGGGGAAAAGTGTCTTTTGGTGTGCATATGCTGCATACTTCTTCAGGCATTTCAGAAGTGGCAAATGTAAGTGGTGCAACAGGGTTTCATCAGTGAGCATTTGTATTTGCCTTGTAAGCATTTCTAGAGTCTGCTGTAGGTCTTTCAGCCTTTAACCTCTATTCCCTCAGCTTCTACACCAACTATTAATTGTCGTATTGCCTCTCTGGCAAATTTGTCTAAACTCCTGGTGCACAGTAGCTTCACTCCTGCCCACGTGGCTCCCTGTTGGCCAAGGCCAGCCGTTCCAGTGCCGGGGTCTGCCTTGGCAAGCTGCCTGCCCTGGGTCTGTGCCTTGAATTTCATCCCCACTGATGCCCGTATTACCTGCTTGTTACCTGAGCTGCTGTGGAAGAGCCGAGCAGTTGTTCACCCGTGGCTCCCTTGACATTTATCGGATGTAATGATGCAATCTTGGATTAAAAATGTAAGATATTTTGGATGCTAACATGTATTTGTGTTTAATCTAGATCATAAATGCCTTGGCATTACAGATGAAAACTGTGTTTTGCTACTTTATTAGTGCAAGTTGATATGTAACATGAAAAATAAATTGAGATCTCTTTTAAGGGGAATGTTACGTTGTTGAAATGATCTGTAGATTGCAAGGCTATTTCTCTTTGCATTCCTTATGTTAATATGATTTAATTTCTTACAGTAGTCTAGTTGTCATAATGCTGAAAAATCTTGGATAAGCGCAGCAGTGTAGCTTACTTTGATTATTTTGAGACTCTTGCCCAACAAAGTTTTCTGTATAAACTAAAATCTAAAATTGTCATCTCCTTGTTGGTACCAATTAGAAAATGTGTTTCTTAATGATACTTGACATAAACTCCATTCTCCACCTCAAAAAAACCCCCAAAACACCCCCCCCTGCCCTCCCCCCTAACCAACAGCCAACCAAACAAAACACCCTCTGAGTTTGTCAGCTGTTTGGATATGAGGGAGCTGCAGTTGTCTCTTGTATTGAGTGAAGTATCATGTGTTCCATACACTTCAACTCTTGCTGTCTTCTTTTAAATTCCCCTTTGAATCAAGGCCTTGTATTCATTGGATGTAACGTGCTGGTGTTAGTCATCTGATCTGAGGTAGAGGGTCAAGATACTTTACCATTGTCTTCATTAAGGAAGAGCTCTGGGCATTTTTTCAACCTAAGTCTTTTGCTGTTTCATACGAAATTTTGTGTTTAATTCTACTTGATGACAGGCTGAAACTGTGGTGGTTGTTAGTGCAGTCTCTTGGTCCAATCTTCAGGTAAATTTCCAGATGAGCAAGATTATTTCACAGCTGATATTAGCGAGGATAGTTATATTGTCATTGTGGTTTTGTGTTTAAATTGAAAGGTTGTCTTCATTTGTGGTCTTTGTACTTTATGAAGTCATAGATAACTGGAATATATTAAGGAGAGTCAAATAATCTCTGCCTGGAAGTCCAGGCTTAACATATACGTTGAATTAACACTTAGAGGATTTGGATCATTACCTGTAATTTGTGCCACTCTTAGCACCATTCATGTGACTGTTCGGTTCCATTGATGGCATTCTGATTTCTTGATGGGGCCCAGGTTTTGTTGTTCTTTGCTTTAATGTGCATCCCAAGAACAAACTGTTAAGACATAGTAGCTTGAAAGTTGGTGAGTTTTCTCTGTGTGCTTTGAGTTCCAATAGTAACATTGGGTCGAGAATGTGAGAATCTAATTGTTGCCTTCAACTTGCACCTGTTTTTGGAAAGGGAGGACATACAGTGACATACAGTCTAAAGGCTGGAGCCATCTGTGCTCTTCAGAGGTACTGGCACTCAAGAGGTAACTTTCCATGCTAAAGAATGTTTCAGGAACTGAGAATTTGTTTTCCACAGCTGAAGACCTTCTGAGGGCTTAACTTGATCACAGTATTGAAAGTACATAAGAATTCAAAGTGTGTGAGGTTTATTTAAGGCAATCCTGTAACTTAAAGAGGAGAGTTCTTCTCCTAAAGCATGGGTTTGATGCATCTGCAAGTAAATGTTGAATTTTGAGGCTGGATTTTTTTCTACATACAAAATACATTGGTTTAGAGAATAGGAGATGTGGGGTAATTGCTGTAAACTGTCCAATCTTTCCAAAAGATAAAGATGCATTTACCTCATAGGAGTTATTTAGAAAGCATGTAAGGCATTTTGGGGGACAAAACGTACAGAACCTACCTCTTAGAAATTTTTATTAGAGAATCTATCAGTGCAAAAATGGTGTTGCTTACTGCATTGATATGCAAAGTTGAGAATCTATTAATATATTTATGTATGAGATTGGTGGCTGCAGTCTGTGCTTTTACTGGATATACGTAATAGATTTTACTGTTGGCACATGGTGCCACTGTGTGGTTTTTGCTCAGATGAAATTCATTTACTCAGGTTTCAAAGAGTCACACACAAGAATATTTAGGACACAGTAAAATATGTTCTAACTAGGAACTCAGACTGATTCACCTTTAGTCAGTACATAGCAGCTTCTACTTGTATGGCATTAGAGAGGCATTCCTGTTTTCCTGCTCTGAAGATAGTTAGCTACTAGTTTTGTGATATGTTGTTTTTTTTAAAGGAATATAATGTATCCTGCAAGGTCTGCCCATGGGACTGTGGGAAATATGGTGTTTCATTATGAATAGCTCCAAGGATAAAATTTGCGTGTGGTTTAAAAGTGCAGGAGTAATTACACTTTAATATGTAGTCATCTTGACTCTGGATTATATTTTGGAGTAAATGCTTACTTTATCACAAACTTTGAAGTAATCTTCAAAGTGTGATATTGTGTGCTTCATGTGGGTAATTCTGCATCCTTTTCATGAGCAAAAGCTTTTTTCCTTGAATTCATCCCATCATCCACTAATGTGAATTGTAGTTCTTTCAAAAATGTCACTGTATTTTTTTCCAGTTATCTTAGCAACTTGAGTAGCAAAATAAAACTTAACTTTCATCACAGATTTCTCTGTGAGGATCAGATTTTGTCTGATTTCTTAGACTTTGATAGGTTGGGGTTTGGGGTTTTTTTTATACTGAAGCAGAGTAAAAATACTGATGAAGCTGGATGGCCTGGTCAGGAATGCATCATCTTTATAGTAGCATCAATATATACTCTAAAAAGGATCAGGAATGCTACTTAGCTTGAAACCTGTCAGGTCTTTATTTTTGAAGGATAAGAACATTCAGTCCAATGAAACAATTTTAGAGGTGTGTCAAGTTAAATAGTTTCCTCAAAATAAGGAATTTGTAATCTCTAGTGACTTCAAAACCTTTTTACACCACGGGGATTGGTGTTAATCTCATGCTACGCTAAAAGCCAGAAGCCATTTACTGAATATAGTGCCTGAGGCTCAAAGATGAACAATTTCCCTTCAGCCCTTCCTGGCTTGATAATGTATGCTGTCTGTATTTTTGTTATGTTTAAGGCACTGTAGTATTTTTTGCATTTGATTTTTATGTCTTTATTTTCATATAATCTAAAATATTAATGTCCTTTTTCTGCGGTGGTATTCTTGAAAGTCAGTTTGCCCTGTTTTGGTAGGGAAATCTGAACTTCATTAGCTATTGGAGTGAAGATTACAGATTGAATTTATGATAATTTATAATACCAGGTGTAATTTTGCTGTTTGTTCTGTATTCCAGTTTTGATGTTTCTCAGTGAAAGGTGCTGTCTTTGATACACCTCAGACTAGATGTACTGTATTTACCTGTCTAATGACACCTTATGCTATGAGTGCTTGGTAGGTGGGCAAACTGCTCTAAACAAAGATCTGATAGAGTGTTTACCTTTCTTTGCAACAGTCTCTGGAAGGAATGTTTTGGGGTGGGAGTTATATTTGCTTTGTTTTTGAGGGAAGTTGGACTGATTTCTTTAAACTTTTTGTGGAAGACAGCGCTGGTTTTCTGCTCGATAGTATTTTGTGTGATAAAAACCTTTATGAGAGAAGGGAAAGTAAAGTACTGCCAGGGAAGGTAATTTTTGGGGACTGAGAACATAGTGGTTATCGAATCTGTAAACAATCTGCTTGCGAATTGTGAAATTATCTTTGAGAATTGTTAGAAAAAGGCAGAGGAATCAATGTTTCTCTTATTCCATGTAGAACACAAAAAAGGGTGAAAACAAAGTAGCTAGTAAATTATATTACAGGATTTAAAATATTTGAGAATGTTGACAAATAGTCTGAAGTGGAATTTTAATGTTTAGCACTTCCAGGGTCTACTGAAGTGTAATATACTAGCAATATACAAAGAACAATTCTGTGATTTATTACCAAAATATGACCCTTTTTGTACTTGATGGCTCTATGCAGACTTGGTCCATGAGGGCTTAAAAACTGCATATTTTAAATGTATTGGCCTATAATAAGATTGTTCATCCTCTTGCTGAACGAAGTAAGATGTTAAAAAGTGAATTCTGACAATTTGTATTTACTGTTTTGGATGTTAATATTCCCATGGTGGAGTTAGCACAAGTGTCCTTTTGAACTACAGTACCAGGGAGGCCAGTACTAAACCAGGGTGGAACAGGTGTAAGGCAGCTGGAAGGAGTAACTTCTGGAAGTGCTCCTGCCACAATTCCCTTTTTCCTCTCCACTAATAGCTTGGTATGGTTCTGTAATTTAAAATCTATGAGATGCATTTGAAATTGCTGTTTTCTTATTACAAAGCTTGAAAGGTTTAGGACTCTGTTTTAAACATGCTAATAGTCTGTTTTCCACAGGAACTTATGGAAGAGCCTTAAGTGTGAGCTGCTGTGATCTCAGCGCTTCTTCCAGGCACTGGTGCTAGTTCTCTGGTGATTGCATAGCAAGCCTGTCTGGGGGCAGATCTGCCTGAAAACTAGTCCTAGGAAGAAAGGAACTTGTTTTTAGCCAGATCAGTTCCATGGGCTGACTACAAAGTAGTACAGAGTACCAGCAAAGAGGGAGAAAGTGACTGGCAAGGGAACAAGAGGTCAGAGGTTAAAATGGAGCAAGACTGTGAGGCTCTAGCCAGAGTTGACCTGGCATTCCACCATGGCGCAGTATACACTTGTTAAACCCTGTACCAATTCTTTAATCTCCTGCACTGAATGCTAAGTTTGACAAGGATATATGAAGGTTGGGGTGGTGGTGGTGAGAACAGCAATAAGAAAATGACCTTTGTAGGTGGCAGCTTGGTCAGTTGCTTTGGCTCTGAGCTTTTGGCAGTTTCTTTTGAATTTGCCTTCCTAAAATCAGCTTCTTATATGCAAAGTCATGTGTACTTCCACTCTCTCTGTCTTGGAAATATGTTAGTAAACCCTTTCACAAATCTCCAAGTAGTAGTCACTGCTAAATATTAGTTCAGTCAATTTGAAGTTGTTCTTTCATTAATCTGGAATAGTCTTTCAAGCTACATGATGTAAAGGATGTAGACAAGGGTAAGAACAAAATAAATACTTCCTTACATTTTTTTAATGAGTAAAGTTTAAAACCTAAAGCTAGTAGTAGTGGGGGGTTTTTTAACAGTTGCTATCTTTAAAAAAGTGATGTTTTTCTAATAGTAAAACTCAAAAGAAAATATTAAGCAGGCATATGAACTGCTTTTCTTAGTGGAACTGAAGGACCACAGGAGGACAGAGACCTCCTGGTCATTTTCCCATATTGCCCTTAATTTTCACACCATCCTTTCCTGGTAACAGAAAGCACTGAGATATCTGCTAGTGAATTCTGTTCCTGGAGTCCGATGCCAGATTCCTCAAACTTGAGAAGTTCTGCAAAGAAAGCAGAAGTTTGATGTACAGTATCAATGAAGACGAAGCCCTAAAAACCCAACAAAAGTAGTTTGTTTGTCTCCCATAAACTTTCGGTGTCGCTACCAACATGCTTTTCCCCAGCAATGTTGCACTTAAGCTGGGAGAGAAATTTCCACCTTTTCATTTCATTCCAGATCATTCCACATTCTCTTTTGTCCAAGCCTCCTGTTTTCCGAGTCTGCCATCTTGCAGGCTTTTGTTAGGGAGTCTTGGATTTTCAGGCACTGTTACCAGAGCCAGAGGAGCTGGACAATTTGTTTTGCTTTGCATGTTTGCAGTGGTAGAGCTCTGCTTAATTCATCTGCAGTCATGGAAGATTTCTGCTGTTTCTAGTACTCTGAACAAGAGGAAAAAAACAACCTCCTCCTCTTGAAGTTGAGTTCAAGCAAACTTGTGTTCTTCGTAGTCAAAGTGTAAGCTGCCTGTTAAATGCAGGTTGCTAGTGTTGGATAGGAAATGCTGTTTCTTCAGTTTCAGGGAAGATTGAAGTTATTTTTTAACTTAGTGGACCAGGAGATAAGTTTGTGGCTGATAGTACTACCCCTCCCCCAGTTGCATACTCCACATTCCTTCAGAACAAATGTTCACTTGTTGCTATAGTGTCTAAGATCAGCAGTCAGGAGGGGGGAGTGGTGTCTTGAAGGCCTGTGAGTGTTAAAAATGTAAAATCAACCCTTATATATAGTCCGGATATTTTTGTTGACTTAATTAGCATATCTCTCTTTAGGAAAACTTTGAACTATTTGTCAGAAAGAATGAGCATTTTACATTTTTATGTTGCTTTTGAAGTGCAAAAAACCTGATACAGTACAAGGAAAACTCCATTCTTATTGCGTTTCTTATGTACAAAAGAATCTCAAAACTTAGAGCCTTGGCTAGTTTGTTAATTAGAATTATCTTCCCTTTCCATCACAGCAACTAGACTCATGAAACTGAAATTACAAGATTAGCAAGATGAAAGGTGATTAGTGAGGAAGAGTATGAATAGGCAGATTTTCTTTTGAAAGTAAATGTAAAGATAGGTCCTTCAAGAACAAAAATTTTTCTAATATAGCTTGAATCTTAAGTGGGAACACTTGAACAAAAAATGAATTTTCATCTCAAAAACCTCTGCCTTAACACCTAAAAGATAAGCGTCGATCCATGTCTGGTGTGAAGTCTTGTGTACTAAACAGCAATTCCCATGTACATGTAGGAGCTCTTGTGTTTAAAAGCAAAACAACCCCCCTTGCCCTGTAGTATTAGTTTCTGGCTCATGGCAAAATGTTTTATAGCATATCCTTAAAAATACTCTTAATTTCTAATTCCTTGGATGCATCAATTTATCAAAGTTGCAACTTAAAACATCAATGCAAATAATTTTTCTATGCCTAACAACCTGGAGCTGAGAGTTGTGATTGTCATCTTAGTGATCTTGACTTCATGAAGATTACATAGACTAAAACATTCCTTTTCCACTAGTTTCATTGGAAATGTTTGTTCTTATTTATGTAGCTTGGTCACAGAACTGAAGCCGACCAATGTGGCAGTTGCAGTGGTGTGATTGTTAGATCTAATGTCTTGGTAATGGATTGGAGTTAAGTCTCCTACCCTGCCATATAGTTCTGATACAGAGCCTGGACCTTGATCTTGGTAGTTAGCTATTCCTTTTTCTTAAAGACAATGGGGATTTTATTGGGACTGATTCCTTTGTCTACCTGAAGTGCCCATTTTTCTAGAAGATTAAGGTGACTCATGTAAGGCTGTAGAAAATAGTTATGTTTGAGTTAAAGTATTATCGTAATGACATTCACTATAGAACAGTGTGACTGGAAAACCTAGTACTTGCGGGTTTTTTGTAGAGACAAAGTACTTTGTAGCTGGACAAAGTATTTTTCCTTTTTACTATTTTTTGCTTTTTTACTGCTTGAATATCTTCTTGGTCTAAGTTTTAAAAGTATGTTGGAATTTTTATTTGCCAATTCTGGTTATCTTTAGTTGATAAACCAGTTTTAATCTTAAACTGACAAAACGTGCCTCTTCAGTGTTGTGTTCTTTGTCATGACTGAACTGTTTCAGATATTTAAACTATTGTACATAGTAATATAACTTGTTCCCTTTTTCTGATGTGTTGGTTTTCTGTGATGTTTATAATTTGGTTTCAGGGCCAACAGGTGGGTGTTGAAACAGTTCATTACATTTATGAAAGTTCTGGTAGTACTACCTGTCTATGAGGCATAGGTAGTGGCAAAAGGGGTTTCTACTGCTTTAATGAGGTGCTACAGAGAGAGTCGCACTCCCAGGACCACCCTGCAGACCTTAGTCTCGGAGGGGACATGGTTACAGGTGTGGCCTACTTGAATACTCATGGGGTTTGCTGTCTTCATGGATTCTGGAACTTGCGGGAATCCAGGCAGACCCAACGATCCGCGAGTTACAGGGGTTGACCGTATTTCCTTCGGAGCATTCAAATGGCTCTATGTCACCTGTGTGAATTATGCAGTCAAGCTTTCATCTCTTGGTCGTTTCAGCAGGAGTTGAATGCAGGAACTTCAAAAAATCCTTAATCCTTCATGTTCAGCAGTTTTCTAGACAATTAATGTTACTGACTGCTGCTTTAGTTATTGTAATATCACTTAGATTTTAAGTTGATTTTGTGTAACTTTTTAAAGTCAAAAAATCAGAAATGGACTACTATCACATCCATAATTGTGTTTAAAAGATCCTTTAAAATAAATGCACTAAGTAATGTACCTCTTGTTTAACACCATATAATCTCATAATCCTGACTTTGTGTGGTCTTTTGAAAACTAGGTGGGCAGGGAGCAGTAAAAGAGCTTCTTCGTTCAATCAGTGACTTAGCCTAAAAGTGGAAGGAACAAGCATGCAGAAAAAACATAATTTTAGACTTAAAATGAGATAAAGGTTCAATATTGTTTTGATAATCTCTTGGTGTGGGTTAGCAAAGGTTGAATTTATTTTATTTACAGAATCACAGAATGAACAAACCATACATTTCATACTACTCTTTCTGTGTGCCAGGTTTGATATCATGTGATGAAATTGCTGGGGATAGTCCTTCATTTTTTGACTTTTTTTTTCCCAGAAATTTGTGCTGTGAATGTCAAGTGAGCATTATTTCATATGCTTTCAGAACTTGAACCAATATGCAAGGAACATAGTTACTTAAAGCATAAGATACTTTTTTTTTAAAGTGTCTTCCATTGGCAGCTGTTCAATCCAGTGACTGACAAAGCTTTAGTGAAATGCCTTTGAATAAGAAATAAATAGCAAGTTGCTACCAGTGGTGTAATTTCCTATTTCAATGGATATGACTTTGTGGTGAACTGTGCCTGATAAGATTTATTGCAAATGTATTCATTATAAAGAATGTAGTTTTGCATCCACTTGACAATTTAAAATTCTAACTTAAAATGTGTTCTGAAACTTATGAAGCATTATCCTCACTTAACTTTATTCTTAACCTTCTGGAACACTTGGGAAAAGGGTATGAAATGTGGCTAAAGTGGTGTTTTCAATTGTATTTGTAAGAAGCAGGTAAAAAAAAGAAACGCCAGTAATTTTCATGACTGGTTTCTGGTCTTTATATTTTGGTCTTTTAATCATAAAAGATTAATGTATTCTAAAGATTAAACTGCATGGCTGAACACATCTAGGTTAGTTGACTGGAATCTCAGGGCTAGTAGAATAAAAAAGTTGAAGGAATGTGGTGTACAGCATATTGAAATAGATTAATGAAAAGCTGCATTGTGGTAGTTTTTTTCTGAAACGCTTCCCCACATAGACAAATGGGAGTTCATCTATGAATTTAAATGTGAAATGAATGTGAAGTAACAACTGTTCTGCTGATGTCAGTTGGCAAACCAACAAAAGGAAAATATGTTACTGCTTTCAATGTAGGCAGAATTACAATATTTTGATTATTCTGTTGTATTTTGCATGTACACCAATTTTACTGACTTTTTGAAATTACTACTTTAACATGTCTTTCGTTTTTATCTGAGAACTAATTTAGGCTTGGTTTGCTCTGTGTCTGTAATCAAGAATGACTTCTTGCAAAAGTTTTCACTTCTCAAGTACAGAATTGGTCCATAACTAGAATGGAGTACAAGTGTTAGCCCAGTTTAATAAAAGACAAACAGCTCAAGGTCACGTCCAGAGGCTAATCAGCGTGGTTAATGGTCGAACCTAAATGGATAGATTAATGTATTTTGGCCAATCCTTGATAGCAAATGACAAGTCTGTTTGGGTATTTGTGGTGCAAAACAAAAGGTCATCATGCTAGAAATCTTAACTTGGAAGGTTGAGCTAATGGGGCATAGTTTTGGTTTTCATCCAGGAACAATTTTTTTCTGCTAAAATTGCAAGCCTACACATTCACCTTGTTTATTTCAAAAAGTAAAGAGAGAATTTCCACCCTTAAACTAAATAAAAGTTAAGTACAGGGTGCTTTTCATCTTAACCCAAATTTATGCAACCTAACTTAAAGATCAAATATAGGAGTTTAATAGTAAATAGGCAATTGACTTGCCCAATCTTAAATGCTTTCTTGTATTATAAATACATTATTTGCATATAAAAACTGAAATAAAACATTGCTACTTTCAGTATTTGGTATTCAATGTGCTGTTTGCAGGAAATTTCAATGCAATCTCACTGAATCAATTCTGTGTATTGCTCTTCTCAAAGAAAACAAGACCCTTAAACTTAGTAAACTTTAATGCTTTTGTATTAAATGTAGGGGTTTGGGTTACTATTTTTAGACTTTCTCTTCCTCATTTCTAATCAAACTTTATATGTCTCAAGGTTTTCTTCATTGAAATAATTGCTTAACTGAGTAACTTCCATAAAGTGATGATGTAGTCCCAGGGAAAGTGGGGCTGGGCTGGCTGCGGCGGCGGTGAGGTCAGCGCTGTGCGCTGGGACGGGGCAGCTCTGGGACGAGCCCACACTGTCACCGCAGCTGCTGTGCCAGGAGGTGGCTTCTGTTCCCCCATGCCCTCCCACCGCTGCAGCAGGGGCAAGCGGTGCTCTCATGGCTCCATAGGGCCAGCGCTGCCTGTCCCGGGACTGGCGAATGTTAAAGGGAAAGAAACTCCGACACTGACGCCACCCCCCACCATAAGGGGCACCGGCTGTCACAGTGTTGCCAAGTTAAGGTTTCCCAGGCTCCACAAGCACTGACCACAGCCCCGGGACACCCTTTCCCTGCTGTGGAGACAGTGCAGGCATGAGCGGTGGCAGCACCCTGGCGCCAGCTGTGGAAGCAGTAGCTTGGCCAAAGAGAAGCTGAGGAATCCAGGGGTCTCCTCAGGCAGAGAGGGCTTGAAAACGCTTCCCTTTGCTCCCCTGTGCTGTGAGAGCCTGTGGGGAGGAGCAGAAAATGCTCACCAGTGCTCCTGATTGGCTGGTGGTGGAGCAATGGGTGTGGCCTGTGTGCATATTAATGACCCGCACGTGTTTGTGAATTAGACAGTTTGGGACACGCCCGGGAGACCCGTTCCTCATGAAGGGTGAGGTATTACTGTACTGCCTTTGGTAGCTTCCACTATTGCTAGAGAGTTTACAATGATAAATTCTTTCAGAAATTCTCTGATGGCTCTTTTTTTCCAGAGGGAGAGTCTGCTGCTGTTGAAAAACATTAATGTTCTAGGAGAAGCAGTAATTTTAATTGTGCATGCATCTTCTGTATGGATCTGAACAGCAATGTAGGATGGTCAATGCAGTGGTCATGGAGGGGGAAAACTGTTAATCTATATTTAAACTTGTCCTGGAAAACATTTGTTGACATAAACAGCTTCAGAAATGTTTGGGCCAACAATAAAGCAGGTCAGACAAAAGAATGCCAGCCAACTGACACAGCAGTGCCTGTCCTGACTGTGTATTGTGACTAGCTCTGACTTGGCAGGGAGGGTGACTGGTGCTGACAAACTTGATGAACAAATTTGATTCTGTTTTGCATGAATAGAATCCATAGCTGTAGGGCCATTATTGCAGAGTAACTTACTGAACAGAGATTCCCTTTGAGAAGTATCTAAAATTAGAAAATAGGTAGATTATGCTGTTTTTACATTAAAGATGGATGAGTGGTTACAAAATGTGATGACCAAAACCATTGAGGAGTAGGATGCTAATGACAGCAGTGTGCTACTGAGATGGCTTGGCAAACACTCACAGACTTCCCAGCTGCTTTGTACTGTCATTCTTGTGCATTAGATTTGTCAGCTTTGAATGCATGCTTTTTTTTTACCCTGTTCTCTCTCCATTTCTCCTACACAGTATCCTTTCATTTTGGAAGAGCTTGTCTTCAGCTATTATAAAAGACAGTTTAAACCCTAATGAAAGAAGATTTCTGGATAGGCTACTGAGCTCTCTCCATTCCCCTTTTTTTCCCCCCCTCCAGTTTTAAGAGCTGTCTTTTGAGAGGTAGGGGGCTGACTCATTCCTCCAGGAGATTCCAGTCACCTGAGAGAGGAGCTGAGCTCAATTGCCCAGAGAGGTCTTTTGTGTTGCAGGATCACCATCGGTCACAACCTTAATCTTCCATAGTATTGCAATTCATGTTATTAAGCTTGAGAGAAGTTATAAAACAATATAGCATCCATTGGCAGAGAATTTCCTGCTTGACTTTGTGGAGATAAATAAATGTGTATGGTGATACAAAGAACAGAAGAAAAACTGAAGGTATTTTTATGGCTACAGATTGAATTGCTACGGGAACTTGTTGGAGACACACTTCCTTGTTCATTCTATTCACTGTAAGCAGTATTTGCTCTACTTTTGTTTTGGTCTCAGCCATTTTTTGACTTCTTAGGATTAAAACTGTGTTTCTCTTGACCTGGCATATTTAGATTGTTTTGCTACCTGAAGTTTCTAAATCTGTCCTGAACAGGAAACCTCTGGTTTAGTGTCTGTTTGGTATCAGTCGCTGAATGCAGTGCAGCTGTGGTTCATGATGACCTCTCCCCAAGCAACACTTGTCACAGACCTTTTGTCTTCTGGAGGCACAGAAACAATGTTTCAGATATTTTGTAAACAAATGATACCATGATGGAATACAAAGAAATCTCAGATGGGTGTAGCCAGATCTTTGCTTTTGAAAATACAAATAACTAATCTCATGCTTGAGTACATTATTTTAGTGATAGTGTTCTCCTAGATGGTATGATAAATATCTAATTCAACTCAGCAGTTGTTTTCAACTTGCATTTCCCTTTGAAGCTTGCTGCTTCTGTTTCAGACTTGAAGAGGCTTGTGTCCTCTTCATTTTTTTTCTGTCTTCCACTCTTGCTTATTTTGCTGTATTGAACTGTATTGTTCTGGCAAGATATGATCAAATTTTAATACAGTCATACCTCGCTTATCCACACTTCTGAGTACGCAGATTTGCTTTTTTTTTTCCTGGTGAATAGTATTCACGGGTTGGGCAATTCGCGGAGACACCCAGGAATACGGAGATATGACTCCTAAGGAATTGTGTTTTGGGATCATATGTGCTTTCATAAGAGTTCTGTATTTTTTTCTCTCTTCACTTAACCTGTAAGGAACCTGAAGAGACATTTTTTTAATTATATAATAACAAGTGTATAGTTGTGGGCCACACTGAACTCCCAAGAATAATTCATACAGTTTGATGTATGTGATGCACTCCTTCCTGAGTGCTCTCAAACTGAGAGTAATCTCTAGAGTGGTTTAGCTACTTTATGGGCTTGTTTCCCCTCTCCTATTTGTTAGGGGTCCAAAAGTCTACCCACCAGATTGCCAGAAGGATCTGGGTATGGGGTATGGATATTCCTGATCACCAGATTAGAAACTCTTTTCTCTAGACACAAGTGAGCATCTGTATATCAGGAGACAGGAACACTTTTGTCTTGGCTAGGCAAGAGATGCAGTTGTAGTGAAATGGTGCACCTATACAGGCCATCTCTAGTCTGTTGACCACAATTTTCATGCCCTTTGTGTGAGGACTGTGCATATTCTGGTTAGACAGAGACAGCTGATGGGGAAGGTTTGTGGCATGTAGCCTTCAAATGCCTTCATAAAAGCCTATCTGTCCTAGTCCTGACAATATGAATCATTAGTTCCAATGAAAGATTGTGAAATAGTTGTCTAGCTCTGGAGATCAGTATGAGGAGATGAGATATGAACTCCTTAGACTAATAGGTAGTACTGTATGTCCTTGTTAAGTATTTCAAAGCTTAAGTCTACACACTAGATACATTTCTTAATAAACCATTTGAATGATCCTAATTCCCGAAGAGAGCATGTTTATATAATATTAGGATACCTTTGCTATGTTGACTGATCCACCTTGAGTTTGTGGGCATCAGTGCAGCGATGTTGTTTTTTGTTTTGCTCACTGCCTTTGCCTGGAGCTGCTTGGTACTCCCCACAGCATTTATTCCTGCATTGATGGAGTACAATTGAGGCTTTGATGGATTAAAGCCTGAAGGGACCATTAAAATTATTTGGTTTCATTTTGACAGCTATAAAATTTCTAAGTGTTAGAAGGTGGGAATGACCCTTATAGCTTAGGCTAAAGCTGTATATAACTCGGTGTCCAAACTCTGATGATTGCCAAAAGTGTATAGCTGGAGAAAGTAAAAATGATAAGTTGGACATGTACTATGAACTGTTTTTGCATAGGAGAAATCTTCAGCTGTTGCAGATTACTTTTTTAATTTTAGTACAATGCTTAGTAGTCCCGTAGCCTGAAGAGTGGAGTAGTTGAGTGTAAAGAAGTTGTGGAGGCAGGTTCAGAAGGAATGGATTCCAAGACAGCAGGTCTGTAAGTAGTTAGTGCAGTGCATAGGAACAGCTGTGGTGCAGCAGCTGTGGGCTCTGGGTGACTGGACTGCTGCAAGCAGCCAGTCTGGTGTAGTCTCCTGAGCAGCATCACCCACTGCTGTGTGAGGCACGGGCTGGCACAACCCATGGCTAGACCTGCTGAGGCATTTATTGGCTCATTAGTAACCCACAGGGAAACTTAAAAGAACTTGTCCAGTCTCTCCTTGTTTACATGTAAACTTCTTGTGTCAATGTTTTGTTTTGGCAAGAAATTCCACAGGTGTCTTATGTGAAGAATTGCCCTTTTCTGCTTTGAATCTGGCTCCTACTTGATCAGTTTAATCATCTGATATGTTTACATATAACTGAAAGACATGGATAAGAAATTGATTGTACCCTCCTTTTTAATGTGGTTTATAATTTTCTAATCTTCCATTTCTCCTATGAATCATTTCTTATCCAAGGTCACAACTTCTGCTGTTGTTGCTTGCATGGAAATTGCTTCAAGCCTGAATTGCTTTCCCTTGTAAGTTCCAAACTGAGCTGTAATATGCCTTTAGATGACGGTATATTTGTCATAAATAGCCTCTGCTGCTAATGTGGAGGCACTGAATCATGGCTGTGTTTAGTACCAGGCTTTTGAGATTTTTTTTCCTTTACTGTGTTTGAGTCCTCAGTTAAAAATCATTGTCTGCATGTAAACAAAGCCACAAGTAAATTTCTTTTAAAAATTGAATATAATTTTCTTAACTTGCTGCTGGGTAAGATTGGTTTTCCTAGGTTTTTGTGTGTCCTGTTATGGATGGAGCTTGCTATTTGCTTCAAGCAGGAAAAATCATGCATAGTGCCAATGAATGAAAGTTTTTGCCTTAGTCAAGTCATTTCGAGAGTCAAGATTTTTCCTTTGACAATGTATAAAGTCTGAGTTGGGGGAAAAAAGAAAAATCTCTTGATATTTGGCATCTCTGAAGATAAAGCCTGAAGCACAGCAGCCCTTAGAAGACTTGCTATTGCACCTGATACAATTGTATGCAATTTGTATGTAGTTCCCCCTACCTGACAGCAGTGACAGACTGTACTAACGTGTCCTGTTCAACTTTGCTGATTCCTCAGAAAATGTAGGTGCCTCTAGCCTGAATACAATGTCTTGACACCAGAACAAATGGCTCTGATTTGAAACTATTCTCTGAGCAGCACTGGATCAATTTGCACTGTTCCCTAATTGTCGGTATTGCCCTGTTTGTTATTGTGGCCACGGACAACAGAGAGTTGCCATTTCTTTTTACTCGGTGGGGAAGTGAGTCAGCTTGTATTAGATCCTCTTTTTCTTTTTCATAAGCTAGACTTTCCTGAATTTGAAAGCTTTTTACCACAACTTGCAACGCAGCACTCTAGTGCATGCGAAACTTTAATTCCATGTACCAGTGCCTCTTCTGCAACAGAATGGATGAGTTTGTGGTTGAACCTGTGCCATGTATGCAATAAGAACTAGTTAAAAAAAAAAAAAAAAAGGATGGGGTGGGATTTAGAGACACATAGTAAGACGTGTATGCTGTAAAAAACATCACCATCTTGGAGAGTGTGTTTGAGAATTTTTCTGATTAAGCCTAATTCACAAAATAATTTGTGTTCAACTTATTTATCAGGGCTGACATGCTTAAAGACAGCCCTTTGTGGATCTAGACTTTTATACCAATGATGCTTAAAATTTCTCTGATGCTTGAGTTAAAACTAGCCAACATTTGCCTGATTTTTTGTTTAATTCTACAAATACAGAGAAATTGTGTAGACTTTGTGTCAGGTCAAGTAGTATTTAATGAACAATCCAAACCTGCTTTTGTTGATACCTGTTTTGCATACAGTGATTATCAAAATGGTAGTTGAAGAAATGACATGAGGAAAAGATGGTTTAATTCAGAAACTGTAGGGTATAGAATTCACCGCAAACCTTTTTTTTTAAGTTCACTTGCGTGGCTTGCTGTGAAAAATGGGTTGATATGTAAATTATGTACAATGTTGCAAGTAAACTGTTGGCAACTGCAAGTATAACTATTTTTTAACAATTTCTTTGTTCTAAGTAGGCCTAGCTTCAAGATGAACTAGAATTCTGGGCAGCTGAATACCATCAAAGTGGCTTGTGACCTAATTAGGTGTTAATTCACTGTTTTACTGTAGTTTCTCCTTTTCTTTTTTCAGAAAACCAAGATGACCTGCATCAGGTAGTGCACGAACGCCTGGGGGAGTTGCTTCGTGTTTTAAAAGCAGTGATAAATAAACATCAAACTCTAAATTCAGTCGATATTCTTAGTGCTGCAGGAACAGTTATTGCAAAAGTAAAAGGTAAGAAATTACTACCTTTGATATTCTTGGAAAATTCTTGTAATTAGTGACTTAATTTACTCTGGCTTAGAGTTATAGGTAGAATTTTATGTATACAGAAGAAACTCGTGTTTTTAAGACTACTATTTCAATATCTGTTTGAAAAATATCTTTTCTAAATTAAGAGTAATATTAAACAGCTTATTCTGTCGTGTGATAAGGTTATATTCACAGGAAGCTAACTGCAAACTCATTTTGAATTCTAAAAGCACAAGCCTTTGATCTTGAGGTTTTCTTCACCTGTGTATCACAGTATAAGATTACAGAGCAATAAACCTGGAATTTATCCACTTGGAGATTTGCCAAGAATCTTTGCCTAGCTCTGTGAATCTGTAGGGATGATATTGTATTTATATGAAGTGAATAAATATCTAAATGAGCAATCCAAATCTAAATGGCCAAACATTAATTAAACAGATGGATCATGACCATGTGAAAGGTGTCAACAGCAACAAAAAAAATCCTTGCAGATATAACATATGTTTATACTTTCTGACCCATGCTGCCACAGTTCTCAGCATGTCAGAATAGTGAAGCTCTCAATTGCTCCAGCCCTATAAACTGTAGCTGTTTCTTCCCTGTGGAACTTTCGACTGCAGCTCTCTCTACTCTGGCATAAGTCTGATATATTAGTATGGAACCAACTTTGTGTAGGATTAAATCTCCATTTCTTCCCTTTGTTAAATAATATAGAATTATCTTTCTTCAGAGACACATAATTGAGTTTTTCTTCTTATTCTAGAGGGTTTTGTCTTGTTTCCTAATTATCTTAGTATGTCTGAACATACACTGCTTATTCAGTAACATGGGTATATGACTTAAAATATTAAGGTGTTTGGCTGCCTGATTCCTGTATCTTGGGTTCTTCCATGCTTCTTATGGATTCTTCCTGTTGATACATTCTTTTACCAGTGTGTTTGATTTCGGCAGGTACTGGCAGCCTCCTTTGCATCTTCTTCTTGCTCCACATAGAGTTTCCTATAGATCTGTACCTGGTATTTGAAGTACATAATCGCAAGACTAACTACAACTTCTGAACCTGCATTAGGTATTTGTACATAACAGTAGGAATGCAGAGGGTATTCCTGAGGGATTGCTGTTTGCTTGTTGATCTTGGGAAGTGTTAAGCACACACATGCAGTAGTAGTCAGATATTTACCCTCGAGAACACTGAACATTTGTTCAGTGAATGTAATTCTACTCCAACTTTAGACAAGCTATTCCCATCCTCAGGTGCTATGGGGAAATTACTGTCTCTTCCACTCCCCTCATTTCAGTGGACACAGGACAATGTTCAGCTCTTCTTTACTTAATATAAGAAACATTAAGGAGAAGTGAATTAAGGTATGCAAGTAAATTGTATCACATCAACTTTTGATAAATCATGTTTTCAAAAACCACTTCAACAACATCTATCCTGGCTGGACTACATAGTTATTAAGACTGTTCTTTATGTGCAGTGCACCAAATTGATTGCTGTCTATACTGTCCAAGTTAACAAGGTAAAGCAGTAGAATTATTTTCCTTGTCTTGCATGGCAACACTGTTGAGTGAGTCCATGGTTATATTGGCTTTCTATCAATTTTTATGTTCAATTCAAAAAGCCATGATAATTCCAAGGTCACTTTCTAGAGTTCTAGTGCTGAATCCATTTTCCACATCTAGATTTATGTAATTTCTCTCCTATCCTTTTACTCCAGAAGTGGAGAATTAAGCACTTGGTTGAATTACACAATCAAATCCTCCAAAGTACTTGCAGCCTTCTGAATTTGATGCCATACTTACATTTTTGTCTTCTTGGTGCATAGTGCTCCATCAGTTTTAATAACACTGAACCCTAGACAGATGCATTGGTATTTCATACATGTCCTTATATTCTTTCTGTTTCTACCTAGTTTGTTGAGTAGCTTTTCATTGAACAGTTTTCTTAGAATTCATTCACTTACCTTGATGGTGAGCGGAAAAAATAACTTTAGTATTAAGGGTTTTTTGGCAATGCAGATATTCACAAATACTTTTTCTCCACTGAACAGATTTTAGTTGATGTAATTAATATGTTTACACTTGAAATACACTGACTACTAACACTTGTAGACTTCACTCACTGTTCAATACATGTATATTGAGTTTAAGAGGAGCTACAGTCATAGAGGGGTCGCATTATTTTCCATCTGAAAAGAAAAACTACTTCTAAGAAAGCACCGTACATATTGCATAATTACAGAGTTTTGAAAGTAACTCTATTCTTTATGACACTTGAAACAGAAGCAGTGCAGTTATGTCTTCCATTTTTCTGTCAAATATGTTCAAGTTGATCAAGTTCTTCATAAGAAAAGTGTGCTCAGCCATAGTTCAAGTGAGTTATCTTAAATATGATATTGTATGATGAGACCCTTCTTAAAGAAAAAAGGCATGAAAGGAGTTGATGTTGTTATGGTAACAGTCTTTTTCCTTGAACTGGAACTAAGCTCCAGTTGACTTTGTCCCCCCATTTAGTTACATTACTCTGTGAATAATTTTCTCATTGGCAATGGTTTGACAGTACTGAAAATGGAGCTGTAAGACTCCTGGTACAGGATCCAAAGTTCAGTAATGTACCCTCAAGGGCTGGTATTGAGACTGACACTGTTTAACATCTTTGTTGGTGATATGGACAGTGGGATTGAGAGCACCCTCAGCCAGTCTGAGGATGACACTGAGCTGTGTTGTGGCTGACATGCTGGAAGGAAGGGATGCTGCTGGAGGGAAGGGATGTCACCAGAAGGACACTGAGGTGGTGGGCCTCTGCAAACCTCATGAAGTTCAACAAGGACAAGTGCAAGATCCTGCACCTGTATCAGGACAATCTCAGGCACTAACACAGGTTGGGCTGAGAATAGATTGAGAGCAGCTGAGCGGAGAAGGACTCAGGGGTGTGGATTGATGTGTAGCTCAATGTAAGCAGACAATGTGTGCTTGCAGCTCAGAAAGCCAGTCCTGGTCTGCATCAAAAGGAGTGTAGCCAGCAGTGTGATTGTCCCCCTTTATTCCCCTCTTGTGAGACCCCCCACCTGCAGTACTGCATCCACCTCTGGGGCCTCCAATATAAGGAGGACATGGACCTGCTGGAGTGAATCCAGAGGAGGGTCACAAATATCAGAGGGTGGAGCCACCTCTCCTATGCAGACAGACTGAGAGTTGAGGCTGTTCAGCCGTGAGAGGAGAAGGCTCTGCAGAGACCTTGGAGCCCCGTCCAGTAGCTAAAGGCTACAAGACAACTGGAGAGGGACTTTTGACAAGGGGGGGATGGCTTTGAACTGAAAGAGGGCAGGTTTAGGTTAGGTATACAAAAGAAATTATTCACTATAAGGGTGGGTGAGACCCTGGAACAGATTGTCCAGAGAAGCTGTGGATGAACCATCCCTGGAAATGTTCAAGGCTGGGCTGGATGGGGCTTTGAACAATTTGATCTAGTGGAAGGTGTCCCTGCCTATACAGGGGGATTGGAACTAGTTGATCTTTAAGGTCCCTTCCGACCCAAACCATTCTATGATTTTTTGGCTAAAGTAAACACAAATGTGCTTTGTGGCAAATTGTTGTTCCTGTGATCCAGACTGTGTGACCTGGCCACCAAATTGCAAGGAGAGAGAACGCTGCATTGTACTAAAGGTGAGGGGCTCAGTCCTACCTCAATATATGTAGACTTTAATGCAAACAAGTACTTTGATATGAAGGTTTTGGTAATGCCTGTCAGTGTTTGCTCAGTCACATACTGTATTCCTCACATCTCTGGAGGTGGAAATGGGGAGTTACAAGACTTCATTTCTTTCTGACTGGTACTTAAGTCTTATTTCTCTGAGAACAGCTAAACCTTTGCTATATGAAAACAGTCTACCTACCCCAATACAACCTGTGGTGAATGTGAAGGCGGTTTGTCTTTAGCATCTGTTTGAGTTTTGTGTGATGGTCATACTGCTCCATATTTGTATTCAATCTGAAGTGTGTAACTCTTAGTACTAAGAAAGTAGAAGTAAAAATACAGCATGTTGTGGTGAATTGTAAGCATATTAGACTTCAAGTTTGCTTACAGTGGCCTATCTGTAACACATGCATTTGCAGGTTTTCAGCTGTGGTTATTTTGCTAGAGGTAATGTAGCTCTTGAATAAACAGGAAGCTGCAAGAATGTGAGGAGCTGGTAGAACAGAACCAGTATCCTTTTTCCTCTGTCTTCTCTGTCTGTGTTAATGTGACATCATGAAAGAAGTTCATGTGACTCATCTGTTTCTTGTTATTGGAGGATAGAACTATAAAAAGATATGGAAGCGCTGTGCGTATTTGTAGTCAGATTTATGACTAGGAAGAAAATTAACCTGGCATGGAAAACTTCTGATGTTTATTTAGGAGAGGATAAAATAGAAACATGCTGGGATTTATACATGATTCCACTTTCTATTTTTGAATGCCTTTTGCTCTTTATAGACCACCACCTTTAAATTACTGCAAGTGTTTTTGAATGCTAGCAAAAATTAAAGGCTTGTCCCTCTTTGAAGCCTCTTCAGCCATTTCTCAGGACCTTACAATGCGAATGATATAAATGTGACTGTAGCGTTGCTTTGGATGCCTAATCCTTTTCCTTTTAGACTGATTGAAGGAAAAACTAGCTAGAACATGTGATCTGAATCTTGCTTGGCAGAATAGATCATGTTAGATTTGTACCATTTTGGGGTGTTGTGTACTTGGATCTTAGCAAACCCTTCAACACGGTTTCCCATGGTGAGCTTCAAAAGAAACTCAGAGCCTGGATTGGATAGGAGCATTTTGTGTTGGGTTAGGAATTGGTTGGATGGATGGTGCCACATCCAGCTGGCAGCTGGTCACCGATGGAGTCCCATAGGGATCAGTGCTAGGCCCGGCACTGTTTAATATCTCTATTGATGACATAGATGGGGGAATTGAGTGCACCATTAGCAAGTTTGCAGATGATACCAAGTTGGGGGCAAATGTTGAACTGCCAGAGGGTAGAAGGGCCCTTCAGAGGGACCTTGACAGGTTAGAGAGATGGGCAGATTCTAATAATATGAGATTTAACAAGTCCGAGTGCCGGGATCTTCACTTTGGACATAACAATCCCATGCATTGCTATCAACTGGGGGATGATTGGCTGAAGAGTGGTGAAATGGAAGAGGGATCTGGGAGTAATGGTTGACAGAAACCTTAATATGAGCCAACAGTGTGCCCAGGTGGCTAAGAGGGTTGATGAGCATGGAGAAGAGGAGGCTCAGAGGTGACCTCATTGCTGTTTACAACTACCTGAAGGCAGGTTGCAGTCGGGTGGGTGTAAATCTCTTCTCTCAGGCTGCCAATAGCTGAACAAGAGGACATGGCCTTAAGCTACGCCAGGGGAAGTTTAGACTGGATGTTAGGAAGAGCTTTTTCACAGAGTGAGTGATCCCTTAGTGGAGGTGGTGGAGTCACCATCCCTGGAGGTCTTTAAGAAAAGACTGGATGGAGAACTCATTGACATGATCTAGATAATGGGATGATGGAATAGGAAGATAGGTTATTGTTATTATGTAAAAAAAAAAAGATCATGTCATGACCCTGAGATTAGAACCAGGGTTGTGGGCTCGCCCCCTGTATGGGCGTTCACTTAGGAGTTACATGCAATGATCCTTGTGGGTCCCTTCCTCGCAACTCAGAATATTCTGTGATTCTGTTGACTGAGGTTGAAGGGAAATGGTGGTGAGGGGGATGGGATGTGACACATTTGTTTTCTCTAGGTATATCCTGGACATGATGTGGTTCACTGGGCCTCTTTGGACTTCTTGTGTATGCCTACTTGAGTACTTCATGAAGTGTCTTTTAAACAGCACCTCACTTTATTAATAAAGCGTCTGGCTTGGAACCTGTTTAGACTCCTATTTCTGGAAGTGATTTCCCAGTCTGGCACACCATCATATTTGTAATTGTTTTCCCACTTGATACCTTTAAATAGTTAATGGCTCTAGAGTACATGGTTCTCCCAATCCCATGTTGAATTCATGTTTGTACTGTTATTTAGCTCTAAATTATGCCCTTTGACTTAACTGAGTCATTAGAATGAACGTAGATTCCCAGTAAAGCTGAAAATTGCCCTTGACTTGTAGAAATTTCCTATTTAGGCATTGGGCTTTTTGTAAGTTCTGCATCAAAATTAAATACCTCAAGTAAAATGAAGTAATTTCATTTTTGTTGGTGTTTCTCTGGTGTAAATTCAGAGCAAAAATTATCATGGAGGGAGAAGGAAACAGTCCCTCAAACTTGTCTTGTTGGCATCCAGCTTAAGTTGCCAAACCTGGTAGTAGGTGCAGGCTGGTGAAATTATATGCCAATAAGAACTAAAAGTAGGACAGTGGGCCCTAGGCAGTCTGCTGATCCTCTCTAGCTGTGAGAACCCAAGAACATTCTTCTGCCTCTTTCCAGTCTCTGTACTACTGCTCTTTACTCAGGCTCCTGTCCCCATTTATTTTACACATTTTTAAGGAAGAGAGATAATAAAAAGACGTATTAAAAGTCTTTTGTTTCGTGAGAGGGAGTGGTTTTTTGGTCTTGGTTGAGGTTGGTTTGTTTGTTTGCTTGTGGTTGTTTTGTTTTTTAGTTCTCAAAGGTTCTCAAAGCATTGTTGAGAGTTTAAAGATAAAATTTGTTTCAAAGGTATTCAGTTCCAAGAAGTCATCCAGTTGCTTACTGCTTAAAAGTGAGCTAGTAAAGTATGGATTGAAGATTCCTGTCTAAAAAAATAGATGGTGATGTTACCGAGTATGTCTATTAGGTACAAGAAAATTAACCTGAAAAGAGCAAATTTTGCAAGCGTGGTTTCAGCTTCTCCGGGCTCTGCAGACAGCTGGCTGGGTAGCTTTGCTGCTGCCAGTCCTGTGTGTGGTTATGGGGGAGGAGGTTGAGGAAGCAAGTGAACTTGTGCAGACTCCAGCGTGGCCGTGTCCCATGGGTTGTGTGCTTGTGAGCTGTGCTGTGGTCATTGTGAACTGTCTAAGCGTCACCTTTTAAAGGCCCTGGTTGCACTTTGGTCTTCACAGTTACTGAATCACAGAATACTCTGAGTTGAAAGGGACCCACAAGGATCGAGTCAGCCTCTTCCTTGTAGTTTCAGAAGAATTGCTCAAATGTCCCCAGTTAGTGCTTCAGCTCTTGGGATTCTTACTTCCAAAACTTCCTTGGCTGTTTCAGGTTTCCCAGGCTGGTCTGTGCTTGATTCAGAAAAGTTTTCATGGCATGATGGAAGAGGTGAAATTTCGCAGTGTCTTGCAGCATTTAAATGAGGTTGACAAACCTACATCAGTTTGAAGAAAACTTTGGAAATAAAGATCCACTATAAGTGTGCACTTCAGGTGCTGGATCTGGATTTTAATGTATTGCTGTCATAGGATTTTTTTGAAGTTCATTATGTGTCATCTGAAGTTTAACTTGAGTCGTCAGATTGTAAACTCGCTTAGAAATCTGTAGAACTATAGATAGATAGTTGTCATTTCCAGACATATGGCAAGATGACTGTAGTTCATTGTTGTCAGTGGCTATTGTGTGCAGTCAGGATGTCCTGGGGAAGGAGAGTGCGTGGTTTAAAGTTGATGTTAAGTACATCAGCATTCCATTGGTGGTAAGCTAGAAGAAAGCTGTTTGTATTCTCCTGAATTACTAAGAAATTGGACTAACCTGTTTTGAGAAAAGTGGTGATTCTGAAAAATTTGAGATTGGTTATTCTTTTTGTGATGGAGCCAAAAAAGAAAGCATTTCTCTGGCATAAAAACCGTCAAGCTTAACAAAACTCCTCCTGGAACAGGAAGGCAGAGTGAAACCGACGACATTTCTTTAGGAAAAGGCTCTCTATATCAATGTGTTGTTAACTAAGTGAAAGAAGGGCTCTTTCTCTGAAGACACTGTTGCTAATGGATATACGAATATTTCAGTGGTAAGTGCTTTGATTGTATAGATGGGTTTTGTTAGTTCCTTTTAATTTTGAAACAGTTTGTATTTCATGCCGGCACTCAAATGATTTTTCCAGTCATTCATGGCTGGTAATCAATAGGTCTCAAGTAACTGTTGTTGCATAATGATTCGGAATACAAAGTTGGGATTTATAAGTAGCATTATTTCTAGAAAGTGGATCTTTTCAACTAACCTGAATTAAAAAAAAATAAAGCCTCTGCTACTTAGAAAGTTGTTAAAAATTTTCATCTGTGGACCTTTATTGAGTCTCATTCCAAACAAATGTGCCGGAGGCATTTTTTATGTAATTGCAAAGTGTAGCAGAACGAAGAGATGGGAGAAGCCGTAATTTAGCAGTGAACTGTGGCAACAGAAACTGGTAATGTTTTTGTAATATGTGGTAATTATTTTTTACTGTGGTCTTACTGCACAGTATTGCATATCTGCAAGCAATGGTAAAAATAGCCCATAAGAAGAATATGTATTTGCTGCAATAGCTTAGTGTGGAAATAGATATAAAAATGTTGTTCAGGTCTGTTGATGCGTTGTGTATAAAGAAATGGATTTAATTGTATAACTTTACTGGTTAAAAACTTTTCCTTTCAGAAAGGAAGTCTAATGGGGGAGTAGATTACTGTACTTTCTTTGTTTGTTACCCATTAGTGTTTAGGCACCTGGCAGGAAGTTTGAATACTTTTTCAGGTTAAATCCTGTTAATTTAATTTGCTAAGAAAATGTGTATAGAATGGGGAACATTTTAACATGGTTTCATTTTTGCTACTTCAAGTCATTGTAGCCTATTATTTCTGTATTTGTACTCAAAATGTAAGCAAGATACAGAAATTAATCTTGTTACGAGTTTTATGAAAAGTGGTGAATGGGGTGAATTACTTGAATGTGTGTGTGCCATTGCAGTTCTCTGAAACAGATGTACGTGTGACTTAAAAGTTTGTGGGGTTTTTTAAGCAATACATTGTTCATAATTCTCTAGATGCTTAAGAATATATTTTAATGTGTAATTGTCACTTTTTGCAATGTAACATTGGGAAAAACTTCCATCCACAAGGCACAACTTTGGCTCAAAGGAGTGTATGTGACTTTTCTACAGAAAAATCTCCCAGTCACCAATGATTAAGGAATGTAGTTGGAAACAAAAATGGTTGTGCTTTTTGTTGTCTATTTTCCACCTCCTTGTTCAGTAGTTGTTAATAGAAATTCTGGGTGAATCATTCTTCTTGTCTCGTTACTCCAGTTTGTCATGGAAGCATACTGAAGGCTCAGTGTTGTGGCTAAGTACTTGCAGTTTAAACCATCTAGTTCGTCCAGCAATGCTCCTCCTCCTATTTCGGGTCACCAATTGCTTGTTGAGTTTCTTCCCTGCTTAGCAGGAAAAACTGAGGGGCTTTTGCCTGACTAAGGAGCTAATAATTTTAAAGGTTTTTGCAATAGACATTATCTGTTTGCTTGTACTCAAGCCAGAAGTGCTGTGTTCTGGATTGCATACATTTAGATGGGCACTCTCATAAATGACTGCTCCTGTTCTGAACTCCAAAATTTCTACTTGGAAAAGAAAGAGTTTTTCAAATATCTGCCTGCATTTGTGAGCTGCTTTTTGATGGAGGTGCTGTTGCTGTGTGATTTGGCTGTTTTTCTCTTCCCATCACGTTACCAACATGTTCCCACACAAAGCTGCTTCTTAAGTAGGAAGACACAGGAAGTGAAAGAGTAATCTGATTTCATTGTGGGAAGCATCTGGATTGTGTTAATTTCTTTTCTTTAGTGTTTACTTTTACTAGCCTTCTTTAAAACTGTGTTTTTTCAGTTATTCAGAAAAGTATAATGTTGCATGTTTCGTAGGACACTGTGTATAAAGTTTGTCTTTAGGCCTAATAAACTTGCTTGATTGACCTCATCTCTCACCCTTCGGTTTTAATTTTTTTTCCTAAGCGGTGAACTTCAAAGAAGTTAATGAGGAAAACAAGAGGGAACTCTTCGGTGAAATATTTTCTTCAATTGAAACATTGGCATTCACCTTTGGAAACGTGTAAGTTGGAATCCAGAAGGAATTTTTAAGAAGCTCAACAGAGCTGAATGAAATTAAAACTAAAAAACAGCAACAAACTTTTGTTTTCTTCTGGACAAATATTAGCTGACAAAATATTTTAAATTAACCACATCTAGAACGATTTTACTCTTTTGGGTGGTCATCTGTTTGGATTTTTTCTTAACAAGCAAATCTATGACGGTATGGAAATTGCAGGGAATATAAGACTACTACTAAGAAGGTTTGCAGAACTTTTAAAGGATGTTAGAAACACTATCTGAATTTGTTTTCACTGATACAAAATTGTTTGGTGAGGTAAAGTAATGAAGTAACATGATTCAATTCTTTTGTTTTCTGGCAGTGTTTCAGACTTCCTTATGGGAGATGTAGACAATGGCTCGTCATTGGGACTTCCTGTATCTCGGAGAAGTCGGGTAGGCTAAACACGTTCTCTTGGAGTGTGGAATGATATCTTTTAAAGGAGACTTCCATTTCCACTGAAACTAGGCATCATGGGGCTGGGACACTTGGAGTCATTTGAGTGTTAAAACCAGATTAAACCCATGAAAAATACATATTCAAGGTTTCAGAAACTTGAATGTATTCTCAGTTCTAAATGATAGTGATGACTCAACAGGGCTGGTGCTTGAATGTGCAAATGATAACCTGGTGTATTTGTTTGAGATTTTTAAATTGGTCAAGTGAAAATAAATAAATGTTGAAAAGTAAGATATTTGAATGATTTGCCTGCTGTAGTAGTTAGAATATACCTGTTAAACCGAGAAGCTAAAGGTTTAATAACATCATTTTGTCTTTTAAAGACTAATGATCATTACAAAATAACCTTTTCTTTTTCCATAGCACTGTTTGTATTGTAACCTTTTCAGCAGTAACTCACTATAGTGAACTTATATATAGTCAAAGAAAAACATTCGCATTTTAAACTCCCCTTCAAACACTTTTAAGCTGTGGTTGAAAAAGGCTGAGTAGCAAATTCTGTTCTTGAATTTTTTGTATCTAGAAGTAGATATTCAAGTAAATCAAATAAAATTAGAAGTTACGTGCAGGGAAAATGCAGTTGATAATTAGTGTGTATGACAAGCTACGTTGTAGCAAGGTTAACAATTTTAGGTTGCGAGGTTTTTTCCAAGGCTTTGTTGAAACATACTTAAGGCTTATTGTTCAACAGACTTGATAGCAATGCTGGGCAGCTACAGCTAAGTAGTCTTTTTAAATTTTCACTATGATAACACACATGGGAGAAAGATTCATACAAGTTCTGCTTCTGTAATTGCTACAAAACTCTTCATAAAAAATATGGAGGAAAAGTAGGCTGTGCAGAAAACTGGTTCCAGCAAACTTAGAATCAGGTTGTTGATAAAATTATGATACGAAATATCATAGAAGCCAGCATCTCGTATAAGTTAGATGAAATTATTTGAACAAGTACTAGTTCATCTAATAGGTTCACCAGCAGAAGGAAAGTGCTGAACTTGCAAACATTTTTATCTTGAAATTGTTTTGCATTGGAAATATATATGCCCATGGAATGAGGTGGTCCTATCTGTTAAATTGTGAAGTGAACGATTGCCTAAAAGATCACTCTTCTGAACACAGTGGTAGGGAAAGG
>WEKX01023932.1:0-52492 GCA_013390025.1 Pitta sordida | reverse complement strand
CCAAGAGGAAATTAGAATACAGTGACATGAAGAAGAAATTCTAGGTACTTCCAAAGTCAACAGCTTATATTTAAAAGCCCTTTTTTTTTGCAGTGTGTCTTGCTTTTCCTAATGTGGAGGTGAACAATGATAAATCTTGGAGCAGATAGGATAATATAGTTCAATTTCTTAGAATTCTGTCTTCAGTGCATGTTCACTCAGGAAAATAAATACACATTTAACAAATTAATCGTTTCACTTGGATCTGCAATTCATAAACCAATTTGCAGGCTGACTAGGACTTGTGTGTTAGGAGGAGTTAAATGCAAAAGGTTTAAGAGCTGTATTAACTTTTCCTGTAGATGTTTATGTTCAGTGGTTGATCATAGCTAGCTTAAAAATAAAGTAGATAGAGCATAACATTTCAGTAGAATTGAACATGTAAATTCTTTGAGAGTTCATTAAGGAGAAAGATTTTAATTGCCTGTTCAGAGACTTCCCTAGAAGCAGTTGGGAATTGCCCCAAGGAGGAAGGGGGGTGGGCGGTGTGATCTTGCTTCTCTTGACTGCAGGGGAGTCTACATTCTTCAAGCATTCCACTTGGAAGCTTAAGCTAAATGATATGTATACCCCCTCTTAGCAAATGTAATTGTTCTCATTTTAGCCCTTGTAGTGTTACCAGAAGGAAAAGGTGGAAGCACAGATATTTTTTAATTAAAAACAGAAGCGCTTTAGAATGCACTGGAAGAGACAAAGACAGACGTGTCTGACCTTTCATTACTCAACAAGCTGTTTGAATGCTATTTGATGCTTTGCAGATCTAAGAGCATAATAAAGGAGAAGGATAAAATTTTCAAAATGTGTCAAGAGATTTGCCTCTGTCAGGGTGAGAGTCTTGGGTAATGGGGGGGAATACAAAGAAGAGACTGGTTGAAGATCGAAGTGAAATCTATCCAGAAGTCAGGTTTTTATTTTTGCTAGGACCGCCAGGATGAGTCATTGGTTGCTTGAGGGGGCAAGCAAGTATGGATCAAATTTTGATAATAAGTTGCAGGACATATGTAGAAGTATTTATTCGTGTTTGCTTTCAAAATGTGTTATTACGTATTTGCAGTAGGGCGAATGTGGAAGGGTGGGTGATCTTTCAGCTGCCCTAACTAGTCTATATGCCTGATGTACTGGAAAGGATTGAGCAGTTTTCAGGACTGCAATGATTTAGTTCTTACAGAATGGAAAATAATTAAGCCAGAACTTACAAGTACTTCAAGTTATAAAATAGAGGTGTTTATAAAATCTGAAGTAAATCTAGGAACATTCAAGCTTTCTCTGCAACTGAATATTGATTTAGTGCTAAATTAAGATTTATTTTTTTTTTTAACAGTTTGGTTGAAGGATCCCTTTGGATAGATTTTCCACCTGTTCTGGAAAAGCACTTCCACTTTGTTCAACTCTTTTCCATTAGACAGCAATTGTACTAGTATTTCATACTGTACTAGTATTCTATACTATATTAGAAATGGAGCAGCTCTTTAAACTATAGTTTAATTCTAGTCAATGTAATTGATGATTAATACTTTGCCTTTTTTGTTCTCTGGGAAGTGAAGTAAACAATTACATTAAAAAGCCCAACAAACCAAAACTACTTGCATCATTGTTACTGTGCTCCATTTCAACAAATGTCTGAAAATCAACCAGCACCAAAGTTTAAATGGAAACAAGCTGTTCTTGTAAAGCTTGAGGGCACTCTGCAGCTGTTTCTCAGCCTTTGTTTTCTATTCACTCTATGCTTCAAAATAGTCAAGAGTAGTTTATCCTGTTACAATTACGTAGGGTTTGTAGCTTTTCTTTGGTTTTTAAGGAGTGTAGCGGTTACAAGGTAAACTTTTTGTTCATTTAGTTTTGTTGAGCAGTCAGGTCCACAGCACAGTCCTACAAATAGTGCAACTTGCACAATTAAAGGAGTAACAAATGCAGCATGAGACAAAGGTAGAGATGACATGGTGTGCTAAATTCCTTTTATTATTGGATTACATTCTGTCAGGTTGTACTGATTGTCAGGGTTTCATTAGCAAGTGCTGCTAGTCAGTTGTTGTGCCTACAGTGCACACATGCAAGTAATTTAGGAGAAATGGTAACTATTCCTCTGAGGAAGAAATACAGGATTGTAATGGCTTGTAAAATGATGTATTTTATATGTATATGACATTAGGCCTGTATGACATGGTTTTTGAAAGATAGCTGGGCATCTAAGAAAAGCTGGAACTCAAATTGTTTAAAATATCAGTTTGATATTTAACTCTTTCATCACAGTCTTCCAAGATTGTTGATTTAAAGGTATATAATGGTTCTTTGCCATTTGTTGTCTCATTTGACAGCTATGAGAGGCTAGAAGGTGTCGTTTCTTAGCTGAGGGGGAGTTACAGTGCAGTTTGTACTATCTGCAGATAATACCTTTTATTTTGTTAGCCTGTCAGTTCCAGTGAGAGCTTTTCTTTGCTAACTTAATGTTGTGTTTCTTGTGCACCAGTCTTTTGAGAATCTTTCTGTGGAGTCTGGGGGTTCACTACATGAAAGAGATGATATTCAAGGTAGGTAATTCATGTAACATTGATAAACACCATTTTGTATCTGTTAGTTTTACTTCTAGAAATGTTCTAAGTAAGTTGCTTGGTCACGTTTTTACTCCTGTACTGCCACTAAAACTTCACTGTAAAAAACATAAATTCTGTTGCAAAGGTTTTATTCCTTTTGTAAATAATCAACCTGGTTCCTCTTCTGGGGAAGGGGAAAAACCGAGGCCTGAAGCACTTCTGTATGTCATCATAGGGTTGGTGTTTTGTGGAATCACTTTCTTGAAGAAAGTTATGCTGACCATATGATTGCTCCAGATAAAATACTATGACCCCTTAATTTGTTCTAAAACCTCTGTCAGCCCTGTTTAGAGTCAACTAGCATTAAAGACCAACTCAAGATCAGAGCTGCTTAAGCCTTCACATTTGGCTAATACTGGCTTTGCTCTCAGTGTGTGGTCATGTCTAAACATCACTTCTTTGTGTTGAATGCTTTATTTGCAGGACATCTTCGAGCAGAGGAGGTTGATAGCATGCTCCTAAGAAATGACAGTGGAATTGAATCGGCTCTGTCCTATGCTAAAGCATGGTCAAAATACACCAAGGATGTAGTCGCGTGGGTAGAAAAAAAGCTTAGCGTGGGTGAGTGGTTCTTTCTGGCATTTAATCAGCTTTGTCATGATGAAATTAAATCTGTTGTCAGGCCCCTGTGCTGCAGACTGTCAATAATGTGATTTCTCAATTAGTAGCTGTTCCGCTGAAGTGGACAGAACTGTAATGCATTTCCTATAATTAAAGGCCTATAACAAAGTGAAGGTGGTCCCCTCTGTAGGCTGTGTGTAAAAAAAAGGCTGTAAAAAGCATTTATCCTGTGTTACAATTGTTAGTATAAACAGTAACTGTGAAATTTTTTTAACAGAAGTGGAATGTGCTAAAAGCTTAGCAAAAATGGCTGAAACTGCTAAAGCTACTGTTGGACACCAGGTGAGTACACCTTAGGGGCTTTATCTTAGTCTTAAATCTTTACTGAATGCCTTGCCCAGAAGTAAAATCTGGGGATACGAATATGGATTTTTAAGTTGATACAGAGTTGATTTATACCGTGAAGCACTGGTTAAAAGATCTGCTATATTTTGTCTTTCAATTTCTTATGGAAATTTGGATATATGAATTATTTTTGCTGAATACGCAGAACATCTTTCACAATATGCTTTTTTGTCTACTGTCTTGTATGCTTTGATTTGTACGTGTGCACTTCCCAGTAAAATGAAACACGGATGAGAAATTAGTAACTTTCTACATTTATACCTGATTTACACACACACACATAAATATCAAACTAAATTTAATTGAAAATATAGTTCAATTATACAGACATTTAGAATGTCAGCACATCTCAATCTTACCTGGAACATTAATGTGTTTTGTGTAATTTTAGGATTTTATGCCATTCCAGTCAATATTCGTTAATGCTTTTCAAAATGATATTGAGAACAATCAGCTTTGGCAACAAACAGCTGCTGCTCTCCAGTCTAACAAATTTGTGCAGGTAAGCTTAAAGGGAAAAGACCGAAAAAATGTTTAGGGTATTAAAAAATTCTGTGGCTCAACAATATTTAAAATAACAAACTTGCAGTCTATAAGGCTTTAATGTTTATATTTCTTGTTAATATTTCCTATAATATTTCAGCCTCTTCTTGGAAGGAAAAATGAGTTGGATAGACAAAGGAAAGATATCAAGGAGCTTTGGCAGCGAGAACAGAAAAGAATGGTTGGTAACTTTTTCATACTTAATGGTTCAGCTTAAAATTTTTCAAAAGGATGAAACTGCAATGAGGCTTTTATGCACTTGCATTCACAGGTAGAGCCTGTAGGGCTTATTGAAAGCAGAATGTAACTTTCAATTTCATGACTATCTGATATTTGCAAGAGGTTATCTTTCCATGACTCTGTACTTGACTGCAGTGTTCAGACCTGTGCATAGCAGCCTCTTTAAACATCACATTGAATAACTGAAAAATTAAATCGGTTACTTGTCTGCGTTGTCTTTCATTGGATTCTGCAGCAAGAGCTGGAAGCCGCTCTAAGGAAAGCGAAGTTACTATATACACAACGTCAAGATGAGTATGAGAAGGCAAAATCCTGCACTGCTCGTGCTGAGGAGGAGCATCTTAGCTCAAATGGAAGCTTTGTGAAAGATTTCAGCAAGCAACTGGAAAAAAAACGAAGGCTAGAAGAGGAAGCTCTTCAAAAGGTGAAGAGGTTTTTTCCTTGCTTTTAAAGCTAAACCTACACTGGTTCTTCTCATGGTTTCCCCATGGCAATATTTCAGTAAGAGTTCCGTTAATAATTTTAATTTTAGTCCTGCTATGCTCTTTCAGGCTCTTGGGAATCTTCAATGACAAGTATTTGGTATGGGGTGGGGTTTTTTGCTTCTGGTATCAAGGCCTGCAGTCCATCAACCCTTTATACTTGTGTTTCTTGCAGGCGGAAGAGGCCAATGAACACTATAAAGCAAGCATGGCAGAGGTTGAAGAAAAAAGAAATTATTTGGAAAGCTTTAAAAGTGATGTTTTAACACAGCTTCGAGAGCTTATTTACCAGTGTGATCTTACTCTTAAAGCTGTAAGCATGGGTTTTAAAATGTATTTTGCACAGATAAATAAATACTGTTAAAATAACAGAAAGCTCCATCTATAGTGTTACCACCTAAAACAGAAAGCTTTCTGATGACAGAGGTCAAGCCAATAGAAAAAGAAAACCTTAATCTCTTTGTTGTGTTCTCTTTAAAAAGAAAAGGGATGGGGAGTTACACATGTCTTGAATGTTTATGGGTGTTTCATGATGTGTTGCCTTGCAAGCACCCTGACTACACAATCCTTGCACAATATCTCTTGGGAGTATTGATGGCAGTAGTGTTCCCCTGTCGCTTATGAGTGCAGCTTTCATTAGTGCATTAGCAAAGATGTTTGGATCAAGCACAGAATGGACATCAGCACAGAACCTGCGAGTCTTGATGCCAGTCTCAATTACTGAAGGATCCATTGCAACTAACTGAACGTATTAATTTATTATGTAGAAATAAGGAAAGAATGGTCAAAACTATATTACATGTGCACTTTGTAAAAGAGCTTTAAGAATGCCTTACATCAAGAAATAGTTATTTTGGTTTTTTCTTTTTTGATGAGACAATTTAATGCTGGGACAGGGAGAGAATACGAAACACCAAACACATTCTGCCCTCCCCAGGCAGCTCCAAAACCAACCTATAAGACCAGTGGAAAGCTTAGACAAACTTGTCAGTTGAAGTGTATATAAATTGCAAACTGTTTTACAGCCACAAAGCAGAAGCAGCAGCCACACAGTGTCCCCTTTTTTGGCCTCTGGCTTGTGCTAAAATAATTTAGAAGTGTTATGTAATTAAATGAAGAAAGTGTTCAGTTAATCTCTGTTGAGAGAGAGTTTTGTCTGTTTCATGTCTCAAGCAATAGGGAGTTCACCTGAGTTTGGAATTCCAACCGCTTCATCATTGTAGTGCTAAAATTCCTTCCAAAGCATGAAAAATAACTTTTGGTAGCAAAAAACCTTGCTATTTATCTTGATCAACCCAGAGTGGAAAGCCATTGGTATTAACTTTGCTGCCAGGAGGATTTCATAACTCAGGGAGAAGAGAAATACTAGTATCTGTATTACAGATCAAATTTTTACAGTTGACTTTTAGGAATCTTGCACAAATTAACATGTTAGTGTTTTCTGGAATTTTTCTACTCTTATTGTTTAAATAATCTTTCATTGGGATATTAATTTGGGTTGAGCAAAGTGTAAGTGAAATATCTAGTAAATGATCTATGAATAATGAATGTCTTTTTCTCCCAACAGGCAACAGTTAATCTGTTCCAGCTGCAACATGCTCAGGTTGTATCTCTTCCAGTTAACTGCCAGTCCCTCTGTGAGAGTGCCAAACTCTATGACCCTGGTCAGCAGTATTTGGAGTTTGTGAAAAGTTTGCCAAAGGATGGTGTTCCTGTTGAGTCAGTTTCTTTTGAAAACCAGAGCTCCCAGGTTGATGGGTAAGTCCCAAAGAGCAGGTGGCATTTTCTTGCTTTAGAATGGAACACTAGGCAGATGTGTTTAACAAGAACACATTGGTTTTGGAGGAATTAAAGGAGTCCTGGTATTTAACCATGCTTTACCATTTTCTGTCTTTTTCTCACTCTTCTGGTAGATTATATATAATATTGATATTAAAATCTGCCTCTAAATTCCAAAGCAGAATGTAATTTCATGCAATAATACTTGCTATAACAATGACTTGTCTTGTGCATGACTTGAGTTGTTACTATTTTAATGTAGGTGCTGGTTAATAAGAAGAATGTAAATTTGGGACTCGGTAGTGTTGTATAGCAGTAGTAGTTGATAGTCAATTTAGAAAGTCTGAAGAGGTAGTTTTCTACAGGCCTTACTGCTGCAGTAGCTTCTTTCATATTGTTTACATTTGACAACTTGGCAGGAAGTATTGCTTGATTTCTATCTCATGCTATGTGACTAAAAAAACCTCTCAGTCTGTTTGCAGGGACATGTTATAACTTAATTATTTTTTTCCAACCTGTATGAAATGGAAGTTTTTTACTGTTAAGCTATGAAAGATCTAGCTAATGTGGAAGTAAAGACTTCAGAACTAAAAGACAGTTCCTTGTGTCAGCATGCCAAATCCTTTTCCACCTTTAATTTGTTGTAAAACAGTCATCTTGGCACTAAAGCACCCGAATATCCATTCCGATCTCTGTGTTTCACAGTTCTGCAGGAAAGTGTCGTCATCGTTTTTCAAAAGGAAACTAAATACAAAAAAATCAAGTCTTGAGTCAGACTTCTACCAACAAAAGCCAGGAAATTCAAAGCTAAAGCTGAGATTCTTAGTTTTTTCCTGCCTTTTAAGACTGATTAGGCTATACTCATAAACTTTGACTTAGAGGGATTTAACTATGTAGCTCCCTGAGAAACTGATGAGCATGTAATTTCCAACTCTTTGTGTGCTCTCCCAGCTATTTACTGCTTAAGAGTTATAGGAGTGTGTTCTTTCTCCTTCTCTCTCCCCACCTTTTGTCATCTTTGTCACAGCTCTGTGATTCTTCGTGTACTTAAGGTGATCATTTTTATTGTCTAGGTCTGCATTAATTTAAGGGTCAATAGCTTAAACAAATGCAAATTTCAATGTTTTTCAGTCTTTATTTCCTTAAGCTTGATAGGGTTGAACTGATTAAGGAACAGCTTCCTGGCTGCTAAACTTGGCCAGAAGGCCATTTTGTCCACAGGGTGCTTCAGCATTTTGCATTAATTACTGTTAACAGTATTCAGTCTTTGTCAAGAGAGCAGATTTTCACAACAGATTGACTCTTTGGCAGCTTCAGCAAATTTTCTGTGCTTTAAAAAAAGCGCTCTGGATTAACACCTGTATGGTTATAGGTGGATGGTCCTGATGGCTGGGCAGAGAATCTTTTGGAGGGGAAAGCATAAACACAGAATGTAATGGCCTCCAGGTTATTCTGATGAACAGATAGGCTGTTTTTTCAAAGTCTATGAGATAATGTTTATAATACCATGCAGAGATGGAAAAGCTGATTTGTGACATGGGAAGAAGATGCTGGAAAAATCACATATTTAATCAATGGTTTTTAAAGTTTTTTTAATTTGGACTTTATTATTTACATGTCAAATACATGAATTCATGAACAGTAGTTCAATGAAGCACTTTTAGTCTCCAAGGATTAAAAAACTACATTGATTTTCATTCAATTGTATCTTGTTCATTCCTCAAATTACTTTGTTCTTCTTGAAGGGTTTTTAACAAGCCATCAACAAACAACATCCATACATCACATGGTAACTTATCTCAGTGTTCAGGAGATTTTTCTGCGCAGACATTAGATGATGTGGGAAGCCCAATTTATCATCGTTCACAAAAAGTTAGAGAGAAGAGATCTTCCAGCAGCACAGAAATTCAAGGTAGTTCTGTATTTCATGTGGAGCTCAGTCTTTAAATAAAAACAATTTTAAAAAATTTCAAATTGTTTGATGTCACAGTCAGGAAGATAGCATCTGAAGGATTAGAAATGTATTATAAGGTTTGAAGCCTATGAAACATTATGTACTTGAGCATAATAAGGACAAATGGAAAACTATCTGTATTGCATGTTTAGATTTTTTTGATATGAAAGGTGAGATGCAAGTCAAACAACAAGTACTGTCAAGCTCAGTGGACTAAACTACAGTCATACCTCGAAATTCGTGGATTACGGGTCTCTTGAGGGTCCTGTGAGTCACCCAATCTGTGAATACTATTGGCAGGGGTGGGGAGGGAGGAAACACAAATGCACAAAACCACCAATACGGCATCTGGAAGCTCTGTTCTACTATTGGGGTGGGGGGAATGTGAATACAGGAATCTGGAATCACGAATATGGGAGGTATGACTGTATTTCAGTTAGCTTTAGCAGTTGAAAATCTATTGGTTTTGTAAATGCTATCTTGATTTAAGGTCTTCTGTGAAAGCACAAATATGTATCAAATTTCTGAAATTAACTTTCTTAGATCCCGAAGCTTTTACAGGACTATATACAGTGGAGGTTTTTCACTATACTGCATGTTCATGTAACTTCTGCAATATTTTCCTGTTTTGGATATAATCATAGTGTTTAAATAAAAAAAACATTTTTTGTCCTTCACATTTGAAATTAGCGGATTTTGTTTTCAAAAGCAGTGCGAGGGCCACCACCGTTCAGGTCGTGGTCAGTTGGCAACCAGAGTGGAGGAATGTGCAGTGATTCTGAAAGTGCAGGTGGAAGCAGTGAGTCACGATCCATGGATTCTCCATCTGCCAGCCCAGGTACAGCAACATTCACTACTGTGTTAATCTGAAGTCTCTTATTTGCACTGGTTTGCATTAATGAAGACATCACTGTTAGCAAGGATTTAACAGAGCATATAATGAAAATTCACAGCTGGGTGGAACTGATAATTACAGCTTCCTGAAAATTTTTCTCATCTGCCAGGGGATTTTAAACGACGACTTCCCCGAACACCTTCCACTGGTACTATGTCATCTGCAGATGATCTGGATGAAAGAGAGCCACCGTCTCCTTCAGATTGTGGTAATGTTTCCATACCTGAAGTCCTTCCAAGAAGATGCTTTTTGTTGCAAAGTGTGGCTTTTCTTTTTAATGTGCTTAAGAAAAGTGCTTTAAGAAGGCTATGATTACCAACAAGATTGTTTTTCAGTACAGTGAGCATCCAGTTGAGGTAGAGAGCTGAAGGATAATGCTCAGGTCGTTTTGATGAAGTGGTGCAGAATGGTATTTATCCATTTAGGTTAACTATATGGGCAGCCACTGAATGTTTCTCGTTTTACCTCTTCTTGGGTGTAGACCTCTTCTTCCAGGCTGACGACACCAGAACGAGAGGGCACGGCCTCAAGCTACGCCAGGGGAGGTTCAATCTTAATGTTAGGAAGCGGTTTTTCACAGAGAGAGTAATTGCATATTGCAATGGGCTGCCCAGGGAGGTGGTGGAGTCACCGTCCCTGGAGGTGTTTAAGAGAAGACTGGACGCGGAGCTTAGTGACATGGTCTAGCTGGGGGGTGTAGGGCTGGATGACCCTGGGCCCCTTCCGGCTCGGAGTGGCCTGCTAGACTGTGAGGGATCTAGGTTGGTGTTATGCTCTGGGATGTGCTCTCGGTCTCTGTACGGGTGTTAGATGGTGAGTTGGACTAGATGATCCTTGTGGGTCCCTTCCAACTCATAATATTCTGTGTGTGTGATTCTGTGATTCTTGAGGTAAAACAAACGATCTACTAACCATTCCCTCCAGACATTTGCATTTAAATTTAGCTGCATGGCACTGAGTTATCTTACATAACTTCTAAACTTTGAAGTAAAATGCACAGATACATGGAGTTGGTAACTGGCAAATTGGTCAAAATGGATCCAAATGTTTAGGGTAATAACTGAGATTCTACCCTTTTCAACTAAGATAAACAAGTTCAGTTTCTAATTTTCAAATTAATTTTGACTGTATAAAGACAGTGTTGCCACAGGCATCAAAACCAGAATAACTGGATCATCAGAAATAGTTCTATGGGAATAGTTCTACAGTACTCACAAACTAATTTTGAAATATTTGTGGCACTTGTTCAGTAAAGCCCCTAGGAAATTCTTCAGTTACTCCTTATTTCCTAAATATATACTTTGCTTTCTAGGAGTAAATCTGTGGTTAATAATTAGGATCAAAATTCAAAGCATGGCAATGTCTTAATGAATGCAAACTTTCACTTGGAGTGATACTATTTAATCAATGCTTGAGCTTTTAAGAAGCTTTCTGGGTAATTAACTGTGTGTGCTAATTTTAAGTTACCTGTGAAACAAAGCATTTTGGTTCACCGAGTTGTCCATTTTAAGTAAATGGCTTGCAAGAAATTGGGCACAAAAAGGACCTGTTGCTATTCTTTTTAGTTTTAGAATCCTCTGAAAAATAGTTTGATTTTGTTATGGGAAACAGAGAATCATTCATTTTTTTTTTTTACACACATTCTGCCATGAGTGTGTTAATTCTTCCCTGCTGCAAAGTATTCTTTAAGTAGTATTTCAGAAACACTACATGCCAAAGCATTTTGTCGTCTTTCATCCTCTCATATACAGGACCTTGAAATGCAATACATAAAATGAAACTTTGATGGATCATTGCCTGAAAGGGAAGCTGAGGTTAAATATCCGTATACGTTCACATGCCATTAATACAGGAGACAACTGGAATACTTAAAAATGCAAAAACGATTGTTTGATTCCACTTTTATGTACAATTCTTGGATAGTTAATATCTCTGTTATGTAAACTGTAATGTACTTTTGGTCTCTTGTGACTGAAATGTTTTTGACTACTTTGATAGTTGCTCTTACTTACAGAAGTCTGTGTTCTGCAACAAGGTTCTTAAAAAATCAGAATAAATACTACCCCAGTAGTAAATATTACAGTGACTGTAACAGTGAAATTCTCTCCAGGTTTAAATGATCTGACATCTGAAACTGCAAATTCTCCAGGACCTTTCAGAAATGCTAATATGTCTAAAGCAGCACAAACCCACAAACTACGGAAGCTCAGAGCTCCGTCCAAGTGCAGAGAATGTGACAGCTTAGTGATATTTCACGGAGCTGAATGCGAGGAAGTAAGTTGAAAATTAATTTAAATATTTGCTTGGGATTTATGTAAAGTTGGGAGTTGTGGAAATTTGAATTAAAATTTTCTATATAAAGACTATGGAGTTTGTGGTTCCTATAATCACTGTGAACTCAAAGCAGAGACACAACAAACTAATAAATCTTGCCTTTGACTCATGTATGGGGTGGCAAACAGCAGAAAAGTTTCTTATGATGTCAGTTTGTATCAAACCATGTGCTTTTTTTTACCTCCTCTGTAGTGTTCACTCGCATGCCATAAAAAATGTTTAGAAACTTTAGCTATTCAATGTGGGCACAAAAAACTTCATGGAAGGCTTCACTTGTTTGGAGTGGAATTTGCCCAAGCTGCTAAAAGTGTTCCTGATGGCATTCCTTTCATCATCAAAAAGTGTACATCAGAAATTGAAAGCAGAGCACTGAATGTCAAGGTATACTCAAGTTTGACAATGCTTAAGTTTTATATACAATCTTTAACACACTAAGAGAATTCTTTTATATGTTGTATTGTTAATATCTCTGTGTTTTACACTTTCCTTTCAAACTGAAATAGAGTTTTGCTGGTCTTCTAATTTCAGGGCATCTATCGTGTGAATGGAGCCAAATCAAGAGTTGAAAAGCTTTGTCAAGCTTTTGAAAATGGAAAGGACTTGGTTGAGCTCTCTGAGCTCTATGCACATGATATCAGCAATGTTCTGAAGCTGTATCTCCGCCAGGTATGGAATTGAGAGGTCAGATGGAAAACCTTTCTTCAATGTAGTAGCAACTTTCTTCAATACAGTAGGGAAAAATCCTTTTCTGCACTCCTACAGCAGTAGAAGTGAATGAATGAATACCTTGCCTCTTTGCAATTGGCCTCTGTATTTATTTATTGCGTGGAGCCTGTGATAGGGGTGGGGAAAGCTGCTGGTATTACAATATATATTCCACATGGGTGTGTTATGGCTCTTTGAACATCAGTACCATACACAGAAGAAGTTTTTGTTTGTCTACTTGTAGTCAAGCTTTAATTTCTAAAACCTTTCTGATTACTGTATTTGCCTGTCTTACATGAAACTTTAAAAATTCTCATGTTCTTGCCTTCTCATGCAGACAGATGCTGATACATTGCTGTTAATATCTGCAAAAAATTTAATGAAACACTCATAATGGTTATGATGTGTTAATGATGGAGAGACTATCCATCCTTTTTTTTTTTAAATGGAGCTTTAAAGCTTCATGATTGAATTTTCCATACCAGATTCAGTATGTATCTGAAAAAATGGAGCTCATATCTTGTCAAGTGAAATTACTGAGTCACTCTGAAAACTGTTAACCCTGAAAAGAATAAGCCTTAGCTCCACAGTCCTGTCCTCTTCCTTACAGTGGCTGTCAGAGATAATTCTAATCTTATGACCATTGCCGTTAAATTATTTTGAAAAATTACTAACATGTACTCTGCCTTCACATTCTAGTAAAAAGGTAACATACTACATATATCATACAGAAGTACAGTTGAAAGCACCGTGCTATATTTTGAATAGGGCTTCTAATTAAAAAAAAAAATCAAAATGTTGTTGTCTTGTCATATTACTTCCTTTGTGGCTGCTCTACTGGTGTGGCTTTTTTTTAAACCTGCTCATTTGAAATAAAGAAACAGTGCCAAAAATGTGCAGTTAAGATATTTTTGGACAGAATCCTGAGTTAAAGCCTACTTGAGACTGATTATTAAAACTAATCTTATACTATTGATATACTATCAAAGCCTGACAAAACAAAACCTCTGCTCTATTATCATCATATTTGAGCATATGCAGTGTAACACCTTCCCTCAGAGCAATCATATTCTTGAAATGTAATTCTTTTCTTGAAGTCTTATTTCAATGAAGTGTTGACAAATCAATCCTGAAGGAAAAGATTTCTGGAGAAGGGTGTAGGAAGGAGTATTTTTGTTACCTGGGATTCGGTTTGAAAAAATTAGGAGTTTGAACTAATGAATGAGGATTAAACAATGTCATCCTCTAAGAAAAGATGCTAGACTGAAGAAAATTGAGAAGGAAACAAAGAAATGTTGAGGGTATTTCTGAAATGTTCTTACTACTTCAGCTTCCAGAGCCCTTGATTTTGTTTCGGCTTTATAATGAGTTCATTGGACTTGGAAAAGAAAGCCAGCACATTAATGAGGACTTGGATGCTAAACAAGCTAGTCCCAAATCAAAGAAAAGACATTCAGTCTGCATTGAACTGAATAGGATTATCATTAAAATTAAAGATCTTCTGAAACAACTGCCTGTACCAAACTATAACACCCTTCAGTACCTTATTGGACATCTTCACAGGTGAGAAAAGACTTCAAATGCAAAATGATGTTGAAAAACTGCTGCATGCTAAGAATCGCTTGTAACCTTTTGCTCACTGTAGAGGAAGAAGTCACATAGACCTTGAAGACATTTTTCTGTTGCTGTTTCTTTCTTCCATGTAATGAATTCTCAAGTGAAAGAAGAATATGAAAGGGAAATAAAGCAGGGAAAGTGCTGAGCTCCGTTATTCCTGATTCTCTGCTAGCATTATGGTCAGTCATTAGTAACTAGTCACATGCAGGGACCTAGATGTGACTTGAATCGTGATGTGACCCAGAAAGGGCAGTGATATGATGGCTGTTAACAGAAAATTGAATCTTTTATCACATTTGTTAAAAAACCATTTGCCAGTTACATTTCACTTCCTTGTCCTCCAAATGCTTGCTTGTATGATGATGTAGCAAGGTGATGACTACCAATAAAAATGGGTAATATTGGGCCACAGCTATATTATTACTCTTTTCCCCAACACCAGAAATGCCAAGTAGCCACAAATAACATTAAGAAATTGGACATAACACCCTGTGTGAAAAGTCCAAGCTACTGTTAAATGAAGTCTGCACTGAAGATTCGGCCTGCCTACCAAACTTTCCATTTTTCATTGTCTCTTATTCTCTTTAGATGTAAGGTAATACTTTAATATCCAAAATATTTCATTTGTTTGTTTTGTTTTTTCTTTTTCCCATCCTTATGCAGAGTTACAGAACAGTCTGATGAAAATAAAATGTCTGCCAGCAACCTTGGCATAATATTTGGGCCAACTCTGATCAGACCACGTCAAACTGATGCTACAGTTTCTTTGTCATCACTTGTGGACTACCCTTACCAGGCCCGGGTAGTGGAGCTGCTCATAACATACTATGAAAAGATATTTGATGTTTCATTGAAACCGCTTCTGAGCACATCTCAGTCTGAAGAAACAGCTGTTACAGTCAGAGTTGCTTTGTCAGCAGATGAGGGGGAGCCACAGCAGCAGAGAAAATCATTTGGTGCTTTAAAGGAAGTGAGTGACTCTTGTGCTGGTGCATGTTACCTGTGCCTTCTTAACTTCTGTCTTAAATGCTGCAGCATTGCAGAACACTTTTCTAACAAATCTTTTTGGGGTTTTTTGTTAAGGAGTGCCTTTTCTCTTGAATCCTCATTTACTTTTAATCTGACTTTTGTTAGCAGGGTATTCTAATAGCTCCGAGTGAAAGCAGAACTTCAGAAACAGCTGCGCTGGTTTGGGAATTGAATAGCAAGGATACAAAAGAAGAAGCAGATACTTCTGTAACTGGTTAGTGTGCTGGTAACTCTGGGGTGGGTGAGCAAGGGGATCGTAGTGCATGTAGCTCTTCAACTTAGAGAGAAGTAAGTGATAAAACTTGGTTATCACTGATATACTACTTCTTGTAAGAAGAACAGGGAATTAAATCTTTCTCAAGGCTTTCTAGAAACTTGTGGTTTTGGAATTGGAGCTTTTAAAGTACTTGGTTTGGTTTCTCCTTTTTTTTAAAGAAACGAACAAAACAAAGCCGTAATTAATTACACTGTGATTGTGGATTTCTGAAATCCACTACAATGCTGCAAACTAATACTCAGCAATTAATGTGTGTTGACCATTGTTTTCCTCCAGAATGTGTATCACTGCCACTCACTGGAACTAAACCAGAAAGCTCTGGGAAGAGTAATTTTGGATATCAATATTTCTGCTCAAAAAAAAGCCAGATTTGCTAACCTAACTTAACTCTAATTTTTTCTGTTGATCTGCCTGTTCTACTACAGTGGTTTGTTTTAATGTAGGTATTTAATCTACTTTATTTAGGAATAACTATACGTAATCCCTTTTAATTATACTGATTTTTCAGGTGATGCTACCAGTTCAGTCATGTCCTGCACATTTAGCAGTGCAACATCCTGATACATACTAAAACTGAAAATATTCAGGGATGGGAAAGTATAGTCTGTTTGCCTGTTTTCTTCTTGGTCTCTTCCTTGTTTACAGCTGTAAAGTATGTGTTACTGCTATGGAAATGCTAACAGTTAGTTAGAGTAGTATACTAATATAATTAATAAAGTCTTACACTGTCTTAGACTTGATGCAAAGATCCACTCCTATCTGTTTGTTTGTTTCTAGGTGATGTTGTGAGCCCAGCTTCAGAGAGAGACAATGATCCATTCATTTCCCTAGGTGAAGACAGCTGCAAAATTAACTTATTTCCTGCAAAACCCAACCGTCAGATTACCAAAGTTCCATTGCGGGTTCCAAGGACAAAACCAGCCTCTCGCCCTGTGAGCCTGCCTGTAGACCGAATACTTCCTCCCTGTGTTTTGAATGAAAGAAATTCACGAAATGCAGGAGCAGTAAGTTCAGAGAAGCTGGGCAGGAGCCCTACAATTGAAGAAGTTTCAGAGGTGAGGGCACTCCATACTGTTAATACCTGCTGCAGATTTCCTCCTGACACCCAGATGCTGCGAAAAAATTGGGACAAGCAATATAAACAGTATGATATCACAGCAAGGACAGCAATGATTGTGACTAATATACCCCAGGAGAATAAAGCACTTGAGAGTGGAACTGCAGGTGCTTTATCATCATCATCATCATCATGCAGTGTTGGTAAGAATTCAGCTAATGCCATTCTTCCTAGTAAGCCATATTCTGTTGTCAGGTCAGGAAGGACAGCAACAGAAGAGAATGGTCCTGATGCTAATCCTCTTGCTGCCTTTAGGGCACCAAGAACATTGCAACCACCCCCGGGGACATTTTATAAACCACCTTCTAACAAATCAAAAGCAAATGGAGATGGTTGTTCTGCTAAAGCTTGTGCACCAACCACTGCTAGCTCTGTGCTTCACCAGGACAATACTGTGAAACTGGCTAGGAGCTCTGCACTTCCATCAGGTGATCCTGAACAAAACACAAATGAACAGAAAGCTAGCTCAGAGGATACTCAGCCCACAGATTTGAAGCCTGCTTACCAGAGACTGAGACCAAAAAGGATCCAAGAATTGGAACACAGAGAAGCTCATTTTGTATAGGGTGCAAATTCCTCTTGGACTACATGCAATGTGTTGATGTTGCCAGTGGAAGTTTCCCTTTGCCCCTTTATCCTTTGCTTTCTCTGGAGAATTCCACTTTGGTGCCATATTGGAGTTATTTTTATATATGCAGCATTTTAAAACTGGGGGGGGGAGGGCTGGGGAATTGTGAATGAGAAGTCAAACTTTCTGTAGTTCAGTAGCTTTCAATAAAGATGTAATACATTCCCAGTCTAGATACAGTTAAAAGTTTAATTGAGTAGGACACTGAGCTTCATTTCATTGTGTGGAATGGAGTGCTTATTCATAGAGGAACAGCTATTTTTCTTAATGGATGTTATAATAAAAACGGGAGATTTAATGTTCACCATCTAAGCATAAACCAAAGCTTGTGCTTTGCTCTGTAAAAGCATTTGTTTGTTTTTTCTAATCTGTGCAATTAAAGCTTTGCTCCTGAACAGGCTTACATACTGGCCAGCATGGCCATAACTGTGTATCATATGTGTATATTTTAGGCAGACATGGTTATCTGTTGCCAGTTTTCTATATTGTCACTTTAATTTTTATTTTTTTTTTGTACAGCAAGGATGCACTTACTGAGCTTTATTTAGAATCAGCAATCTATTCACATCTGGTTTCTTGTATAGCTTATCAAGTGGGGCAAATGTGCACGGCCTGTTTCGTTTGGATGCCCTTCTGGAGAGAAGTTGCAGTGGTGCTGTCTTTCCCAGGTGAATGAAAAGGCAGTGATTTGCTTGCTATAGATCAGTTTCACCACTTAACCTGGTGTAACGGAAATGAAGAGCATTGTTTCCAAGTTTCAGTGAAAGAGCTGAAAATAACCAAAAATCTGCATTAGTAGGTGCATCTAATGGTTTTTCACTTTGTATTAAATGGTTTTTATGTGTACACTGTATTATATTTGCTTTGAAATATATTAACGTGTTAACATTTCTATGACTCTTTGGCTTCTATATCTGAATTTCTTCTAATTTATTAAAATACAGACATTTGGCCTTTGCACTAGTATAGTACTCTGCTGCATCTGTCATCCAGGATGGGGGTGAGGCACACTTTTCTTAATGGGATTACAATTACCGTGAGCCTTTCTCACATACTGTAGATTGTAGTTAATTTGGCATGGTGCTTTCTACTGATTTAAGAACAAAGAGGACTCTCAAAGGGACAGCAAAAGCAAAGCATCACTTCTCTGTTTTTACAGCATGAAATACAATGAACTTTCCTACTCCGTTACCTTTTCTCATCTTCCAAAAATATCCCAAATAAAATCCCACACTCCAATTGGTGAACATAATCTGATTTTAATTTCCAGAGTGAAAGATACTAAACTCACGAAACTGAATTTTGATTCCTTATCACATTTGCATGGAAGTATGGGTGGCATTCTTGGCAAAAGCCACGCTCTCACTGGATGGTGCTGGCCGTGCTAGAGGCTGTTTCTTGGCGGAGCTGCCTCAGTACAGAAGAGCTGAAGAGCCCAGGTTGCTGCTGCCTGCCCAGACTGGTGGTGTGAGTCACATAACAAAATAAGTGGAGGGATAAAGGATTCTTAACACAGAGGAGAGTTTGCTCTTCTTTGACAGTGGGGTAGCAGAATATTGCACGCAACTGGGTCGCTGTACGGGTATTAGATGGTGAGTTGGACTAGATGATCCTTGTGGGTCCCTTCCAACTCATAATTTTCTGTGATTCTGTGATTACAGACATCGTAGCAGAACTTAATAGCAGAGCTGTAAAAGGATGGTGCTGGTCAGTATTGATTAGAGCCATAAGATGGCAAAATATGTGAAATACCATTAAATTTATTGTCTGACTGTATTGAAATGTTGTAGCATGACTAGAACTGGATACGCTAATGAGTTACAAAATTAATTACATTTCTCAATTTAATAATTCCTTAATTCATTGAAGTTGTTCACCTAGTGGGATGGAGGATTTCTACTACTGCCCAGAGCTGGCTGCCCAGATGGTGAATTACGATACCAAACACTAATCTGTGAGAAACAGACACATGTTTCTTAACCGAGTTGTAATACCAGTTACTGCTGGTTGTTGCCATATTGCTTCTTATGTTCTGCTGGTCTGGGAGGTTTCTGCTCTTTTGAATGCCCTGTGGATCTCTGCTCCGTGTTCCCAGCGGGCTGGGATGGGAGCCGGGGGGACCTTGAGTGTGGGGATGGAGGTTATTTCATGAAAAATACCGTCCACTTCAAAACATGAAGGACACGCGTCCCAGCTTTATAATGCCTTTAGTTGTTTTGATGCAACGCAAGCAAAGACACCTCTGGAAATCGAAGCCTTGAATCCTGTACATGAGTTGTGCCCCCGGGAGGGTTTGCGGAGCTCTCCCGCCAGGCCGGGACTGGGCAGCCAGCGAGGGAGGCAGTTGCTTAAGGGCCAGTGTGTGACTTCCTAAAGAGTCAATCCTCGTACGGGTTTGCACGTGGGTGTCACGGCCGTGTTTTGTTCGGGCTCCTCCGCCGTGTGAGGGAGCGGGGGACGGCGAGGCAGGGGAGGAGCGGGCCGCGGCTGCAGAGCCTTAATCGTGGTGGAAGAGACTTTGGCGTCCTTTTGGACTGGCAATGTTACTAATGGTCCCTGTTGTTTCTTTCGATTCTGATGCAGATTTCCCTAGGTATTGCTTTGAAATGGCTTCATTCCCACCGAACTGCAGCAATCCCACCCATCTGCTCCAGGGTGGGGGTCATGCAAGTGCCACAACCCTGCGGGCTTCTCCTCTGGGAGGGAAACCTTTTTGTGTCAGATTTGCTTGGTACTGTAATTGCATTTTTTTTAAAGTCGTAATGCACTGCCTCATCCCTCTTAAAGCTTTCGCAGAGTACCGACTCCATAAGTAGCTGACCTAATTAATCATGACGGCTGTTTGTGTCGTGGGGCCCCTGATGCTACCAGAACTCCCGTTCTGAGACCGTCATCTCACATACGGAGTTTGTTCAGATCTGAAGCAATACATTCAGAAGTACCAGCCTCCTAGTACAGACTTGATTGTGCTTGTGCTGTTCATATTGGATATTTGGGAGGTTTTTTCTTCAGGTGTCCTTAAACTCAGAGACTGAGCTGTTCCGTATCAAGCAGGGGATTAAAACAATCTCCTTACTGAGCAGTGTTATTCTGCAAACACTAACTGCAGCTAAGGTATGTGTTTCTTTGCCACCAAGCTGAATATTCCTTCAGAAACCTTTCTCTTTCTACAGTGCTCACACATGAGGTAAGGTTTTGTGGTAAGTTTTCAAGGTTTTTATTGTTTCTCTTTAAGAAGTCTGTGTTTTGCTCGAAAAGCCATGAATTCTTTAGCTTCTGTAGCACAGAAGAGTTAACAGAGTTAATCTGAAAGCTGACATGAAATGCCCTGTGGAGTAGGTAGTGCACATATGCCAACCTTAGCAGCTTAGTTCAGAGTGTGTTTGTACTTTTCAAATGATTTCTCTTCATGCCACTGTGGCTCACAGTACAGAGTGATCTCGGAGCGCACAAACTTGATTTTGTTTGGATAAGACTAAACTGGAACATGTGCTTCAGCACCATACCTGATGTGCTGCAGCTGCTATTGCAGGTTCAGTCTGACTTGAATTCATGTGAAGTAACCCTTAGGAAAGTAACGTGTGGGTTCTGAGTCCTCAGCACTCACTGTTTCACCATAAAGCTGCTCTTCTTGGGCCATCCCACTTGTCAATGTACACATAATATGCTGAGTAAATGGAACATATCAAATGTTTCAACCTTCCATTAGCAATGTTGGAGAGGGGAGGGAATGGCTGATATTTACAAACTATGTATGCTATTTTGAATGTAATCATGTAAATAAGTTTCACAGGAGGATTCTTTGGAGACAAGCCTTTCGAAATAAAGTGTTCTCTCTGCATGTCCATTTATATTCATAGAGAGAGGGAAATTCTTTTTCTAATTCAGGGATCAGAGGGATCCTTGGAAAATGTGTTTACTCAAAGGTAGAGGAAAAAACTATCCTTAAACCTTCTAAAATGTAACATGTTTGAGAAAGGCGAATGCTGGGAGAATCCTCACTCTTCAGCCATTATATGCTGGATGACAGAATGGTGTCTGTATGAAGTAAACTGAATTGCACCAGGAGTAGAAAACTGTCCTTTCGAGTTTCCACTTGCTGTGCTTTGTGCAGACTGGGGGGATGCATGGGATCTGCTTAAGATTGCACATTTTCCTGTATTTTACATGTGGAAGAATGATTCTGATTGATTTGTAGAAATACATCTTTCAAACAGATGTTTCATGGAGCCTTTTCTTTCTTTCTGATATTTTTTTCATTTGATCTCAGCTTGACAGAACTTGCCATTCTTGTCCTTCAGGTCACTCCTTACCTATTTCACGGGGAGAGGCCTCTGAAACACATAAGAAACACCTAAAATCCTTCAGCTTGTGTTTTCCCCAGTAGTTTAAGACAGCTGTGTGCAAAACTTACACAGGTTGGGGCTTTCTGAGTTGCTTGTAGTTTTCTCTACACACACATGTTTATCTATGTAAGATACATTTATACAGACCCACTCCTACAGTTAGCCTTGTCAAAATTTTGTTAGCTTTCCAGGGAGGCTGTGTCTAGGGACAGGCTCCTTTACATGTGTGAGAATATCTCACTGGTTAAGAAATTGTTTGGGTGCTGGAAAGTATTCTTGAAAATTAGAAGTGTTGACGCATGAGCACATCTAATACCCATAAGTGTGCATATTTTTAAAGCTATCTTTTCAGGTAATTGTTAAATTCTGTTGAATTTAGAGAAATATTTGCTTGTAGTGCTGGAAATATTACTAGAGATGTTTTTATAATTTTCTGTGCAAACAGCATTTAACTAGATTTGACTTCATAGTCAAAAGTCTGGAGTAAGCCTGGAAATAAGAAAACAAATAAAATGCTGGTATTTTAAACAGCTATTAAAACTATGGCATATGTGTGTGAGTTGAGGGCATAACACAAGACATGCCATGTGACCCTATATGTTGCATGTAGACACTCATGAAGAACATCATGGGAAACTTTTATGTTATCAGATATCTACTGTAGCCATGACATGAGAGCTATCACCAAATATCTGTTTCCACTTAGTGCTTTCTTTGTGTTCTGATTGATAAATGGAATGTCTCTTTTTTGTTTGTTTGTTTGTTTGTTTTTTGCTGCTGGCAACAAACTACAGGTCAATAGCCAAGTGATAGTGACAACTGTGGGCAGAGCTACCAGAGAAACTGTGCAGGGTGCTCCATAAGTGGAGCTATATTTTCCCCTCCCTTGTGAAATGATAGGCCTCGCATAAGCTTTCTCTGTTTACAAAGCAGAATTGTGTCACAGGAACAGCTGATGAAGTTGACCATAGAAAGCAAAATATACCCTACCATCATCCAATTGTGATGTAAAAAAATCTAATTAGGAGCAATTAGTTTAATCTGTTAGACCTGTCACTGCGAACATGTGGACAGCAAAAACAGATCTGTTTTCTTAAAATAACTTGACTTAGGATTTTAGGGTTGAAATGCTTGTTTTCTGAATAAAAGTAAATTATGTTTGCTTCAGGCACAGTAGAAGTACTTAAACACACTCTACAGCTGAGTGTCAGCAGCAGTACTAGTTTCTCTGCTTTGCACTGCCATTAATCTGAGTGAGCTTCTACCTGTGGCTTTATACAGGTTTGTTTCTCTGTCCAGATTGAAGCAAACCAAGTCTCAGCTGTGATGTGAACATTTGTCTAACAGAAATTAGATTAAAGCTACTTGTAAAAGAAGTTGCCATAGAACTATAGAATAGGATCATTAAGGTTAGAAAAGACCTCCAAGATCAAGTCCAGCCTTTGACCAAACACCACCTTGTCAACTAAACCATGCAACTAAGTGCCATGTCCAGTTGTTTCTTGAACACTTCCAGTGATGGTGACTCCACCACCTCCCTGAGCAGCCCACTCTAGTGCTTGACAACACTTGCAGTGAAAAAATTCCTTCTGATATCCACCCTGAACCTCCCCTGGCAGAGCTTGAGGCTATGTCCTGTTGTTCTGTTGCTAGTTGCAACAGAGAGACTGACCCCTACCTTGCTATAATTTCCCCTCAGGTAGTTGTAGAGAGCAGGATGTTGTCCCCTGAGTCTCTTCTCCAGACTCAACTCCCTCAGCTCCTTCAGCTGCTTCTCTGGACTTGCTCCAGCACCTCAATGTCTTTCTTGGAGTGAGGGGGCCAGAACTGGACACAGTACTCAAGGTGTGGCCTCACCAGTGCCAAGTACAGGGACAATCACTGTCCTGATCCTGCTGGCCACACTATATTTTGATACAAGCCAAGATGCCATTGGATGCTTTGCCCACCTGGGCACACTGCTGGTTCATGTTCAGCCACTGTCGACCAGCAGCCCCAAGTCCTCTTTCACTGGTCTGCTTTCAAGCCACTATTCACCAAACCTGTAGCCCTGCAAATGGTTGTCACATTGACCAACTTCCAGTCATCTGGGAGCCTTCCAGTGAACCATGACAGGTGATAAATGATGGAGAGTGGCTTGGTGAGCTCTTGCACCAGATCGCTCCGTACCCTCGAGTGGATCCCATCCTGCCCCATAGGCTTGTGAGTGTCTCAGTGGCTCACCGGGTCATTCACTACTTCCTCATGATAATTGGGGGCCTTTTCTGCTCCTCATCCCTGTCTACCAGCTCAGGGGTCTGGTTGCCCTAAAGACAACCAGTATTTATGTTGAAGACTGAGACAAAGAAGGCATTAAGTACCTTAGCCTTTTCCTCATGCTTGGTTACAATGTTCCCCTTTGCAAGCAATAAAGGATGGAGATTTTCCTTGGCCCTCCTTTTGTTGTTAATGCATTTATAAAAACACTTTTTATTATCTTTCACAGCAGTGGCCAGATTGAGTCCTAGCTGAGCTTTCGCCTTTCTAATTTTCTCTCTCCGTGACCTGACAACATCCTTGGACTCTTCCTGAGTTGCCTGCCCCTTCTTCGAAAGGTCATAAACTCTATTTTCCCCCAAGTTCCAGCAGAAGTGCCCTTTTCAGCCATGGCCAGTCTTTGTCTCTGCTGGCTCATCTTTTAGTACATCCTGCTCCTTGTTATCCTTTGTGAAGGAAGCCAGATTCAAGTCAGTGGTTTAGGTGGCGGAGACTCAAAGGCCATGCAATGGTGCTGGGAAGGAAGCAGAATGCTGAGTGCAGCGCTCTGCTCCCAGAGCTGCAGTGTGCTCTGGGGGAAATCAGTCAAATTCAGTGAAACAGTTTTGTAGAGGGTTCTCAGAGGTCTTCCCAAAGTTCCTGTCCTGTGAAGGAGAAAGAAACATGAAAATATTCCCACAAGTGAAACTAAAAAATCATTTAACCCATGAGCAGTTTTAAATGTGTAAGTTTTGATAGAGGTTTGAGTAATCGCTAGGAATGGAGGCCCCACAGCCCCCTCACAAAATCAGTTGTACTATTTCACCATTCTTATAACGAGAGAGTGCTTTCTAATATCTTAACTTCCATTTCGTTTTCCACACTCTCACAGTTACTAATCATTCATGAAGAAACTACTCTTCAATCATTTAAATCCCATAGTGCAGCTATAAAGTAGGAAGTTGATACAGGTAGCTAATTCAAGTGATTTGTTTATTTTTTAACAGGTCCCTGTATCTGATGTATTTGGATTTATTTGTCAAAGTCTCCTTTTCCTTTTGAAGATCAAAATTCATCATAATTATAATGAGTCATGAACCTAAAACTCAGAGTGTACAGTAGTTTAAATTCTTTCAAAATGCTACTAAAATGTTATGGGAATTGCTGAATTTCAAAGCATACAAATATGAGATCATGTATTTTTTAATAAAATGGCAACAAAGCGGATGTACATTTACAAAATCTATAATCCATTGCAGACTCTGTTAATGAATATATATTTACAATGTCTGAATGGTAAATACAATTGTGTCATAATAGCTAAACAGTTTTATATAAACTAATGTGGTATAGTGATAAATCCATCTTTTCTTGGAAAAATAGTTTGAAAACACATTTATTCTAATAAAAGTCCAAGGTAAGAGCCAGATTCAATGTTAATGACTTTTTTTTATTTGAAAGAGATGCTTTTCCTCTCTACTGCTTTTTGGTGATGATAAATGTGTCATATGAAACAACCTCAAAACGAAGGAAAACCACAATTTTTCATGTGTGATAGTGTATCAAGTGCAAAATTAAATGGTGCAGACAATGTTATCACAGAGATGAGTTTCTTTCAATCTTAAAATAAAAACAGAAAGCTGTCATTTTACTCTAAGGTCTGTTTCAGCTGTCAGCTGAGAAATGGCAATGCATCCTTTGCCACAGGTTAACCACAAGTGTTGATGCAGAAGAATGAGCTTCTTTAGCCAAGTCAGACTTCTACTCTGGAAGAACTGGATCCTCCGGAAAAGACAAAAGGTAAAGTATTAGCCTTTAGAGTTCAGCTTTGGAGCATGCACTCCACTGGATTAAGTGACTGGTACATTTATTGGCATATAAACCCCACAGTTTCTTCAAAGAACCAAGTGTGATCTTTGTATGGGCCCTGTTGTCTGGGATCCTGTCTGGTGCAGTTTGCAAAGCTGCGCTTTACAGACCAAACAGAACACTTGTGTTGGGGTTTTCTTTGACAAATGGTATTACCTACTAGAAGAGTTGTGGGTAGTAATATTTATATATTTTCACATAAAAAGATCTGTTTTTAGAAAACATCATGGATGCCATTCAACTCAGGCAGGTTTGATTCCTGATTTTATATTTGATCTTAGACATGAGTCTAAGTTAAGACCCTACAGATTTTGTCTTTTTCTATAGGTGAATGACATAAGTAAAGCAAACACTAGAAGTATTACTTTAAGTTCTTTTTAATTCCCTTAGATCTTACGATATTTTGTCACATTTATATGATTGTATTACATTACAGCTGTCTGGATATTACCTTTCTCTGTGCATTTTTGGGGGATTTCTGGCTGTTTATCTTGTCATTCTGCAGGGTTATAGGCTGCTTTCTGGTACTTCTTGTGAATTCTGAGACACTTCTGTGTCCTCAGGAAAAGATTCACAGGAAAGAATCAGAGGACTGACAGTACCCAGTCCATCTGTATCACGCAACACATGTACCAGCTTGAAAGAAAGCTTTCCTTGTGCTTTAGACTTCAATCCTTTCCAAAATAGTTAGCTCAGACAGAAAGGAATTACCAAATTCAAGACTGAGGATTTTGTATTTCCTGGGGATGAAGAAAGAATCAACATCTGAGCAATAATAAAGATTAACTCTGCAGCAAAGGAGATGACTGGTCTCTCCCATTCTTGCCCCTCTGAGTTTATGGGTTTGTAGTGCTTTTCTCAAACATCTTACCGCATGGATGGCAGTGGATGTTGGTCAGACCCTGTAGACCCTGCTAAGAAGGGTCTGTAACACTGTCTTCTGAGCTATGCACAACAGCTGTCAAGTTCCCTTCTCTAATAATTGTGCCATCTGCCCCTTGCTGCTGATAAAATTCTGTCTGGCTTTAAAAACATCAGGCATGCGTAACTTCCTAGATGGTGGTGTGTGTCGTTTTTTGTTATTGTTCTGTTTTAAAAAACAACCCTTATGAGAAAAAATATTAAATAGAAAATTGTTGCCTGGTATAAAGCTTTCTACCCTTTTGCTGTAAGCATATGTTGTGCTTAACAAAAGCTATTAGACAAAGTTATAGTCAAAAAAAACAGGGCTGCTCAAAAAAACCCCTTTCTTAATTATTCTTTCTTGCCCAAAACAACATTCACATGAAACCAATCTTGTCTTTGGCTCTGGTGCTATGTAGTTACATATTTGGTACCTGCTTGGGGAAGATGGGGCAAAGATAAAGAAATGAGAAGGGCTTTCCTGTGCATGTGCTACAGCTCTGGTTCTGAAGACACGTACTTTGTCCTGGCTCTTGTAGGGAGGAGGAAAAAGGTGCCACGTGTCTGGACACAAAAATTCTATTGCTGTTCCTCAGAGCCCAAAGCCTGTGTTTACAGGATCAAAAGATTGTAGTTTCAAACCTCTGCCAAAACACACAGAGGCAGTAAAACAAACTGGAACACAGGAGTGGAGGAAACGGACTGAAAACCAAGCAGGATGTTGCTCTGTGGTAAAACAGTGCTCTCGGTTTTCTGTCATGACACGGGAGCTAGTGACTCGTCTAAGTGTATTGAAAGATCTGGGCAATAATGTGGCCTGTGATGGGATCTTCTATTTTATAGAATAAAGTGTTTAATCTTAATGTATAAATTTCTACCTGTACTAGAAAATTAATAATGTGGAAATGAATGATGCCAGAAAGAAGCAAAAGTCAAAGAATGCTGAGTTTATGCTGAAGTGTTTTACCTGTGGTTAAGCACAGTGCACTGACAGCCTGCTAATGAGACCAGCAGTATTAAAATGTCAATAAAATAAACCTATGCTTTTTCTCTCTTGCATCTAATTCTTGTTGTAGAGTCTTTCACTACCTGCTTCCTCTTTTCACTTCCGTCAGGATGCTTAAATACTGTATTTCTTTAGAAGAGGTAAGAAGAACTGAGTTAACGGCAGTGCTTCATAGCACTCTTTTGAATCCTTGCTCTTTGAGTGTCCTTTTCGAATGATCAAAGAGGCAGAGGACAACCATGGGCACATGCTGCATTGTGCATTGTTGCTGTAAGAAGAGGCCTCATCCCTTTAGTAACTTAGTGACTCTAAAATTTGGGTTTAACTTGTTTTTTTCCTTTTTTTTCCAGCTTCGTTTTCTAGTGGAGCTTGTATGGCCGCTGTCACTGTTTCTTGCCCTTGTCTGGCTGAGGAAAGCTAATCCACTCTATCGCCAACATGAATGTAAGAACATTTAAAAAGTTATAATGACCTGACTTATTCCAGGTAGCGACTAGAAGTTCGCAGGTTCTTCTGAGTTGGAAGGGACCCACAGGATCATCTAGTCCAACTCCCAAGTGAACGCCCACCCAGGGATCAGGCCCACAGGTGTGGGACCACGGGCACCACACTCTCGGAGAGGGATACTGAGACCTGTGTGTGGAGTATTATTCTCCAGTGGCAAAAGAACAGACATTAGTTCAAGCAGCTTAGGTATTTATAGCCACGTATTTTAAGAATTACCAGTGAGGAGGGGAAAAAAAAAGGTTCTAGTTTTCCTGTGAGGTGCTTTATGGTCAGACATACATGAAGACTCAAGATTGTCATGTTTTGGATTTCAGTAATTCCATTACTGAGAAAGTACTACTTCACTACCTACTAGCTGTCCCCCCTTCCCCTCCCCCCGCCCCATGAGTTCAGAATTCATCTCTATTGAAAATAGCAGGTTTCTTATAGCTTATATTGGTGACTTTTTTTTTAGTAAAAGATAAACCTGTAGAATTCCTGTCACATTCGTTTTGGAGTGAGACAAGTCATCATGTATTGAGATTCCCACAGGCTGCATAAGAAAAGACATCTAACAATTTATATTTTATATATAAATATATGCTTTTATATTTTATGTTTCCATACTCTAGGTCACTTCCCAAACAAGGCAATGCCATCAGCAGGAACATTGCCATGGTTGCACAGCATCTTCTGTAACATGAACAATCCCTGTTTCCGCAGCCCGACCCATGGAGAGGGTCCAGGTGTAGTGTCCAACTACAAAAATTCCATGTAAGCAGAGCTGTATGTGTGAGACTGGGTTGTAGCAATACAGGCCTGCTAGGCAACTCCTGATAGCCTGGTCTTGGTGCCTGTTGAGAGTTCATGGGAATGACTGATGCAAGGACAAAGGATGGAATATCCTCAGCCTGCTTAGGAAGGTTCCTCAGTGCACTCAGGGATATTTTAAATAGTTCTGTGGTGAGAATAAAAAGGGAAATGTGAGCATTTAATAAGACACCAGTGTGCAAACAGTGGAAGACAAAAATTTTTGGCTCTAGCCCATCAGTTTCATGCTAACAATGGTCAGCAAAGGTGAAACAGCTCATGATGATAGGTTTGGGCCTTTTGGAGACAGACTTCAGTACTAGTCTCTAGGGAACACATGTTCACTTAATAAAATCCATCCTTTCTATTGTTGACTGCTTGCTGAATGACTTGAGACAGATCATTTTGATGTAAGAGCATGAAACCCCTCTAAGCCTTCTTTTCTCATCAGTTGAGTTGTCCCTTCTGAATGAGAGCTCTGATGCAGTAGCAGCAAACAAAAACCGCTTCCTCTTTATATCGCACCTAGTTTGGCTATATACTTCTGAGACTTTAATCAGCACAGTAACCTTGTTAGCAAAGGAGGAGAATGGGAGATTTCCAGGCTGTTACTGAAAAAGAGCTGTGGGAGTGTTTTATTGCATTGTTTGTTTTAGCTGAGTCATGAAAGACAGCATAGGAGACAAAGACCCTGAGAGAGACCTGTTAGAATAAATATAAGAAATGCACCAAACCTCCCTTTACAGAGTTTACTTCAGAGCATCAAATGATTAAAATTCATGAGCTACCTATGTCAAGGCTATTGAAACTTCAGTCATCTGAAAGTCTGTAGCTTGGTGTTAACTTACCAGTTACCTTTTGTTCCTAGTGAACAGGATTTAAAAGAGTCAGCTGAACATTTTTTGGGGGGTACAGTTAATCATGGAATGAAGGTAGAGAGTTGTGTTTCTATGCATCCTAGCTCTTCCAGGTTTCTTGTTGCAGATCAAACTGTCACTTCATCAGTCAGAGTAAATTCAGTGCATTACAGCGGAAGTAAATACATTGTGTTTTCTGAAAGAATTTGGTCCTTCCTGTTTGCTGTTTCCTGTAAGCTAAAATAAGTCGTGGGGACTGACATATACCATTCCATTCCATGTAAGGAAAAACATAATACTTTTAAAGAAATGTAATGGCCTCCTCTGATAAGAATTTTCTATACTTGTTCATAAACAAGTATATGTTTATGATATGCTTGCATGATGTGCATCTTCTAACCCAGAACCAGTAGGTGAATGGCCTGTGACCATTTGTCATTTGTGTTTTCCTGCCACTCCTAGAAAAAATGTTCTGAAGGGACCTAAACACCATCCTTACATTGGAGGGGACTGATGTTAGAGAGGGAAGTGGATTATGTATGTGAATGATTCCATGTCACTTACACGGCTGAGCAGGGCTTCATGTCCCCAGAGTGCCCCATTCACCTGCTGGAGCTGAGCCTGGGCTCGAACCAGATCAGGCTTGCGCCCTAACTGTGGGATGCATGCAGTTTGGGGAAGCTGTTGTCTCCCTAGCAAGATCAGCATGGCTGATCATGCAACACCAGTAGCCTTCTTAAACGTTCTGTAGTCTTCTAAACCTAATTGAATCTCACGCTGCCTGAGACTGAGAAAAAAGTAATTTAGTTTTTCCTCAGTCCTAAGACAGAGAAAGTCAACTTTGCCTTTATTTTTTTAAAACATGAAAGGTTCTCAAGAGTCACCAGTCTTAAATTACTGTTTGTTCACTATTTCTTCTTTTAGCCTTGCAAGGGTGTATGAAGATGCTCAGGAGCTCTTACTGGAAGCCCCTGAAATCCATGACCTTAGCAGAATCTGGGAAGAACTGATCATCATGACTCAGTTTATGGAAACAATGAGAACTAATCCTGAAAGAATTGCAGGTAATTGTTTTTTATATATCTTTCAGACTATTTAATTTTTCTTTCTGAGAACTGGATAGTAGTTACTCTGTAGACTGGCAACATTATAATCTATTTAACATGTACCTGTTACTCTGCTTACTGCTAGGGTAAATTATAACCTGTTCTGTGTTGTAACACCTGTCATTTAAGGGGAAGGAGAGAGGCAGTCAATGCGACCATTTTCCTTAAATAACAGTAGACCAAACCCAAAACACAAAAGCATGGATACCTCACCACCCAAAGTAAAATATATGGCTGAAGGGATTTCATTAATTATTATTACAGTAGAGGCAAACCCAGTAAGATAGTGGTGCTGGAAGATGCAAAGGAATGGAAAGCTAGGAACATACTTGAACATATACTAGGAACATAACCCAGAGAAGTGCTTAGAGGTACTTTGTTACAAGTGTTACTTGAACAGGTTTGGAACAATGAAGAAGGAAACACTTTCCCCTTTTTTTGATGATGTGTTTTGAAAGAGAAGGCATTGAACACTTCCTAGAAACAAGATTGCAAATAGCAAATTGAATGTATTAATTTTTGTTTAGAACAACCTTCCAAATGCACAACAGAGTCCTGGGGAAAAACAGGAAATGGTATAATAATAATAATTTTTTATTTAATATTTGGACTTTAAATACAGAATGTGAAAAGATACTCCTAAAACAAAAGGCATAAAAATGGACTGGCTTTGAGAATTGATATGTCCCATTCTCAAATCCCTTGCCATTTAGCAGATGTCAGAGTTGAGATTACTCCTTCTGCTGATTCCTTAAACCAGATCTATCTCGAGTCATCCTTCCTTGTCCCATTCTCCCCTTGCACTGACATATTTGATGAGATGTGTTCTTGTAGTGTGCTTTTTCCTTCACAATGCCTGGGTGCCAGGAAATGCATCAGTGAGAATATGAGGGAGAGAATCCTACTATTGTTTTCAGTGTTTACCACTTGAATAAATACATAGAGGAACAACTGAAGAGGTCCTGCTCAGCCCCTGCAGCCCTAGGCCACAATATCCTTATTGCAGTTGGAACTATGGAAGTTAGTTGGCAAAGTGTGGTAAGAGTCTTACCTTACAAGGTTCTGCTTAACTCAGAGTGGAGACTGCCAGCAGTACATTCCGCTTGTTTATGTAGAGATGTCTAAAGCTGCTTTCCCTGTGTCAGCAGGACATTTGCTGCTCCTGTCATTTCCTATGGCCTGTTCTAAAGACTGGAAGAACTAGTGCTTTTCAAGGGTTCTTTACCAAAGTGTCTTGATGCTGTGTGAAATGCCTTTAAAAAAGGCTGTAATACTCAATGTACCTGAGCAACATTAACTTCCCAAGGTTTCTCTTGGACCATACAGAGGCAGAATTCTCACTGGTATGATTTGTAACAGACACAAGTAAAAAAAGATTGGCACTCTTTGACTTTAGGAGCAGCAGTATTTTGAATATTGTTATAGACAGGATTAGAGAAATTTTGTAGACTCTTACATGTATCTAATTTAAATCTGGGTAGCCTCATTGGTTTGCCTGAAGATTTGCTCATTTTTAGTTTAGTAGTTTTAATCTAGTTTAATATGAATCATAAACTCCAATTTATGCTTCTCCAAGGAAATTGATTTTATTTTTGTCATGGATGGTTCTCCATGGTCACTTCTGCAATGTTAAAGAATAAGATTAATTAGCTAAAATGAATTGACAGTGAGTGATAAATTAGTGTAAATGTAAAGGATTGGCTAAATTTATTTACACAAGGACCAGAAGAGAGGACACTAACTACAGTACTTGAATCTGAAAATTTAAAATAAAGCATTACATCAAAAAAAGGCAGATGCTTTCAAATGTAGGGCTGCTTTCAGTGCATCCATCACTGCTGCTCTAGTCTGCAACATCTTCGAGAGATCGGATATGCAGAGTCAGAACACTCAGCATTTTCTGATGATCACCCAACAAGGGATTAAAATCATTTTGAATTGCAAAAATAATTTTAGACCAAATTAATCACTACTAAGTATGAGAGCCAAAGTACATTCTTTTTGCAGGTTTAAGCCAGGGTATGAGTTGTCCTTTAGCTTCCTTTGTTTGATATCTCACTGATCCGTGCATTCCTGTCTTCATCCAGGAAGAGGAATACGAATTCTAGACATTTTGAAAGATGGGGAGACACTCACTTCCTTCTTGCTGGAAAATGTTGGCCTCACAGATTTTGTTGTTTTCCAGCTTATTAATGCTCAAGTCCGCCCTGAACAGGTGGGTAGAGTTTAACAGTTTAACAGTTGTCAAGTTGTTATCTCTGAGGAAAGAATCTCTTCAGTTTGTTGTGGAAATTAACATCGGTGAGGGCCTTGGGCCCAGAACACCTAATGTCTTGTAGGTTGTTTGTACAGCTTCTCCATTTGTTTTTTGGGTTTTTGTGAATCTAGAGGAAGACATGTTTCATTTGTCTTTAAAAAATTTTAAAATTTTTGAATATGCATTAAATGTAGATATTTGCTTGGTGCTGTTGCTGCTTCCAAATAACAAGCATCAAAAAATGATACTGCCAAGTGATGCATACATACCCATGACTGAAGACTTGACTCAAAAACATAAGACACTCTTCTGAGGCAATTGTCCTGATGAATAGCAGAGTTATGGGAGGTTCTTTATTTATTATTTAAATTCTCAGCCCCAATGTCAGTAGAGTAATGTTGTGGCTTTTTGGCATTTTCCCACTTCATGCATAGATGGGAGTGGAGAAGCAGATCCACTTTCTTAGATTCTGATTGGAGAATAGGTATCATCAGAAAATTTAGAGTGAAAACTGCAGGTCAAACCCCTCCTGAAATAGCCAAGCAGGGGACTGTTTGCCCAAGTGTGGGCTGTCTCTGCCTCTGCATATACTGGTGGCTGGGAGCTCTGTGAGGAATGCTGTATTAATGAATGAATGTTGCTAAATTGGAATTCTGGAACAATTTCTACACTGCTTTAGTGTGTGGGTGGAAACAAGTGAATAATTGAGGCAGAAAGACACAATTCCTCTTTTTCACTGCTACATAAAGCACAAATGCTGAAACTCTGTGTGGCCAGAAAGAGGGAGGGCATTCTTGAACTTACATGCAGTTCCTTTTGTGCATCACAGTGACCAGTAGCCAGATTACTTATCTGCTGTATTTTTGATTAGTACCCGGGGAATTGTGCCCTTTGCCCTCACTTTATCATGAGGTAATACCACAAGATCATACCAAAGCCAGTGTCAACTGATACATCCCACTTATTTTCACACTTCTATATCAGCTGAGATGGTGAAAAGTTTCTTCCTTGCTGGTTATGACAAGAAGAATATATACAGATATCTTGCTGGGTTTCTCTTTCCCTTTTGGTCCTACCCTCTTCTTCACCAGAGATCTGCTGTGTCAGAACTGAGTGCTGCTGTGTTAGTCTCTATTAGCTCCCCAGTGGCATCTATTCATCTACTGTTAAAACCTCTGCTTGCCAGGGTATGCAGGACTGAAGTTTTCAACACCACCACTGAAAGTATGATGGAAACCTGCTAGTGTCTTTCTGTTGTATTTTCTGTGCTGATGCAGAAAGAAAAGTAGTTCTCTTTAAGCAGGAAATTAAAGAAAGATAAACATTGGTTGGGCAGGAAGCTGGAGGAGATCTGGTGTTAAATACCAGTTTTGCTGTCCTTCATGCTGTTTTGTTGTTAGCAGTAATCAGTGATACAAAATCATCTCAGCAGAGCTGATTTACAGCTATGAGGAAAGAAAGTGCTGTGAATACCTTGTTCAGGAGAAACTGATGCAGAAAAACTAATCTCATATTTTTCAAGAGATGCAAGAGAATTATTTTCAACTGGAATTGAACATTTCATGTGGGAGATAAATTGCTTAATAGCTCTAGACCTTCTTAGTAAGCAAATTTCTGGGCTGGACTTGCAAATGGTTGAGGTAGCAGTTGCAGATCCACAACTAGACCCTAGATCTAAAGTTATTTTAATCCTCAACAGCAATAGTTGTTTATGCAGCTCTGCCTTCTGTTTGCTTGCATGTTGCTGTACACCCTCTCCCCCTTGCTCTAATGGCACGGAGCTGATCAACCTGAAAGTAACTTGTTTACAAAAGCCTGACTGTTGCCAACAGCTGGCTGCAGATCTAGGTCTGAGCCGCCTGGGAGTCAGGAAATGACACACAGAGCTGAAAGCTAAACCTGATCAAACAGCCAACTAGCTGAAAAAATAATTTGGACTTCATATTGCCAGCTTGGGCCAAACAGTGACACATTGATTTAAAAAAAAATATTGAAGTTTCCCTCTGAGGGCCTGCTTTTTCGAGTCATTCTAAGATAAGGATAAGAGACTGATGTTAAAACACAATAATAAGTTCAGGAAAGATTGGCAGCAGCCCACCCTACCGGAAAAATTGGAAGGGCGGAGGTTTAATGTTTTTCTAATCCCATCTGTTCATGGACATTCTTAAAATGCATTTACAGTCTTTAGATAACACTTATTCTCTTCCCTCCCTCCCCCCTCCCCGCGTCTATCCTTCTCAGTGTTGTTAATGTCACTGTTTCTGATTTCACAAGTCAAAGCAAGGTTCCCAGGCTGCCTCCCTGAGCAGCCCAGTTTAATTGCAGTTAACACTGCCAGATCAGGCATACATGGCTAAGAAATACTCTTATCACACACATCCCCAGGACAGAAGTAACTGAACAAATGGTATATTTGTATATTGTGTATTTGTCAATATATACAAACATATAGACAGAGGACGGGAACATGAGCTTATGAGCAATTTCCAGTGCTACTTTTTATTATATTGCTATGTATTCTGTCCATTATCAAGTAAATAGAACTTAATCATAGATTACCAGGAGCATTTCATAACAACGTCATTCCTAAGTCAATCTGATTTCTATGGAGTTATTCTGCATTTACATTGGTTTAACTATAATGTGTTCTCAGGGGTTGAACACTAAAGATAAAAATTGGGTCTTTTCTATTTCATGTTTATATTAGGAGTGGTAATCAGTAGGTGGGTGTTCTTTAATGTAAAATGGCTTTGTAAATCCTGGCTGTATGCCAGCACACGGTGACAATGAATAATGGCTATGGGGAAGCACTGCAGTGGAGTAGTCATGACTATGAAATAAAATACTGAGGGAAATCAAGCTTGACAATCAGTGGAATTGGGCCCTCCCCCCCCTTTTTTTTTAGTGGAATTGACAGCGGAATTATAACCAATCTAAACACAAAAGATGGAGAGATGCAGCACCATCAGTTTGATGTGGGCAAATAATTTCAAGATGCAGCTGTCCTGCCTTAGCCATAAAGATGGGTGGCATGGCTTCATATGTGCTTAGATGACAGAGAGAAAGGGAAGATTACTCACATGAACTGTTGCAAGGAAAGGAGGGATCACTAACAAGAAAATAAAATATATGACTGAAGGCAACGTGATCTAGCATACCATCAAGTGAAGGTGGTTCGAGAATTGATGCTTCAGCTGACCACATCTTTCTCCATTCATTAAAATATTAGCAGGGACTGGCATCAAGGTGCCAACTTTTGATAAATTTTTAATTGTTCCTGAGCAGTATGAAGGTTTCACAACAGTAAATGAAACATTGGTTTTGGTTACAGTTTGCCTACGGTGTCCCTAGCCTGACTCTGAAGGACATTGCTTGCAGTGAGATGCTCCTAGACCGCTTTATTATCTTCAGCAGCCGAAGAGGTCTCCCTTCTGTACACAAGGCCATGTGTGCCTTGTCCCAGGAGAGTCTACAGAAGGTAGAAGATGCCTTGTATGCAAATGTTGATTTTTTTAAGCTATTTCAGCTGGTAAGTATTAAGAAAAATCATCCTGCCTTATGTTATCATGTCTTTTGGCTGATATTTCATTGCCCTTCAAGAATTTTTTTGTTTATTTACCTCTGCAAGTGTAAGGATATGGATGTGTGATCATTAACCTACCATCAGCAGGACACTAGACAGTTACGAGTATGCTTTGGGATGAAACAGATGAAATTCATAGTACAGCAGAACTAAGAAATTGAAATACAATTGTAAAATCAAAGATTGTGTAGAATTTATCTGGTTTTTCCAGTTTGTGTAGCAAACCAGTGTACGGCAAGACCTACAGGGACCTTTCTGAGGGTTCTGAAAATACATTGTACAACCTGTCCTATCTTTGCTCCATCCAGCATGACAGAATTTTATGCTGCAGGCAAAGCCATGATGCAGCTTGTGTTGGTATAGCCATATGAGTCTTTCAATTATAAAAATCCAAACAAAGTAGCGAGTTGGCTTTCATCCCTCTGTTCCTTTCCGTTGCCCTTCTTTGTGTTATTACTGTTTCTACTGTGGCCTTGCTATAAACTAGCAACTTCTGCAACCTTCATTTAGTATGAAGGTATTATGCCATTTCATATGTATCAAAGTAAACATTGATTAATATTTTTACCATTAAACATAAAATAAACTATACCAAATATATACATAATGGCATAGTGGTGGTTGGTGTGCTTTTTTCTCTGTTCTTCTTCTAGTATTTTTCTAATATTTCATTTGTATTCTGCACATTGAGGTGGTGCCTTCAGGAAACTAGTTATAAAGCCCCCAAATTGTTTCTCCCTGTGATAGCCAACTTAGGGTCCATCACTGTGTATACATCTCTCATGGGTTTTTTCCATATGATCATGTTTTTCTTTTTTCAACAATTAATTTAATTGGCTAGTTTTCACCTTGTAATTTAGTGTCATGAAACCATCACGTTGCCAGTTTGCTGTATAGAACTAGGCAGGATATATGAACAACTGCTGAAATTACATTGCAAGCATTGATTGGACTTTTCTCCCATTGCATCATCGTTAATTTACCATGGATTTTATTCAGCTCTGAGTTGCTCAGAACTGGGAACAGAGAATGCCAGAAGCTTTAATTGACACACCAGCAAATCACTGTTTGATTATTGTAGCACTCATTGTGCCCATGTGATTTTACCAATCCTGATAAGAATCTGTAGTCAGCTTCTGAAAGCTTCTGGTTTACATTTCTAAAAATATACTGTTATATTTTCATAAATCTGATGCGTACAGAACTAACAGAGAATTAATGCTACAATACTTGTAAGATGGATTTTCAGCATTTAATAACTTCATGTGAATAAGCACACTACACTGTCCAGCTGTTTTAGCGGTTGTTTACAATACCTTTTCCTCACAGTTTCATGAAGGCCAGGTTCAGGCAAGTGCTCCAAGAACCCTGTGTAATATTTACAGAGACTGGTTCCCCTTAGGGGACAAGAAAAATGTGTTTTGAAACACTATGTGTGTATAGTACCTGCCTGAATTGTAAGTGACAGATCAGAACCTGCTCACATAAGGTTTCTATAAAAACTCTTGCCTTTGTGACTCTGTGCCAGGTACACGGTGCAGCTGTCTTATGCTTTCTTAACCACCTAGTGACTGAAGGGAACGGCAGGCAATCAGCAGGGTGTATAGCTAGACAGTTTTGGGGAAGGCTTTTTAGGGGCTTTCCTCATAAATACTATGGTCTAGCTATCTACAAGTCCAGCTTTATATTTTTTTGTAACACCAGAAGAAATATATGCCTGAGAAGGCCTCAAGAGTGGTAACTCCAAATGCACATGTGATTCTTTAGACAGCTGACAAAGAAGGATGCAGTGATGCAAACAAAGTGGTGTGTGACAAGCACACTGTGTAGTCACCTGTTTCTTTTAGGGCATTGATACCTAAAGTGTTAATTTCTGCTGGAAGGGCAGTTTGGTCAGTCTGCGGGACCCTGGGGAAGCAATGGTTTCTGTCAGATCTTACAGACAGTGAGGACCTGACTGTCTCCAAATCAGCAAATCTCTTAAGTATAAAATACAAGTTATTTACTTCCACGGCAAATAAGCCCTTCTGTATCATAGCTCTTGCTAAATTTGGAAGTTACTGAGAGTCTGTAGATCTCACTGGAGGAATAGCCTCTGTGAGAAGCAGCTTCTCAGAAATCCCAGTTCCTGCGTTCCTCCTCCATTTTTGTACCTTTTGGCATGGTGGGCTTAGATGAGCAGAACAAATCCCAAGCTATGTATTTTTAGTGGCCTGTGATGGTTTCAGCTTTGTATTAGAAAGAACATTTACACAGGCTATTGTGTGAGTCTGCATATGGGTACTGGATTTGTGGCCCCACAAGACAGGCTTACAAGATACTGTTCCAAATAATTCAAAGTATTTGAGCTAAAGACATACCATTTGGATTTTCTTCACACTTCACATGTAATAGGTGGCATCATGTAGAACCTATACAATATTCGTCTGTATTTCTTACATATTGACAGCTTCCCACTGTGTTGGACAGAAACTTGCCAGGTGCTGACCTGAAGGCCTGGGGGAGGGTGCTGTCTAATGTCTCCCAAGTAGTGCAAAAGGTAAGTGGTGTATTTCTCTGTGGAAGAGCTGATTCCTTAAAAATTAATTCTTCTCTCATTACAGAATAAATGTAGACATAAACATTGGCAATTATGAAATGTATTCTTTTCTTCAGAAAAGATATGAAAGAACAAGAACTAAAAATGCTACCAGTGACCATGATAGAGGAGATAAAAGGATGAGGGTCTGACTGCTTTACAGTAATACCTCACCCTTCATGAGGAATGTGTCTTGTCAGGGTCTTGCAAAACATCTAATTCGCAAACATGTGCAGGACATCAATATGCACAGAGGCCGTACCCACTGCTCCACCCCCAGCCAACCAGGAGCACTGGGGAGCATTTTCCGCTCCTCCCCACAGGCTCTCCCAGCACAGGGGAGCAAAGGGAAGCGTTTCTGAGCCCTCTCTGCCTGGGGAGACTCCCCAGAGAATCCCTGGGCTTCTCTTAGTCCAAGCTGCTGCTTCCGCAGCACCGTGCGTGCTTGCACTGCCTCCACGGTGGGGAAGAGGTGTCCTGGGGCTCTGGTCGGCGCTCATGGTGCCTGGGAAACCTTAATTTATGGGCATGTCCTGCTGCTGCCCCATCTCAGCACATAGTGCTGACCCCACAGCTGCTGCAGCCATCCCAGTCCCACTTTTGTGGGGCACTTTCCTTGGGGCTACGTCATCACCAGGTGCACCAGGTGCGCAGTCCCCGGGCACAGACTGCATTGCCTTCCCCACCTGTAGCCATGGAAACAGTAATGTGCACCCAGCATGGGTCAGTCCCTGTCTGGGCTTAGAGTAGTGGGAGAGCGTGGATTGTGGCGGTGCTGTGCTGGGTCTCAGCGGCCACCCGGAGCATAGCACGGTGTGAGCCTTCCACTGTAGGGACCAGGCATGGAGACACACAGGAGTGGTGCAGGGACCGGGGCCACGGGAGTGAGAGGCACTGCACACCCTCGCCACAGGGCCGGACCAGTCCTGCCCCCCAGGGAGCGCAGGCACCACCCCTTGGCGAAGCAGAGGCACCGCACACGCGTCATAAATCGCTGAGGAAATTTGCGAGAAAAATTTCTCACAAACCAGTGAGGTCGCAATGGACGGGTCGCAATGCAGCGAGGTATTACTGTAATACTTTACCATCTGGGCACATCTGAGACCTCCCCAGATCCTCACCTCCTTTGAGAGTTGCAATTAACAAAGTCTTGTCTTACTGCAGCTTGTCAGGAAGCCAAGTGTTCAGGACCTTTTGATGGTCCTGCAACCACTTGTACAAGACGGAAGGCCAGAATCTTTAGGCCACATGGTGAGTTCTCTGTCGGATCTTTTCTGTGGCTACCCTGAAGGAGGTGGATCCAGAGTGCTTTCCTTCAACTGGTATGAAGATAACAACTACAAAGCTTTCCTAGGGATTGATTCAACAAGGAAGAAATCCAGTTATCTTTATGATAATACAACGAGTAAGTTTTTCCAACAAACTGTTAAGGGACTGTAGATAAGTGCAACTTATGTTTGAATACCACTGTTCTTTTTACAAAATAATCTTTTTAAGCAGTTGGTTCAGGAAATTAGAGACAGGTGAAATGGTTTGAGTTCATACTTACTATATAGCTGGAAAGAGACAAGCCCAGCAATTGACAACTGACAGATATATGCACTTGCTTTTAGTATGGAGGCAGAAACACAGTTATTATCATAATTAAGACAGTCCCTCTGTTTTATCTTCTACTATATGCTACTGATATCAGTAAGAACAAGTCTCTGAGGAAGATTCAGGAAAAGATAGTGCTGCATTCTGGAATTACATATTTTTCTCCAAAGTATTTTTTGAGATTCTATTTTTTCTCATTACTTGTTTGATGGCCTGGAGCACAGGAATTGAAAAATCTATCCTTTTAAATAATACTCCGTTTGACACATGATTGTTGTTCTCTTCCTGCATATATTTCCTGCACATATTTTGTAGCAGTAATGTTCTACCCCATCATTCCATTTTATATAGAAAATGTTTCAATTTACCTTTTTTTGTTGCTTTGATTTCTTCATTTCTTGGTATTGTAATAGTAGAGAGTGCAAAGCGCAATGAGCTTTCTTTTCTACTTTTTTTTATTATGTCCCTCTCTGCTGTTTAGTTTTTCTCTACACTGAGCTCAACAGCAATTTTTTCTGTACTACCATCCATGTTGTAGCTGGTAGTATATTTCTGTATCCCTTCTGCTACAATAGATATGGTTGCATAGTTAGAAATACAGATGAATACTTTGCTTATAGAGACTCCTGCCTTTCACTGTTTATGTTGATACTTCGCTCTACTTACGTCTAAACCTTCAAAGATGTGTACAAAGCCCAGTACTCTATTTCTTCAGCCAGGAAACAAAATAATTCCACTCTAACCAAGAAACTAATTACTTAAAAATGCAGGAGTAAGATAAAAATTTTTACATTAAAATGTTTCATTCCAAGTTATTGTAGGATCCAGTTCTGAACTGTTCCAAAGCTCAGTGTCTAAGACTGATGGATCAGCTTTGCATCGATAATACTACAAAACAAAGGAGCAAAGTCATTAGGAGTAAAGCTATTAAAGCTCAAAATTGCTCTGTGAGTTTTAAGCTGTGTAGATTTTTCCATTTGAAATGCAGTAATCCCTCGAATATCGCGGGGGTTCGGTTCCAGAAAGATGCCACAATAAGCAAAATCCGTGAGGTAGTAATAGGGTAAGTACAGTAAATACAGTAAAAACAGTAAAGACATGGGAAAAACCCTGTAATGTATTGAACTCACAAATGGTGAACCATAAAGTAGCGAGGGATTACTGTACCATATAAGTCAGAGCAGCTTTCAAATAGTTATTTATGTTTGCTCTTCCAGTTTCCATAGTGTGTACTTTTTTAACCATTCAGATGTTGTACTTCTACATTGCAGAATGTGTTTTAACCCATTCAGATTCAAGATGCATTAAACTGTCCATATTGTCATAAAAAGCTCTGCAGGACATTATGTATGATAGGATTTGAGCTGGGTTACGTAAAGACTGTCTTTCTTTCTGTCTTTAGCACCGTTTTGTAATGCATTGATCCAGAACTTGGAATCAAACCCTTTAACCAAAATAGCCTGGAGTGCTGTGAAGCCCCTGCTGATGGGAAAAATTCTCTTTGCTCCTGATTCACCTTCTGTACGGCAAATCCTAAAAAATGTAAGAAGTTCTGAAATACAAAAATGTATATTTCTAAAAAATTGCGTCCTAAAATACATATTTTGTAAAACAGTGACTCAGCTACCTCAGCCTAATCAGGTTTTATTCTCAGAATTCTGTTCTGATGGTAATCAGAGGAAGGACAGTTACTCTTTGTTTAAAAAACAGGAAAGATATCTGCACTTCATCCCATCTTGGACCATGCTACATGCTTTCTCCAGCTCTTTCAAGCAGCTTTTTGTTGGCATGATTCCATATTTACACTAGTAAAAATAGTAATATTTACATTTATTTTATGGAGGTCAAAACATGAACACGTCTGTGCCAGTAAATATTTAAATGGGGCAGATGTGAGGCTTGGATAGCACACTGAGGCCTAACGCTGAGAGGTTGAAAACCACTAGCAACATCACCGTTTAGTATTATATGTATTTAAATGATAAATCATTTTCACTTCATGAAAACAGGATGGAGCCTGGACTCTGCAGTGAAATGCTTGGAGTTGAGTGAAATGAATCTGAGCAGTTAAGTCAAGGTCACATATGATCAAGGTTTTGGCCACCTTAAAGCCAGCAATTCACTTACTCCCAGCATCTGTACAAGACAGAACTGCTGCTCATAGTTCATTCAGGAGAATTTCAGGTTTACAGCAGCCCAACTTTTCAAATCTTAACTAGTAACTATGGAAGTATCTGTCTCCTCCAGTTGCCTCCCCTTCATTCATCTACCTACATCATCTTTTTTTAGTCCTTAATAGAGGGTAACAGTCCAAGGGAAAAAGAGAGGAATAAATAATTCTAACTAAAATCTGAATACTTCAAGGAATTGAGGTTAGCTGGGGTTAATGTGCACTTCTTTTCTCCATTACATATACAACAGGATTTCATCCTAAGTGACTTTGATTCTGGTTGGATTTTACAAATTCTTTTTGCTGTTTTATCATGTTTATTAAGTTTTGAAGGTAAAAACTACAACATTTGCAAGTTATGTGTTTCCCGGTCACTGAATCCTGGGTAGATCATAAATTCTCCTTATTCATCTTTTATCTTTTTTTAAATTATCATTATTTTTCTATTATCAGGCAAACTCCACTTTTGAGGAACTTGAACGTCTCAGACTGTTGACCAAAGCTTGGGAAGAAGTAGGACCTCAGCTGTGGCACTTCTTTCAAAACAGCCTGCAAATGAATATGATCCGTGTATGTTATAACTTAGCAAGGATCCTCAGTAAGAGCAGCCTTTCACCATTCTTTATTTTCACTAATGGAGAAAATGCTTAATTAGAAAGGCTTGGCTGGAAGAACAGCTTTTGCAGCAAGGAATCTGTGGTCTTTAAGTATGTTGACTTGGTTACTGGGCTTGGTTTGAAGGAGGTCATAGATGTGTTACAGCATCTCCATGACAAAACCTCAGATCTGAGCAGTCAAGAATCTGGCTAATGAATTCTTAATATAGGCAGTAATTGCTGCTTCCTTGCCTCTCCAAAATGTCCTTCAAGAACAGACAACTTGATTCCCTTCGATTCTGTACAGGCAAAGAAAGCAGTAGGAGAATGCCAAGAGTTTACTACTTTGGAAAATTTCTTATTTCCGCATCTCTTTGATCAGTTTGACTTTGATCAGCTGCAATTACTATCCATAGTTTATAAAGCAGTTCATACTAGAAGAAACATTTGATTTTCCTAATTTTTCTATATTGGATTACACACCTATCACATTTATTTTGTTGTTTATAAGGAAGCAATGCAATATATAGTCAAGGATAAATTTGTTTTCATCCATTCTTCAAATTTCACATCCAGTTATACAATTACCCATTTGTAAAATTAATTCTTTAACATATCTTTTTGTATTTTCCAATCTCAAAAGAGCAATGGAAATGGAAATAGAAACGTTTCTAGCTAAGGACAATCATTGTAGTCAGGCTGTTCTGGTCTGGTTTTTCAGGACTCTCTGAAGCATCCTACTGTGAGAGGCTTCTTAAACAGCCAGCTGGGTGCTGAAGGCTTAACTGCTGAACACATAATCAACTTTCTCCACAATGGACCTCCAAGGAGCCGGGAGAAGGGAATGGCGGACTTTGACTGGCGGAACATCTTCAGTGCCGCAGACCAAGTTCTGCGTTTGCTCAGTCAGTATTTGGAGGTAAGGTCAGTCCTGCCCCTGCAGGACATCTTAAAGCTGGTTAGGCAGTACTGGCATCTGTGCTAACAGGCAAGAAGGTTAAAATCATAAGACATCTTCATTTGTTTCAAATTTAATCTTATTATTAAAAGCATGTGTTTAAAATAAGACAGTGGTACAAGAACATGAATACTTATTATTATAAAAAAGTTCAGCTTAATGATCCTTACATGCTGCATTCTGAATGTTGATTGAAGTCTGAACACATTTCAGTGCTGAGAGGCAGAAAGTGAATGCAAAACCTCGAGGAAATATTTTTTTATAAGTGCTAATAACCAATAGGCCACTGATTTCTGCAAGATCAGGGCCAGAGAAATGAACAGTTCTTTGGTAATTCCCATTCAGGTTTTTAAGCAACTGATCAAAATCCCATTGAAACTAGTGAGGGAGTTTCCACTTGTTCTGTAGCCACTTCTGACAAGATGCCTGTCTCTCTTTCCTGGAATCCATACCCCTTTTCTCTAACATGCTGTTTTCAGTGGTACACTCAGGATTTTTGAGAGCCATGGTGCAGGAAGTGAGGTGAAGTTTAATTACAGATATCTAGGCATTGTGAAGATACTTTGGGTGAGATTTCACTCTGCTATGGGCAATCCAGTTTACTGACAAGTTCATCAAACTACATCCAATGCAAAAAAGGGCCTGATATTTATTCTTAGAGGGCTTGATATTTGGGAACTCAGCACTTACCAAATGAGAGTCAGGGTCTTTGTAGAGATGAACTACATCCTAAAACCACCTCTGGAAGACAAGTAAATATTTAGTTATTATTTAATTATTAAATAAGCTGAGCCCCAAGCTCACTGTGAAAACTGGTAGTAGTTATGGACAAAAGGACTAGACCTAACTGTCCTAATTTCATTCTGGTTCAGTTTAAGAGACCATTCATCCCTTGCAAGAAGGCAGAATTACATATTTCTTACTTAAATTGGGTGAAATATATTGCTTGCTGCAGGTCAGTGCTGGAACATCCACAATACTCTGGCAATTATTGTTCCTGGTAATAGATCTTTGTGTCCTTAAGTTTTCTATAATGAGCTTAAAGTCTGCTGTTTACACTGAGCTGTTGGCATTTGAGAAAGTTTTCCCACTGTGCCAAATACAGAGAGAATAAATAGCTCACTTTCAGGGACAGCCTACTTCTTAGCATAGTATGCAATAAGGAGAGGTGTGCTGCCAGCAATTATTGTTGGAGACACCAAATATCTGCTGCAAGCTGTGGTTCAGCTGGGAATCCCACAAATTATGCAGTGGCGTCTCACCCTCACCACCCCAAGAATTTCACGTTCTTCCCTGTGATTACCTTAGGCTACAGAACAGCGAAATTTTTTACGAGAGCTACCTAGTCACCTCTTTATTATTTTCTGATTTTATCTTCCAAACCTGTCCTTAGAACTTTGGCTTTGGTTTTCCAGTCTTCACTGGACCATTTTAAATTGTTAAATAATTACTGGGAGAAGATTTGAAATAAATTTCCCCAAGTGGTTGATGAATAGATTTTGATAAAGTGAGGTTTATGAGGGCACAAACTGAATTGAAATTCACTGGGGAAAAACAAAGCCTATGTAGACCATGCAGTCTTTGTTTTTAATGCAATTCATGTTAAGAGAGCATTGGCTTATATGAGTTTTTGACTCATAGATTACAACATGAAATCTCTTTTCACTTTCAAATTGTGTGAATTATTGCAAGCTTTGATTTCACTCTACTCATGCAGAAGATCTATAAGTATTTGTGTTCTCTGTTCCAAACACTTGCAGAATCCTTCTCTGGACCCCTATATAACAGCCTAAACTGCTCCTCAGCACAGTCCAGGCACTGTCTATTTTGCAGTCAAAATCTAGATAAGATCAGTTGTCTGTCCGCATTTTGTCAGTGTCATTCCCACAGATTCCCCTGGAGACCTACATGAATTCTGCAGCTGCAACAAGTACCTTGAAAATAATTTCTCATAATAAAGAAGCAGTCAATGATCTTCCAGATGCTGCAAAGACACAGCTCCACAGTGGGACTTCGCTTGGAAAGACTGCCACTTTGGCAAGAACTAGACTGAATGTGGTTAATTGACCTCACATAACCATATGGGATAAAAATATCCCCTCAAAAGTAAAACATGAGCTACCTGTCTATTTTGATTTCTCTTTTGACATACAAACCAGAGAGGTTTTCTGCCTTATTTTGCTTTCTGATATAAAATTCTATGTAGTTTAATTTTTTGAAGCAAACTAGGAAAACGAACACAGGAAATGTTCAGTGAATACCAAGAAGAGTAAAACTAAATTTTAAAAGGTTATCAATATAAACACTGTTTTGTTGTGCATTAATATTTGTATATATTTTCTTATAGATCCCATTAAACTGTGATAGTTCAAGTTTTAAAGGAAATAGAGCTGATTTATCACAGGGAAAGGTTAGATAAAAGAGTTTCTAATAATAATAATTTTCCTGTATGAGCCCTTTGATGTGGAGTAATTTTTGGTTATTGACTTGCAAGAGATGATCAAGAAGAAAAGATAAGCTTATCTTGCTGATTCTGTATGTTTTGAATTTGTCATAATAATTAGACTAAGAATGGAGAGGCTTTCAGGAAGGAGGAGAGAGTCAATTTTTAATAGTTTCAGCATAAGCTTTTAAAACTGAAAATAGCAACTACTTCAGATGAATCTACCTTTCTTTACTGTTTTTAACCACTAATGTTTGCTTTAATGTTTACCTCCTGCTCATTCATTCCCATGCAATTTTTCTCTCTGTAATTATTTGTAGTGCTTGACCTTAGATAAATTTGAAGGTTATCTTGATGAAACTCAACTGACTCGTCAAGCCCTTTATCTATTGGAGGAAAACAAATTCTGGGCTGGTGTGGTTTTTCCAGACCTAGAACCTGCAACCAGTAATCTCCCACCACATGTGACATACAAGATCCGGATGGACATAGATGCAGTGGAGAAAACAAACAAAATTAAAGACAGGTGAGTGATGGTTACTTCTCAGTTCTTGCCTGCCATAAAATGAATATGAGACATAAAGGTATCAGAACCTGTGTTGGATATATAAGTGAAATCCAACTCTATTCGTTAATAGTTACTATGTAATGCAGTGCAGAATCCATCTCCAGTTACCAGGTATGAACATGAGTGGTATCACTTTTATGACAAGTGAAGCAGTGGGTAGGTGCAGAAATACATGGCAAAGGCAATTACTCTGCTCAGAATCTGTTCAGTAACCTGCTTAACTTTTTAGTTGGCTCCATCATTACGAAGGGCAGACAAGGAATTCCGACGTGGGTTGTGACCCAACTGTCCTCCACCTTGACACCGGAGCTTCTCTGCTGTTCCTCCTCAAATGCCCCCCAAAAATGAACTCACTTTACAAGATAGCAGAAATAATTTCTCGGGATTGTTTACAGAGGAATATAATTGTGTCTGGTAGTTGCAATCCAGCTGTTCCAGCTTAATCTCCAAGGATACTGTATTCCAAATACAGTTATTTCTATTCTAGAGCAGTTACTCTGCTCCATGATTCATTTATGTACGTTTTTGGCCAAAACCACTATTCCGAATCAGTGCAGAGAAAACAAAAGGGAAAAAAAAAGAGAGCCTTCAAGTTCATGAACTTTCTCAAGCAATGTGGTCTGGAAGACCAAAGTCTAGAAAAGACAACTCCAGGTAGTGCCCTTGCAATTTCAATACCTAAGATTAATTAATTTATTCATTAATTCACTTATTTCCCCCATGACACTCCCACTCCCTAAAGTCACTGTTTACCCATATGATTTCCCTGTGGCTTTTCTTTTGAGGTACTGGGATCCTGGTCCAAGAGCTGATCCTGTAGATGATTTACGTTACATCTGGGGAGGCTTTGCATATCTTCAAGACATGATTGAGCATGGGATTATAAAGACCCAGACCAGCACGGAAGTGCAATTGGGAATTTATCTGCAGCAAATGCCATATCCATGTTTTGTGGATGATGTGTGAGTAAGGCTCTTTAATAAAACAAAAATTTTAAAAAAACCCAACATTTATTCTCTAGTTCCTATCCACAAGCACTGTCTATCTGCTTGTGGGAATGGTGGCGTTTGAAGAAAAACACTATAAGTATCAAATGCCCCCCACTTTTGCCTTGTTTTTCTTGGCTTTTATATCTGAGCAGACATCATACAGAATATCCCTGTGATCACTCTGGGTTAGCTGTACTGGTTGTGTCCCCTACCAAGGTTTTGCCCACCCCAAGTCTACTGGTGTGGTGTGAATGTTGGAGAGACAGCACCGATGCTGTGCCAGCACTGCTCAGCAGTAGCCAAAACATTGGTGTGTTATCAACACCTTTCTAGCTACCAATGCAAAAACTCATCACTGTGAGGGCTGCTATAGAGAAAATTCACTCCAGCTTATCTAGATCAAATACCCTGAGTCATGGTTTCTATGAATTTCAGCAGCCTTACTGGCATCAGCTGATGCCTCTAATGGTTGATTTGTTTAATTCTTTTCTCAGTGAGTCTTAGGAGCATAAAAAGACAGTTGCACTCCCAAATTAACATTAGAATATGTCTTAAAGTATCATTTGTAGATAGTATTGTAGAATTCTGGCATATCAATCTGAAGAGAGATGTATTTTCATGAGCCACCATGTTTTGTAGTCTTCACTAACCCTCAGAACCCTCAGCATTTATCTATCTCATGGGAATGCAGCAACCATTAGTTCATTAATATTTAGGATGCTTGAGAAGTTCACAAGCAACATATTATTGATATTTAAACTGAGAATTTCCAGTACCATATTTAATGAATGAATTCCTCCCTGCTCACAGAATATTCTGACTTTAAAGGGACCCACAGCACTGCTGCCTCCCTGGTGGGGAATCAAACTCCAGTCTCCCATGTGAGAGGTGGGGACACTCACCACTGTAGACTACTTTTGGTTTTCACCTCAATATTTCTCTGTTTTACCTAAATTTAATTTACTTCTTCCTTCTTGCTTTGGTAGCTTCATGATCACCCTAAACCGCGCCTTTCCCATCTTCATGGTGCTGGCCTGGATATATTCAGTCTCCATGACTGTGAAGAGTATAGTGCTGGAGAAGGAAATGCGTCTGAAAGAGGCTATGAAGAACAGGGGTATAACTAACGGGGTGATTTGGTGCACTTGGTTCCTAGACAGCTTTCTCATGATGGCTGTGAGCACATTCCTGCTCACATCATTGATTATGGTAAGGATTGCCACTCTGAAACTGATTGTTGTGTTTGCACTGCTGATACCAGTGTGCTGTTGAGAAAGAATAGAAGCTATTGACAGGGAGATGTGGATGGTGGTGGCCTGCTCAGATCACAGCACGTAGCTGGCACGTTCTTCTAAGCAGACCTTATTACAGCATCAGCACTTGGCAGAGACAGAATGATAAATTAATTAGTAAAGATTTATTGTGAGATCCCCCATAGCACAATACATTAGGCCGGTTACTCTTTATATTGTATTTTCTATAGGCAGCTGCATATCTCCCAATAAATAATAATTGCTGCTTTAAATCAAAGAGATAATAATTTGAAGAATTTAGTAGTGAAGAATTCACTATGTGTGATTCATGTACAACATCCAATGCTTGACTGCTTAGAAATTGTGCCACCATTTCAATGAAAAACATTAGGCTGGTTACTCTTTATATTGTATTTTCTATAGGCAGCTGCATATCTCCCAATAAATAATAATTGCTGCTTTAAATCAAAGAGATAATAATTTGAAGAATTTAGTAGTGAAGAATTCACTATGTGTGATTCATGTACAACATCCAATGCTTGACTGCTTAGAAATTGTGCCACCATTTCAATGAAAAAAGGGACTGTAAGAACAGAACTTCCAGGAAAACCTAAAAGACCCAACCCAATTTTTGCTTCAGTATCTCAGAATTATTGTAGTTTTTGCAACTTTTCAGGACAGTTGAGTGTTCTCTGAGGTCTGTCTCTTATCTCAGTTACCTGAGAACCAAGCTCTATATTTATAGCTTGCTGTTATATTTGATTATATAAAACTAGCATTTTGTTAAGCAAGAATGCTTTTGCATCTTTTCTGATGTGGGGAACTGATATTTAAGCCCATTTGGGGTTCAATCTGTGCTGTCTTATCAACATGCCCTGATGAGTTGTTCTAGTTCCTGGTGGTTTCATTACCGTGTGGGTGGATAGAGAAATATTACTATATTTGCTACAATGCTTTAATTAAAAATCAGGAGGGAATTAATACAAAAGAAGAATGGGCTTGTACCTGTAATTCACTTCCTTTCCCAGATTTCACTATGCCAGTGTGAGGCACCTTTGTAAATACATACATTGGTAAAGAAATCAGTCTGTGAGGCCCAGTGGGATGTTGCAATAAGGCTGAAAGCTATTTATAACCTTAAAGACCTATTTGATTTTATGTAAGTTGACCTAATAAATAGATCTCAACATTGGTTTTCAGGAGTAAATAGATAATTGGCAGCAGTCTGTGCTCTTCTTGAGAGGGAGCATTTAATCTACAAAACCTCTAATGAAGAAAGGTCAATAAAAGTTTACCCAGTGGCTCAGTTGGTAACCAAGGATCTCTGAGAAATTGCACTTGGATTCCTCAGCTGTGATACCCTTCCGAAATGTGAATATCGTTTAGGTGCACAAACTTTATAATTTTCCTGTGGTTTTGTTGGGTTTTTTAAAGATATTTTGTCACACTTCCTTACACCAACTAATTTGCACATTGAGGAAGTGAATTGAGGAGAGGATGAGAAGAGATCAATGAAAATTTGTTATAATACTTCAAATAGTTTTATTCAAAATGCATGCATCTTGCTTGGAATCATGACTTGTTAAGACAGGTTACAGAATATCTATTTTAAATTATTTATGATCTTAATTTAGTCCTTAAATAGGAATATAAACTCCACTAATCTGAAGTCACAATCTAGGGGCAGGGATAAAGTGAGATGAAGGATTTGTGATTATAAGGACCTCAGGTGTTGAAACTACTACCCAGGAGAGTTAGAAATCATATTAGGTAAGAAAGACTGGTGTATTACTTGTTACATGTTGATGGCAATCCTGAGCTTTTCTGCTAGTTCAGAAAGCAGCAATACTTCTAAATTTTTCTGTTTTCCTTTTTGTTTACAGCGTGGACAAGTACTACATTATAGCAATCCACTTCTCTTCTTTCTATTCCTGCTGACATTCACCACAGCCACCATAATGCAATGTTTCTTACTCAGCACCTTCTTCTCCAAAGCAAATCTGGCAGCTGCCTGCAGTGGAGTCATCTACTTCACCTTGTACCTGCCCCACATCATCTGCTTTGTCTGGCAAGACCGCATGACTGTTAATGTAAAGATCCTAGCAGTAAGCCTTTTACTGGTTCTCTGCTGTCTTTGCTCCCTTCCTCATGGTGCATATGTGAATTACAAAGTATTGCACACCTCTTCCTTTCTGCTCTTTTTACTTGGAGGGGGAGACCCTTAAATCTCTCACAAATAATTAAAGTTTACAAGTACATAAGCCTTTAGTAGGCCTAGTGCAAGAGATATCTTCATGGTTTTTAGAAAACAAAATAAAATTTTATTTTACTTTTTGAATGCTATCAAATTAATATACTGTTTAGATTGTTTTGAACACTTCCTTAGAAGTCAAAAGCAATTTTAACTTCTGGTATCTTTAATAAATATAAAGGCAATTCACAAAATAGGAACAGTTATCTTTCTCATGTGGTATAACCTATTTAATACCATAACCTTTAAGGATGAGAAGATCTCATGTTCACATTCCTTCTTTACCTGACTGTAGAGTTGGGATTTGAACCGCAGTGCCAAAGGTCTGAGAAATACCTTTCATCTGTGAAGCTGTAGACGTTCTCAATGCGGTGCTTCCTTGTTGGTTCTCTTCCATTTTAAGTAAGATACTTAACAAGTCAAGGGAGCTGGAAAC